>JASTWF010001131.1:0-70903 GCA_030390025.1 Squalus acanthias | reverse complement strand
ATACAGAGTAAAGCTCCCTTTCTACTGTCATCAAACACTCCCAGGGCAGGTACAGCACGAGTTAGATACAGAGTAAAACTCCCTCTACACTGTCCCATCAAACACTCCCAGGGCAGGTACAGCACGGGTCAGATACAGCATAAAGCTTCCTTTCTACTGTCATCAAACACTCCAAGGGCAGGTACAGCACGGGTCAGATACAGCATAAAGCTTCCTTTCTACTGTCATCAAACACTCCCAGGGCAGGTACAGCACGGGTTAGATACAGAGTAAAGCTCCCTTTCTACTGTCATCAAACACTCCCAGGGCAGGTATAGCACGGGTTAGATACAGAGTAAAGCTCCCTCTACACTGTCTCATCAAACACTCCCAGGGCAGGTACAGCACGGGTCAGAAACACAGTAAAGCTCCCTTTCTACTGTCATCAAAGACTGCCAGGGCAGGTACAGCACGGGTTAGATACAGAGTAAAACTCCCTCTACACTGTCCCATCAAACACTCCCAGGGCAGGTACAGCACGGGTTAGATACAGAGTAATGCTCCCTTTCTACTGTCATCAAACACTCCCAGGGCAGGTACAGCACGGGTCAGATACAGAGTAAAGCTCCATTTCTACTGTCATCAAACACTCCCAGGGTAGGTACAGCACGGGTCAGATACAGCATAAAGCTCCCATTGTACTGTCATCAAACACTCCCAGGGCAGGTACAGCACGGGATAGATACAGAGTAATGCTCCCTTTCTACTGTCATCAAACACTCCCAGGGCATGTACAGCACGGGATAGATACAGAGTAAAGATCCCTTTCTACTGTCATCAAACACTCCCAGGGCAGGTACAGCACGGGATAGATACAGAGTAAACCTCCTTTCTACTGTCATCAAACACTCCCAGGGCAGGTACAGCACGGGTTAGATACAGAATAAAGCTCCCTTTCTACTGTCATCAAACACTCCCAGGCCAGGTACAGCACGGGTTAGATACAGAATTAAGCTCCCTTTCTACTGTCATCAAACACTCCCAGGGCAGCTACAGCACGGGTTAGATACAGAGCAAAGCTCCCTCGACACTGTCCTATCAAACACTCCCAGGGCAGGTACAGCACGGCTCAGATACAGAGTAAAGCTCCCTTTCTACTGTCATCAAACACTCCCAGGGCAGGTACAGCACGGGTCAGATACAGCATAAAGCTCCCTTTCTACTGTCATCAAACACTCCCAGGGCAGGTACAGCACGGGATAGTTACAGAGTAAAGCTCCCTTTCTACTGTCATCAAACACTCCCAGGGCAGGTACAGCACGGGATAGATACAGAGTAAAGCTCCCTCAACACTGTCTCATCAAACACTCCCAGGGAAGGTACAGCACGGGTTAGATACAGAGTAAAGCTCCATTTCTACTGTCATCAAACACTCCCAGGGCAGGTACAGCACCGGATAGATACAGAGTAAAGCTCCCTTTCTACTGTCATCAAACACTCCCAGGGCAGGTACAGCACGAGTTAGATACAGAATTAAACTCCTTTTCTACTGTCATCAAACACTCCCAGGGCAGGTACAGCACGGGTTAGATACAGAGTAAAGCTCCATCTACACTGTCATCAAACACTCCCAGGGCAGGTACAGCACGGGTTAGATACAGAGGAAAGCTCCCTCTACACTGTCCCATCAAACACTCCCAGGGCAGGTGCAGCACGGGTCAGATACAGAGTAAAGCTCCCTTTCTACTGTCATCAAACACTCCCAGGGCAGGTACAGCACGGGTGAGATACAGAGTAAAACTCCCTCTAAACTGTCCCATCAAACACTCCCAGGGCAGGTACAGCACGGGTCAGATACAGCATAAAGCTTCCTTTCTACTGTCATCAAACACTCCCAGGGCAGGTACAGCACGGGTTTGATACAGAGTAAAGCTCCCTTTCTACTCTCATCAAACACTCCCAGGGCAGGTATAGCACGGGTTAGATACAGAGTAAAGCACCCTCTACACTGTCGCATCAAACACTCCCAGGGCAGGTAAAGCACGGGTCAGATACAGAGGAAAGCTCCCTTTCTACTGTCATCAAACACTCCCAGGGCAGGTACAGCACGGGTTCGATGCAGCATAAAGCTCCCTCTACACTGTATCATCAAACACTCCCAGGGCAGGTACAGCATGGGTCAGATACAGAGTAAAGCTCCCTCTACACTGTCTGATCAAACACTCCCAGGGCAGGTACAGCACGGGTTAGATACAGAGCAAAGCTCCCTCGACACTGTCTGATCAAACACTCCCAGGGCAGGTACAGCACGGGTTAGATACAGAGTAAAGCTCCCTCTGCACTGTCCCATCAAACATTCCCAGGGCAGGTACATCACGGGTCAGATACAGAGTAAAGCTCCATTTCTACTGTCATCAAACACTCCCTGGGCAGGTACAGCACGGCTCAGATCAAGAGTAAAGCTCCCTTTCTACTGTCATCAAACACTCCCAGGGCAGGTACAGCACGGGTCAGATACAGCATAAAGCTCCCTTTCTACTGTCATCAAACACTCCCAGGGCAGGTACAGCACGGGATAGATACAGAGTAAAGCTCCCTCAACACTGTCTCATCAAACACTCCCAGGGAAAGTACAGCACGGGTCAGATACAGAGTAAAGCTCCCTCTACACTGTCTCATCAAACACTCCCAGGGCAGGTACAGGGAGATGGCCTACCAGGGGAAGGCACTAGCAGCCAGGTTCATGGCACCATGGCTGGCTCTGCTGCACAGCAGGGCGGGAAAAAGAGTGGTAGGGCTATAGTGATAGGGGACTCAATTGTAAGGGGAATAGACAGGAGTTTCTGTGGCCGCAACCGAGATTCCAGGATGGTATGTTGCCTCCCTGGTGCAAGGGTCAAGGATGTCTCGGAGCGGCTGCAGAACATTCTGAAGAGGGAGGGTGAACAGCCAGCTGTCGTGGTGCATGTAGGTACCAACGATATAGGTAAAAAGCGGGAAGAGGTCCTACAAGCAGAATTTAGGGAGCTAGGAGCTAAATTAAAAAGTAGGACCTCTAAGGTAGTAATCTCTGGATTGCTACCAGGGCCACGTGCTAATCAGAATAGAGAGAACAGGATAGTGAGATTGAATACGTGGCTTGAGCAGTGGTGCAGGAGGGAGGGATTCAAATTCCTGAGGCATTGGAACCAGTTCTGGGGGAAGTGGGACCTGTACAAAAGGGACGGTCTGCACTTGGGCAGGACTGGAACCGATGTCCTCGGGGTAATATTTGCTAAAGCAGTTCGGGAGGATTTAAACTAATATGGCAGGGGAATGGGAACCTATGTAGCGAAACAGGGGGAAGTAATATGCAGTCAGAAACAAATGTTAGAAGGGTGAGAAACAATAGGGGAAGGCCGAGTAAACAAAGGCAAGAAACACAAAGGGCCATACTAAATCATAAGTCTAAAAGGACAAAGGATGTTAATAAAACAAGCCTAAAGGCTCTGTGTCTTAATGCAAGGAGTATCCGTAATAAGGTGGATGAATTGACTGTGCAAATAGATGTTAACGGATACGATGTGATTGGGATTACAGAGACGTGGCTCCAGAACAATCAAGGCTGGGAACTGAACATCCAGGGGTATTCAACATTCAGAAAGGATAGAATAAAAGGAAAAGGGGGTGGGGTAGCATTGCTGGTTAAAGAGGAGATTAATGCAATAGCTAGGAAGGACATCAGCTTGGAGGATGTGGAATCAATATGGGTTGAGCTGCAGAACACCAAAGGGCAGAAAACGTTAGTGGGAGTTGTGTACAGACCTCCAAACAGCAGTAGTGAGGTGGGGGAGGGTATGAAACAGGAAATCAGAGGTGCGTGCAAAAAAGGCACGGCAGTTATCATGGGTGACTTTAATATGCATATAGATTGGGCTACTCAAACTGGAAGCAATACGGTGGAGGAGGATTTCCTGGAGTGTTTAAGGGATGGTTTCCTAAACCAATATGTTGAGGAACCAACTCGAGGGGAGGCCATCCTGGACTGGGTGTTGTGTAATGAGGAGGGACTAATCAGCAATCTTGTGGTACGAGGCCCCCTGGGGAAGAGTGACCATAGTATGGTGGAGTTCTACATTAGGATGGAGAAGGAAACAGTTAAGTCAGAGACCATGGTCCAGAACTTAAATAAGGGCAACTTTGAGGGTATGAGGCGTGAATTGGCGAGGTTAAATTGGCAAGCGATATTTAAGGGGCTATCAGTGGAAGGGCAATGGCAGACATTTAGAGATCGCATGGATGAACTACAACAATTGTACATCCCGGTCTGGCGTAAAAATAAAAAAGGGAAGGTGGCTCAACCATGGCTAACAAGGGAAATCAGGGATAGTATTAAAACCAAGGAAGTTGCATACAAATTGGCCAGAAGTAGCAGCAAACCCGGGGACTGGGAGAACTTCAAAACTCAGCAGAGGAGGACGAAGGGTTTGATTAGGGCAGGGAAAATAAAATATGAAAGGAAGCTTGCAGAGAACATTAAAATAGACTGCAAAAGCTTCTATAAATATGTAAAAAGAAAGAGGTTAGTAAAAACAAACGTAGGTCCCCTGCAGTTGGAAACAGGGGAAGTCGTAATGGGGAACAAGGAAATGGCAGATCAATTGAACAAGTACTTTGGTTCGGTGTTTACTGTGGAGGACACACACAACCTGCCGGAAATAAAAGGGGTCAGAGGATCTGGTAAGAGGGAGGAGCTGAGGGAAATCCTTATTAGTCGGGAAAAGGTATTGGGGAAATTGATGGGACTGAAGGCTGAAAAATCCCCGGGGCCTGATGGACTGCATCCCAGAGTACTTAAGGAGGTGGCCTTGGAAATAGTGGATGCATTGACGATCATTTTCCAACATTCCTTAGACTCTGGATCAGTTCCGATGGAGTGGAGGGTGGCCAATGTAACCCCTCTTTTTAAAAAAGGAGGGAGGGAGAAAGCAGGGAATTATAGACCGGTCAGCCTGACATCGGTCGTGGGTAAAATGATGGAAGCAATTATTAAAGATGTCATAACAGACCATTTGGAAAGTGGCGACATGATAGGTCCAAGTCAGCATGGATTTGTGAAAGGGAAATCATGCTTGACAAATCTTCTGGAATTTTTTGAGGATGTTTCCAATAGGGTGGACAGGGGGGAACCAGTAGATGTGGTGTATTTGGACTTTCAGAAGGCCTTCGACAAGGTCCCACACAAGAGATTGGTGAGCAAAGTTAAAGCACATGGGATTGGGGGTAATGTGTTGACGTGGATTGAGAACTGGTTGGCACACAGGAAACAAAGAGTAGGAGTAAATGGGTACTTTTCAGAATGGCAGGCAGTGACCAGCGGGGTACCGCAGGGTTCGGTGCTGGGACCCCAGCTGTTTACATTATATATTAATGATTTGGACGAAGGGATTAAATGTAATATCTCCAAATTTGCGGATGACACTAAATTGGGAGGCAGTGTGAACAATGAGGAGGATGCTAGGAGGATACAGAGTGACTTGGACAGGTTGGGTGAATGGGCAAATGTATGGCAGATGAAGTACAATGTGGATAAATGTGAGGTTATCCACTTTGGTGGTAAAAATAGAGAGGCGGACTATTACCTGAATGGTGGCAGATTAGGGAAAGGGGACGTGCAACGAGACCTGGGCGTCATGGTACATCAGTCACTGAAGGTGGGAATGCAAGTGCAGCAGGCAGTCAAGAAAGCAAACGGAATGATGGCCTTCATAGCAAGGGGATTTGAGTACAGGAGTAGGGAGGTGATGCTACAGTTGTACAGGGCCTTGGTGAGGCCACACCTGGAGTATTGTGCGCAGTTTTGGTCTCCTAACTTAAGGAAGGACATTCTTGCTATTGAGGGAGTGCAGCGAAGGTTCACTAGATTGATTCCTGGGATGGCCGGACTGACATATCAAGAAAGATTGGGTCAACTGAACTTGTATCCTCTGGAGTTCAGAAGAATGAGGGGGGATCTTATAGAGACATTTAAAATCCTGACTGGTTTAGACAAATTAGATGCGGGCAGAATGTTCCCAATGGTAGGGAAAACTAGAACCAGGGGTCACAGTCTAAGGATTAAGGGGAAGCCATTTAGGACTGAGCTGAGGAGGAACTTCTTCACCCAGAGAGTGGTGAATCTATGGAATTCTCTTCCACAGAAGGTTGTTGAGGCCAGTTCGCTAAATATATTCAAAAGGGAGTTAGATATAACACTCACAACTAAGGGGATCAAGGGGTATGGCGAGAAAGCAGGAATGGGGTACTGAGGTAGCATGTTCAGCCATGAACGCATTGAATGGCGGTGCAGGCTCGAAGGACCGAATGGTCTACTCCTGTACCTATTTTCTATGTTTCTATGTTTCTACAGCACGGGTTAGATACAGAGTAAAGCTCCATTTCTACTGTCATCAAACACTCCCAGGGCAGGTACAGCACGGGTCAGATACAGAGTAAAGCTCCCTTTCTACTGTCATCAAACACTCCCAGGGCAGGTACAGCACGGGTTAGATACAGAATTAAACTCCCTTTCTGCTGTCATCAAACACTCCCAGGGCAGGTACAGCACGGGTTAGATACAGAGGAAAGCTCCCTCTACACTGTCCCATCAAACACTCCCAGGGCAGGTACAGCACGGGTCAGATACAGAGTAAAGCTCCCTTTCTACTGTCATCAAACACTCCTAGGGCAGGTACAGCACGAGTTAGATACAGAGTAAAACTCCCTCTACACTGTCCCATCAAACACTCCCAGGGCAGGTACAGCACGGGTCAGATACAGCATAAAGCTTCCTTTCTACTGTCATCAAACACTCCAAGGGCAGATACAGCACGGGTCAGATACAGCATAAAGCTTCCTTTCTACTGTCATCAAACACTCCCAGGGCAGGTACAGCACGGGTTAGATACAGAGTAAAGCTCCCTCTACACTGTCTCATCAAACACTCCCAGGGCAGGTACAGCACGGGTCAGAAACACAGTAAAGCTCCCTTTCTACTGTCATCAAAGACTGCCAGGGCAGGTACAGCACGGGTTAGATACAGAGTAAAGCTCCCTCTACACTGTCTCATCAAACACTCCCAGGGCAGGTACAGCACGGGTCAGAAACACAGTAAAGCTCCCTTTCTACTGTCATCAAAGACTGCCAGGGCAGGTACAGCACGGGTTTGATACAGAGTAAAACTCCCTCTACACTGTCCCATCAAACACTCCCAGGGCAGGTACAGCACGGGTCAGATACAGCATAAAGCTCCCTTTGTACTGTCATCAAACACTCCCAGGGCATGTACAGCACGGGATAGATACAGAGTAAAGATCCCTTTCTACTGTCATCAAACACTCCCAGGGCAGGTACAGCACGGGATAGATACAGAGTAAACCTCCTTTCTACTGTCATCAAACACTCCCAGGGCAGGTACAGCACGGGTTAGATACAGAATAAAGCTCCCTTTCTACTGTCATCAAACACTCCCAGGGCAGGTACAGCACGGGTTAGATACAGAATTAAGCTCCCTTTCTACTGTCATCAAACACTCCCAGGGCAGCTACAGCACGGGTTAGATACAGAGTAAAGCTCCCTCTACACTGTCATCAAACACTCCCAGGGCAGGTACAGCACGGGTTAGATACAGAGGAAAGCTCCCTTTCTACTGTCATCAAACACTCCCAGGGCAGGTACAGCACGGGTCAGATACAGAGTAAAGCTCCCTTTCTGCTGTCATCAAACACTCCCAGGGCAGGTACAGCACGGATCAGATACAGAGTAAAGCTCCCTTTGTAATGTCATCAAACACTCCCAGGGCAGGTACAGCACGGGTCAGATACAGCATAAAGCTTCCTTTCTACTGTCATCAAACACTCCCAGGGCAGGTACAGCACGGGTTAGATACAGAGTAAAGCTCCCTTTACACTGTCCCATCAAACACTCCCAGGGCAGGTACAGCACGGGTTAGATGCAGCATAAAGCTTCCTTTCCACTGTCATCAAACACTCCCAGGGCAGGTATAGCACGGATTAGATACAGAGTAATGCTCCCTTTCTACTGTCATCAAACACTCCCAGGGCAGGTGCAGCACGGGTTAGAGACAGAGTAAAGCTCTCTTTCTACTGTCATCAAACACTCCCAGAGCAGGTACAGCACGGGTTAGATACAGATTAAAGCTCCCTTTCTACAGTCATCAAACACTCCCAGGGCATGTATAGCACGGGTTAGATACAGAATAAAGCTCCCTCTGCACTGACTCATCAACACTCCCAGGGCAGGTACAGCACGGGTCAGATACAGAGTAAAGCTCCCTCTACACTGTCTGATCAAACACTCCCAGGGCAGGTACAGCACGAGTTAGATACAGAGTAAAGTTCCCTTTCTACTGTCATCAAACACTCCCAGGGCAGGTACAGCACGGGTCAGATACAGAGTAAAGCTCCCTTTCTACTGTCATCAAACACTCCCAGGGCAGGTACAGCACGGGTCAGATACAGAGTAAAGCTCCCTTTCTACTGTCATCAAACACTCCCAGGGCAGGTACAGCACGGGTTAGATACAGAGTAAAACTCCCTCTGCACTGTCCCGTCAAACACTCCCAGTGCAGGTAAAGCACGGGTTAGATACAGAGGAAAGCTCCCTTTCTACTGTCATCAAACTCTCCCAGGGCAGGTACAGCACGGGTTAGATACAGAGTAAAGCTCCCTTTCTACTGTCATCAAACACTCCCAGGGCAGGTATAGCACGGGTTAGATACAGAATAAAGCTCCCTCTACACTGTCTCATCAAACACTCCCAGGGCAGGTACAGCATGGGTCAGATACAGAGTAAAGCTCCCTTTCTACTGTCATCAAACACTCCCAGGGCAGGTACAGCACGGGTCAGATACAGAGTAAAGCTCCCTTTCTACTGTCATCAAACACTCCCAGGGCAGGTACAGCACGGGTTAGATACAGAGTAAAGCTCCCTTTTTACTGTCATCAAACACTCCCAGGGCAGGTACAGCATGGGTTTGATACAGAGTATAGCTCCCTTTCTACTGTCATCAAATACTCCCAGGGCAGGTACAGCACGGGTTACTGACAGAGTAAAGCTCCCTTTCTACTGTCATCAAACAAACCCAGGGCAGGTACAGCACGGGTCAGATGCAGAGTAAAGCTCCCTTTCTACTGTCATCAAACACTCCCAGGGCAGGTACAGCACGTGTTAGATACAGAGTAAAGCTCCCTTTCTACTGTCATCAAACACTCCCAGGGCAGGTATAGCACGGGTTAGATACAGAATAAAGCTCCCTCTACACTGTCTCATCAAACACTCCCAGGGCAGGTACAGCATGGGTCAGATACAGAGTAAAGCTCCCTCTACACTGTCTGATCAAACACTCCCAGGGCAGGTACAGCACGGGTTAGATACAGAGCAAAGCTCCCTCTACACTGTCTGATCAAACACTCCCAGGGCAGGTACAGCACGGGTTAGATACAGAGCAAAGCTCCCTCTACACTGTCTGATCAAACACTCCCAGGGCAGGTACAGCACGGGTTAGATACAGAGCAAAGCTCCCTCTACACTGTCTGATCAAACACTCCCAGGGCAGGTACAGCACGGGTTAGATACAGTGTAAAGCTCCCTCTGCACTGTCCCATCAAACACTCCCAGGGCAGGTACAGCACGGGTCAGATACAGAGTAAAGCTCCATTTCTACTGTCATCAAACACTCCCTGGGCAGGTACAGCACGGCTCAGATCAAGAGTAAAGCTCCCTTTCTACTGTCATCAAACACTCCCAGGGCAGGTACAGCACGGGTCAGATACAGCATAAAGCTCCCTTTCTACTGTCATCAAACACTCCCAGGGCAGGTACAGCACGGGATAGATACAGAGTAAAGCTCCCTCAACACTGTCTCATCAAACACTCCCAGGGAAAGTACAGCACGGGTCAGATACAGAGTAAAGCTCCCACTACACTGTCTCATCAAACACTCCCAGGGCAGGTACAGCACGGGTTAGATACAGAGTAAAGCTCCATTTCTACTGTCATCAAACAATCCCAGGGCAGGTACAGCACGGGTCAGATACAGAGTAAAGCTCCCTTTCTACTGTCATCAAACACTCCCAGGGCAGGTACAGCACGGGATAGATACAGAATTAAACTCCCTTTCTGCTGTCATCAAACACTCCCAGGGCAGGAACAGCACGGGTTAGATACAGAGGAAAGCTCCCTCTACACTGTCCCATCAAACACTCCCAGGGCAGGTACAGCACAGGTCAGATACAGAGTAAAGCTCCCTTTCTACTGTCATCAAACACTCCCAGGGCAGGTACAGCACGAGTTAGATACAGAGTAAAACTCCCTCTACACTGTCCCATCAAACACTCCCAGGGCAGGTACAGCACGGGTCAGATACAGCATAAAGCTTCCTTTCTACTGTCATCAAACACTCCAAGGGCAGGTACAGCACGGGTCAGATACAGCATAAAGCTTCCTTTCTACTGTCATCAAACACTCCCAGGGCAGGTATAGCACGGGTTAGATACAGAGTAAAGCTCCCTCTACACTGTCTCATCAAACACTATGCGGAGATGCCGGTGTTGGACTGGGGTGGACAAAATTGAGAGGTCGCACAACACCAGGTTATAGTCCAACAGTTTTATTTGAAATCACAAGCTTTCGGAGCTGTCGCTCCTTCCTCAGGTGAAGTAAATTGGATACAGAATCGCCAGAGCATATATAGATGGAAAAAAAAGCATGTGTACTTTACAATTGCAGACCAATAAATTAAATCATCCTGACTATCTGCCGAGGTGTGATAAAGTTAATTAAGTCAGCCAGGAAGGTACCACATCAAAAGACATAGCAAGATACAACTGAGACAATGAGGTGTAGTCGCAGGGGTTCCAACGTGTCAAAAGCTGCCGTCTGTATGTAAAACGAAAAGCTTTAAAAAAAATTTACTTTTTTACTGGGAAAATTTTTACTTTTTTACTGGGAATCACATCTGTGAACAAGCTAACGACGACTCGAGTCCGGATCACGTCATGTATCGTGACATAAACCCAAGATCCCGATTGAGACCGTCTTCATGAGTGCGGAACTTGGCTATCAGTTTCTGCTCGATGATTTTGCGTTGTCGTGTGTTTCTAAGGTTGCCTTGGAGAACGCTTACCCGCAGATCCG
The DNA here is from genome assembly GCA_030390025.1 of Squalus acanthias. Taxonomy (NCBI): domain Eukaryota; kingdom Metazoa; phylum Chordata; class Chondrichthyes; order Squaliformes; family Squalidae; genus Squalus; species Squalus acanthias. The sequence goes on along the minus strand of JASTWF010001131.1, from coordinate 59,749 downwards.
AGGCTGAATGTCCTTGACTGCTGAAGTGTTCCCCGACTGGGAGGTAACAATCCTGCCTGGCGATTGTTGCGCGGTGCTCGTTCATACGTTGTCTCAGTGTCTGCATGGTCTCGCCGATGTACCATGCCGCGGTGCATTCTTTCCTGCAACGTATGAGGTAGACAACGTTGGCCGAGTCACATGAGTATGTACCATGTACCTGGTGGGTAGTGTCCTCACGTGTGATGGTGGTATCTGTGTTGATGATCTGGCATGTCTTGCAGAGTTTGCCATGGCAGGGTTGTGTGGTGTCGTGGTCGCTGTTATCCTGAAAGCTGGGTAATTTGCTGCGAACGATGGTACTTCTGAGGTTAGGCGGCTGTTTGAAGGCAAGTAGTGGAGGCGTGGGGATGGCCTTAGCGAGGTGTTTGTCGTCATCGATGACATGTTGAAGGCTGCGAAGAACATGGCGTAGTTTCTCCGCTCCGGGGAAGTACTGGACGACGTAGGGTACCCTGTTGGTTGTGTCCCGTGTTTGCCTTCTGAGGAGGTCTATGCGATTTTTCGCTGTGGCCCGTCGGAACTGTCGATCGATGAGTCGAGCGTCATATCCCGTTCTTACGAGGGCGTTTTTCAGCGTCCGTAGGTGTCCATCGCGTTCCTCCTCGTCTGAGCAGATCCTGTGTATTCGCAGGGCTTGTCCATAGGGGATGGCTTCTTTAACATGGTTAGGGTGGAAGCTGGAGAAGTGGAGCATCGTGAGGTTGTCCGTGGGCTTGCGGTAGAGTGAAGTGCTGAGGTGTCCGTCTTTGATGGAGATTCGTGTGTCCAGGAATGAGACTGATTCTGAGGAGTAGTCCATGGTGAGTTTGATGGTGGGATGGAACATGTTTATGTTATCGTGTAGTCTTTTCAGTGATCCTTCGCCATGGGTCCAAAGGAAGAAAATGTCGTCGATGTATCTGGTATACAGCGTTGGCTGGAGGTCCTGTGCAGCGAAGAAGTCTTGCTCGAACTTGTGCATGAAGATGTTGGCGTATTGGGGTGCGAATTTGGTCCCCATGGCTGTTCCGTGTGTTTGGGTAAAAAAATGGTTGTCGAAGGTGAAGACATTGTGGTCAAGGATGAAGCGGATGAGTTGTAGGATGGCGTCTGGAGATTGGCTGTTGTTGATGTTGAGTACTGAGGCTGTTGCAGCGATGCCGTCATCGTGGGGGATACTGGTGTAGAGTGCCGATACGTCCATCGTGGCAAGGAGTGTTCCTGGTTCAACTGGTCCGTGGGTGCTGAGTTTCTGTAAGAAGTCTGTAGTGTCGCGACAGAAGCTGGGGGTTCCCTGTACGATGGGTTTCAGAATGCCCTCGACGTATCCAGAGAGGTTCTCACACAGGGTTCCATTGCCTGATACGATAGGACGTCCGGGTGTGTTGGCTTTGTGTATCTTTGGGAGGCAGTAGAAGTCTCCCACGCGGGGATTACGTGGGATGAGAGCGCGTAGGATGTTTTGAAGGTCTGGATCGAAGGTCTTGATCAGTCTATTGAGTTGGCGGGTGTGTTCTTTGGTCGGATCTGCGGGTAGCTGTCTGTAGTGTTCCTGGTTGTCCAGTTGTCGGTATGCTTCTTTACAATAGTCCGTTCTGTTCTGTATGACGATGGCTCCTCCTTTGTCCGCTGGTTTGATGACAATGTTGCGGTTGGTCTTGAGAGCGTGGATGGCGTTGCGTTGTGCTCGGGTGACATTCTGGACTGTCTTGTGAGTGCGGCTGATGAATCTGGCGTTGATGCATCTCCTGACAGCTTGAGCATACATGTCAAGCTTGGGGCAGCGACCCTCCGGAGGGGTCCAGTTTGACTCTTTTTTCTTCGGTTGCTGCACTGCGAGTCCCTCTGTCTGCTGTTCTGGATCATTGATTGTCTCATTGGGTTTGTTGCTGACATCTTGGGATTTGTGGAAGTATTCCCGGAGCCTCATTCTCCTGATGAATTCCTCCGTGTCTGCCGCGAGGCCGATGGGGTCCATTTTGGTGGTTGGGCAGAACTTGAGCCCTAGGGCGAGAACTTCGATTTCGTCTGGTTGAAGCGTATGGTCGGACAAGTTGACGATGGACTTCCCTGTGGTTGCAGCCGTGGTACCGGGGGAGGCTTGGTTGCTGCTGGTGGTGATGCCGAGTTTCTCAAGCTTCCTGTTCTTGATGCGCATGTAGGCAGCGTAGTTCCGTTGCCTCGTCTGTTTGGTGGTGTCTCGTAACTGGTCTGCTGTGTCCTGAGCACACCCCAAAGAACACACCCGCCAACTCAATAGACTGATCAAGACCTTCGATCCAGACCTTCAAAACATCCTACGCGCTCTCATCCCACGTAATCCCCGCGTGGGAGACTTCTACTGCCTCCCAAAGATACACAAAGCCAACACACCCGGACGTCCTATCGTATCAGGCAATGGAACCCTGTGTGAGAACCTCTCTGGATACGTCGAGGGCATTCTGAAACCCATCGTACAGGGAACCCCCAGCTTCTGTCGCGACACTACAGACTTCTTACAGAAACTCAGCACCCACGGACCAGTTGAACCAGGAACACTCCTTGCCACGATGGACGTATCGGCACTCTACACCAGTATCCCCCACGATGACGGCATCGCTGCAACAGCCTCAGTACTCAACATCAACAACAGCCAATCTCCAGACGCCATCCTACAACTCATCCGCTTCATCCTTGACCACAATGTCTTCACCTTCGACAACCATTTTTTTACCCAAACACACGGAACAGCCATGGGGACCAAATTCGCACCCCAATACGCCAACATCTTCATGCACAAGTTCGAGCAAGACTTCTTCGCTGCACAGGACCTCCAGCCAACGCTGTATACCAGATACATCGACGACATTTTCTTCCTTTGGACCCATGGCGAAGGATCACTGAAAAGACTACACGATAACATAAACATGTTCCATCCCACCATCAAACTCACCATGGACTACTCCTCAGAATCAGTCTCATTCCTGGACACACGAATCTCCATCAAAGACGGACACCTCAGCACTTCACTCTACCGCAAGCCCACGGACAACCTCACGATGCTCCACTTCTCCAGCTTCCACCCTAACCATGTTAAGAAGCCATCCCCTATGGACAAGCCCTGCGAATACACAGGATCTGCTCAGACGAGGAGGAACGCGATGGACACCTACGGACGCTGAAAAACGCCCTCGTAAGAACGGGATATGACGCTCGACTCATCGATCGACAGTTCCGACGGGCCACAGCGAAAAATCGCATAGACCTCCTCAGAAGGCAAACACGGGACACAACCAACAGGGTACCCTACGTCGTCCAGTACTTCCCCGGAGCGGAGAAACTACGCCATGTTCTTCGCAGCCTTCAACATGTCATCGATGACGACAAACACCTCGCTAAGGCCATCCCCACGCCTCCACTACTTGCCTTCAAACAGCCGCCTAACCTCAGAAGTACCATCGTTCGCAGCAAATTACCCAGCTTTCAGGATAACAGCGACCACGACACCACACAACCCTGCCATGGCAAACTCTGCAAGACATGCCAGATCATCAACACAGATACCACCATCACACGTGAGGACACTACCCACCAGGTACATGGTACATACTCATGTGACTCGGCCAACGTTGTCTACCTCATACGTTGCAGGAAAGAATGCACCGCGGCATGGTACATCGGCGAGACCATGCAGACACTGAGACAACGTATGAACGAGCACCGCGCAACAATCGCCAGGCAGGATTGTTACCTCCCAGTCGGGGAACACTTCAGCAGTCAAGGACATTCAGCCTCGGATCTGCGGGTAAGCGTTCTCCAAGGCAACCTTAGAAACACACGACAACGCAAAATCATCGAGCAGAAACTGATAGCCAAGTTCCGCACTCATGAAGACGGTCTCAATCGGGATCTTGGGTTTATGTCACGATACATGACGTGATCCGGACTCGAGTCGTCGTTAGCTTGTTCACAGATGTGATTCCCAGTAAAAAAGTAAAAATTTTCCCAGTAAAAAAGTAAAAAAATGTTAAAGCTTTTCGTTTTACATACAGACGGCAGCTTTTGACACGTTAGAACCCCTGCGACTACACCTCATTGTCTCAGTTGTATCTTGCTATGTCTTTGATGTGGTACCTTCCTGGCTGACTTAATTAACTTTATCACACCTCGGCAGATAGTCAGGATGATTTAATTTATTGGTCTGCAATTGTAAAGTACACATGCTTTGTTTTCCATCTATATATGCTTTGGAGATTCTGTATCTAATTTACTTCACCTGAGGAAGGAGCAAATCGATAGCTCCGAAAGCTTGTGATTTCAAATAAAACTGTTGGACTATAACCTGGTGTTGTGCGACCTCTCTATTTATGAAGCCCAGGATCCCCTTTGCTTACCCGCTTTCTCAACCTGCCCTGCCACCTTCAACGATTTGTCCACATATACCCCCAGGTCTCTCTGTTCATGCATCTGCTTTTGAATTGTGTCCTTTCATTTTTATTTCCTCTCCTCGTTCTTCCCACCAAAATGTATCACATCGCACTTTTCTGCGTTATATTTCATCTGACACGTGTCTGCCCATTCCACCAGCCTGTTTATGTCATCGAGTCATAGGAGGAAAAATTCAGTTGGTTGCGCCTCCCGTTAGCGCCTTAAGAGGGCGCTAATGGGGCACAAAGCATCTAGCGCCCGGGCGCGTCGATGTTTGTGCCGCTCGCAAAATTAACTAGACATTTTGCGGCGGCGGCGCTAAACACTACCGCCACGATCTCCTGCGCCGGCAGATCGTGACGTCAGTCGAGTGCGCAACGCCCCGGTATTGCCCCGGAGCGGATATTGAGTGGCGCCCCCTGTCTTACCGCCTGCCGCTAGCAACGACAGGTTGAGGGGAGCGTTTTGCAGTCAGGAAGGGACTGGGGGAGCGCTATTTAAAGGCGAACGCTTCCTGCCTTTTATTGTTGGTGACATTTTTGAACCACGCATTCTGAGAGAGAGAGAGAGACTTCTGGTGAGATTCAACGCTGTGTGAAGGAGTTTTGGGTACTGAGCAGCACTTTGCAGGTTCATTTTGTTTTGCCCTTCCTTGTATCGATTTAGAAGAGACTGTGGGGGCTGCACTCTGAGCTCTTTCCCTGGTACTCTCCATTGTTCTTTCCAGCAGATTTGATGTACAGGTCTCTCCAGGCCGAGATTCAAGGCTGCAATGAGCAGGATATGGATGGAAAGCAAGATCGACCCTCCCCTTTAAGAACTGGCTGGCGCCATTGTGTCTGTGTTCCATTGCTGACTGACATCGCATGAGCTTCGCCAGCGCTCTGAGGTAGCGCCTCGCTCCTCGGCCTTTGCGCCTTAAGACAGGTGTGAAGCGCCTGATTTAGCGCTCCAATCACCTCCAGGGGCGATAAAAGCCAAGTTTGCAGTCAGAGGCGATAATTAGCGCCAGGCGCTAATCTTTGCGCCCGGCCAATAATTGCGCCCCAAATGGGGCGATACTGAATTTCTCCCCCATAGAGTCATAGAGTTATACAGCACAGAAAGAGGCCATTCGGCCCATCGTGTCCACACTGGCCATCAAGCCCTGTCTATTCTAATCCCATTTTCCAGCACTTGGTCCGTAGCCTTGTATGCTATGGCATTTCAAGTGCTCATCTAAATGCTTCTTGAATGTTGAGAGGGTTCCTGCCTCTACCACCCTTTCAGGCAGTGAGTTCCAGATTCCAACCACACTCTGGGTGAAAAAGTTTTTCCTCAAATTCCCTCTAAACCTCCTACCCCTTACCTTGAAACTATGCCCCCTGGTTATTAACCCCTCTACTAAGGGGAAAAGTTCCTTTCTATCTATGCCCCTCATTATTTTGTACACCTCAATGAGATCTCCCCTCAGCCTTCTCTGCTCTAAGGAAAACAACCCCAGCCTGTCCAGTCTCTCTTCATAGCTGAAACGCTCCAGCCCAGGTAACATCCTGGTGAATCTCCTCTGCACGCTCTCTAATGCAATCACATCCTTCCTATAGTGTGGCGACCAGAACTGCACACAGTATTCCAGCTGTGGCCTAACTAGTGTTTTGTACAGCTCCATCATAACCTCCCTGCTCTTATATTCTATGCCTCGGCTAATGAAGGCAAGTATCCCATATGCCTTCTTAACCACCTTATCTACCTGTCCTGCTGCCTTCAGGCATCTATGTACATGCACACCAAGGTCCCTCTGATCCTCTGTCCTTCCTAGGGTCCTACCATTCATTGTGTATTCCCTTGCCTTGTTAGTCCTCCCAAAATGCATCACCTCACCTCACACTTTTCAGGGTTAAATTCCATTTGCCACTGTTCTGCCCATCTGACCAACCCGTCTATATCGTCCTGTAGCCTGAGGCTTCCCTCCTCGTTATTTACCACTCCACCAATTTTCGTGTCATCTGCGAACTTACTGATCATACCTCCTACATTCATATCTAAATCATTAATGTACACTACAAACAGCAAGGGACCCAGCACCGATCCCTGCGGTACACCACTGGACACAGGCTTCCAGTCACAAAAACAACCTTCGACCATCACCCTCTGCCTCCTGCCACTGAGCCAATTATGGATCCAATGTGCCAAATTGCCCTGGATCCCATGGGCTCTTACCTTCTTGACCAGTCTCCCATGTGGGACTTTGTCAAAAGCCTACATCAACTGCAGTACCCTCATCCACACACCTAGTCACCCCCTCGAAAAATTCAATCAAATTGGTTAGACATGATCTCCCCCTGACAAAGCCATGCTGACTATCCTTGATTAATCCTTGCCTCTCCAAGTGGAGACTAATTCTGTCCCTCAGAATTTTTTTCTTTAATTCCCCGACCAGTGATGTTAGGCTCACTGGCCTGTAATTCCCTGGTTTATCCCTACTACCCTTCTTGAACAATGGTACTACGTTAGCTGTCCTCCAGTCCTCTGGCACTTCCCCTGTGGCCAGAGAGATTCTGAAAATTTGTGTCAGAGCCCCTGCAATGTCCTCCCTTGCCTCACACAGCAGCCTGGGATACATCTCGTCTGGGCCTGGGGATTTATCCACTTTTTAGCCCGTTAAAACTGCTATTACCTCCTCCCTCTCAATGCTAATTTGTTCAAGTATATCACAATCCCCCTGCCTGATTTCTATGCCTACATCGTCCTTCTCCATAGTGAACACAGATGCAAAATATTCATTTAAAACCTCACCTACATTTTCCAGCTCTACACACAGATTGCCACTTTGGTCTCTAATGGGCCCTACTCTTTCCCTGGTTATCCTCTTGCCCTTAATATACTTATAAAACATCTTGGGATTTTCCTTTATTTTGCCCGCCAATGTTTTTTCATGCCCCCTCTTCGCTCTCCTAATTTCTTTTTTAAGTACCCCCCTGCACTTTCTAAACTCCTCTAGGGCTTCCACTGTTTTTAGTCCTTTGTATCTGCCAAAAGCCTCCCTTTTTTTCCTAATCCATTCTTATATATCCCTTGACATCCAGGGTTCCCTGGACTTGTTGGTCCCACCCTTGACCTTTACGGGAACATGTTGTCGCTGTACTCTCTCTATTTCCTTTCTGAATGACTCCCACTGCTCTGATGTGGATTTTCCTACAAGTAGCTGATCCCAGTCCACTTTGGCCAGATCCTGCCTTATGATATTAAAATCGGCCTTCCTCCAATTTTTTTTTGCTCTGCCTTCCAGACTGACTTGTTTTTTCCTCTATATTTGGCTGTGCATCACCCCCTACTATAGCTCCACTCCGTATTCCATCCCCCTGCCAAGTTAGTTTAAATTCCCCCCACCCCCCAACAGCACTAGCAAACCTCCCCGCAAGGATGTTGGTCCCGTTCCGGTTCAGGTGCAACCCGTCCGACTTCTACAGGTCGCACCATCCCCAGAAACAGACCCAGTGATCCAGGAAACTAAAGTCCTCCCTCCTGCACCAACTCTTTAGCCACGCATTCATCTGCTCTATCCTCCGATTCCTGTACTCACTAGCACGTGGCACCGGGAGTAATCCAGAGATTACAACCTTTGAGGTCCTGCTTTTTAATCTGCTACCTAGCTCCCTAAATTCTTGTTGCAGGACCTCATCCCTCTTTCTACCTATGTCGTTGGTACCAATGTGAACCACGACCTCTGACTGTTCACCTTCCCCCTTCAGAATGCCCTGCAGCCGTTTAGTGATATCCTTGACCCTGGCACCAGGGAGGCAACATACCATCCTGGAGTCACGTCTGCGGCCGCAGAAACACCTGTCTGCACCCTTCACTATTGAGTCCCCTATCACTATTGCCCTTCCACTCTTACTCCTCCCCCCTTGTGCAGCTGAGCCACCCACAGTGCCGTGAACTTGGCTCTGGCTGCACTCCCCAGAGGAACCATCACTTTCACCGTCTTCTTGAAGTCCACCACTATCCTCCTCACTGTTCACTATATTTCCAAGCTTTGTCTCATCTGCAAATTTTGAAATTGTGCCCGGTACACCCAAGTCCAAGTCATTAATATATATCAAGAAAAGCAGTGGTCCTCGTACCGACTCCTGGGGAACACCACTGTATACCTTCCAAAGTCTGAAAAACAACCGTTCACCACTACTCTCTGTTTCCTGTCACTTAGCCAATTTTGTATCCATGCTGCCACTGTCCCTTTTATTCCATGGGCTTCAACTTTGCTGGCAAGCCTATTATGTGGCACTTTATCAAACGTCTTTTGGAAGTCCATGTACACCACATCAACCCTCTCTGTTACCTCATCAAAAAACTCGATCAAGTTAGTTAAACACAATTTGCCTTTAACAAATCCATGTTGGCTTTCCTTAATTAATCCAGACTTGTCCAAGTGACTGTTAATTTTGACCCTGATTATCGTTTCTAAAACCTTCCCCACTACCGAGGTTAAACTGACTGGCCTGTAGTTGCTGGGTTTATACAATGAGTTCCTACAATGGGTACATAACTCCTTTCTAACCCAATATGTAAGAAGCCCAACAAGGGAGGAATCACTACTGGATCTAGTAATGGGAATGAACCAGAGTGGATACGAGAAGTAAAAGTTGGGGAACATCTAGGCAACAGTGACCATAATATACTTTAAGATAAAGACCATGGTAATAGTTTGGAGAAAAGCCGATTTTGAGGGGCTGAGAATAGAACTTGGGAAAATAACATGGACAACAATATTGGCAAACATTGATGTGGAACAGGAAAGGGAAACATTTAAAACAGTGTTCAACAGATCCCAGGAAAAATAAATTCTGCTAAAAAACAAGAACAAACTAAACACTAATGAGAAACCGTGGATGAATAAAGACATAAGGGAAAAATTGAGGTAAGGAAAGAGGCATACATTAAGTATGGACTGCTTCAGATAATGAAGCATGCAGCAAGACCTGGATGACAGTCAGGCTTGGGCTGATAAGTGGCAAGTAACTTTTGTGCTACACTAGTGCCAGGCAATGACCATCTCTAACAAGCGAGCGTCTATCCACCATCCCTTGACATTCAATGGCATTACCATCGCCGAATCCCCCATCATCAACATCTGGTCACCATTGAGTAGAAACTTACCTGGACCAGCCACATAAATACTGTGGCTACAACAGCAGGTCAGAGGCTAAGTATTCTGCGGCGAGTGTCTCACCTCCTGACTCCCCAAAGCCTTTCCACCATCTACAAGGCACAATTCAGGAGTGTGATGGAATACTCTCCACTTGTCTGGATGAGTGCAGCTCCAATATCACTCAAGAAGCTCGACATCATCCAGGACAAAGCAGCCCGCTTGATTGACACCCCATCCACAACCTTAAGCATTCACTCCCTGCACCACTGGCGCACCGTGGCTGCAGTGTGTACCATCTACAAGATGCAGTGCAGCAACTCGCCAAGGCTTCTTCGGCAGCACCTCCCAAACCCGCGACCTCCACCATCTGGAAGGACAAGGGCAGCAGACGCATGGGAATACCATCACCTGCAAGTTCTCCTCCAAGTTACACACTATCCTGACTTGGAAATATATCGCCATTCCTTCATCGTCGCTGGGTCAAAATTCTGGAACTCACTCTCTAACAGCACTGTGGGAGTACCTTCACCCCACGGACTGCAGTGGTTCAAGAAGGTGGCTCACCACCACCTTCTCGAGGGCAATTAGGGATGGGCAATAAATGCTGGCCTTGCCAGCGACGCCCATATCCCAGGAATGAAAAAAGTAAAAATACCTGGACAGCAGGGGAGAGCATGACAAGGGAGCATACGAAGTAACTAGGAGAGAAGTCAAAAAAGCAATTAGGAAGGCAAAGAGGAACTATGAATTTAAATTATCAAGGAACATAGAACAAAATAGTAAAATATTCTACGGGCACATAAATAAAAAAGGAAAGTCAGGATGGGAATAGGATCACTAAGGGATGGACAGGATAAAATCACAGGATCACAGGCAGCAATAGCGAAATGGCAGAAATATTCAATAATTATTTGCTTCAGTAGTTACCAGGGAGACGGATCAGATGGACGTGACATCGGAAGAGGAAATTAGAAATGATATAATTGCATTTAAAATAAAAAGAGGAGAAATATTAAATAAACTAACAAAACTCAAAGAGCATAAAACCCCTGGTCTGGACAAAATTGCATCTGCACATTTTAAAAGAATCTAGGGAAGCGATAGCAGAGACAGTATTGTACATATTTAATAATTCATTAGAAAATGGTGTAGTGCCAGAGGACTGGCGGATGGCTAACGTTATGCCTATATTTAAGAAGGGAGATAGGGTATGTCCAGGGAACTACAGACTAGTTAGCTTAACATCGGTAGTAGGAAGAGTAATGGAATCCCTACTGAAGGAGAAAATAGAAAAACATCTAGAAACCAAAAATATAATGAATAGTCAACATGGATTTCTAAAGGGAAATTCTTGCTTGACTAATCTCATTGAATTCTTTGTAACAGAGAGAGTAGACAAGGGTAATGCAGTAGATGTATTATATACAGATTTCCAAAAGACTTCAATAAGGTGCCCCCTAATAGACTGATGAACAAGGTCAGAGAATGCGGAGTCAGGGGACAAGTAACAGAATGGATTGCTGGCTGGCTTCAAGACAGAAAGCAGAGAGTTGGAGTAAAAGGTAGCTATTCACAGTGGCAGAAGGTGGGAAGTGGTGTTCCACAAGGATCAGTGCTGGGACCACTGCTGTTCACAATTTATTTTAACAATTTAGACTTTGGAATCAAAAACACAATTTCTAAATTTGCGGATGACACTAAATTGGGGGGATAGTCAATACTGAGGAGGACTGTAACAAATTAAAAGAAAACATTAATAAACTTGCAGAATGGGCATATAATTGGCAAATAAATTTCAACACAGATAACTTTGAGGTATTACATTTTGGTAAGAAAAATAAGGAGGTCACATATTACTTGGAAAATAAGAATCTAAATGGGATAGAGGAACAAGAGGATCTAGGAGTACAAATACACAAGTCACTAAAAGTTGCAACACAGGTTAACAAGGCAAAAACAAAAGCAAACCAAGCACTAGGGTTTATTTCTGGAGGGATAGAATTGAAAAGGAGGGAAGTTATGCTAAACCTGTATCGAACCTTGGTTAGACCACACTTGGAGCACTGCGTACAGTTCTGGTCGCCATATTATAAAAAGGATATAGAGGCACTGGAGAGGGTGCAGAGAAGATTTACAAGGGTGATACCAGAAATGCGAGGGTATACATATCAGGAAAGGATGAACAGGTTGGGTCTCTTTTCTCTTGAAAAGAGAAGGCTGAGGGGTGGTATCATTAGAAATTATGGAAGGTTTTGATAGAGTGGATGCAGAGAGAGAATGTTTCCACTTGTGGGGAAGAGCATAACTAGCGGCCTTCAATATAAGATAGTCACCAAGAAATCCAATAGGGAATTCAGAACAAACTTCTTTACCCAAAGAGTGGTGAGAATGTGGAACTCGCTACCACAGGGACTGGTTGAAGTGAATAGTATAGATGCATTTAAGGGGAAGCTAGATAAGCATATGAGGGAAAAGGGAATAGAGGGTTATGCTGATAGAGTTAGATGAATAGGGGTGGGAGGAGGCTTGTGTGGAGCATAAACACAGGCATGGAGTGGTTGAGCCAAATGGCCTATTTCTGTGTTGTATAGCCTATGTAATCCTATGTAAGTTTTGACGGACCGCGCGCGTGTGTGTGGGACTCAGTACCACACTGGGTTCTGACGCATTCAGCCAATGAGAGACTGTGGGGGGGAGGGGAGGGAAGGGGATCCTTGGCTCGCTTCCTGATTAGTCATCGTTGCTGCGGCCTGGGACAATGCTCTCTCCCGCTCTCTCTCAGACACATGGGATTTCCCCTCCCCCGATCTCCCCCTCTCACGTCACGGAAGAGCTCGGAGCGAGCTAGACTTACCAGCAGTGGAGAAGGCAATTATCAGAATGGCGGAGGTGTAGAGGAATCTGTGGAGATAAAAATCAGAACTTAGTTTAAACTCGTTTGTCCCTACATTCTCCTCCCCCTTCCCCTGAAAGGAATGAACTCCCAGTTATCCAACGCCTTTCACCATCTCAGGACATCCCAAAGCGTTTCACAGCCAATGAAGTACTTTATAAACAGAGACATAGGGCTAGAAATTCATTATAGCCCAGGAATGGGCTGTGTCATTAGAAAAGTTGGAGAATTAGCGCCAGGCGCAAATGCTTTAGACTGCCTGCAAAATTTGTGCTCACTGCTCAAAGAAATGATTGGAGTCCGAAATCAAGTCTTAAAGCTCAAGCTCACTGGCGTTACACTCAAAGGGTGGACCAATATCAGGTGCCGTCTAATCGCAAGTCACGATTGCCACAGGCTTTTTTCAGTTCTTAAAGGGGACATTCATTGATGATGCAGAACCTCATTCTCAGCATTGCTGGCTGTGCAGCTGCCTCAGCAAGTAAGGGAAGTTCCAGTAAAATGATGGAACATTAACAACAGGAAGGATCAGACTGACAGTTCTAAACCACACCTGGCATACCACAGAGAAAAGTCATCGGATTCTGTCTTCAACAATGTAAGTCTGTCTGCGTTTCCGCATTACAGCAAGCTATTAATAGCCAGTGATTAGCACAGAAAAATAAATCTTTGTCATCTCCATTCCCACCACTAATTGGACCAAGTGAAGTCAGAGTGACCTGTTTGACACAGTTCATTGTTTCCCCTGCACGGGAGATCCTCACAGGGACTTTCCACAAGTTATTTATCCTGTAAAGCCAGCTTCACAAACCTTCCATCAAACCAGAATGGGCATCTGTCATTCCTGTGGAACTCAACTGAAATAGCAATACTTGTTGTCATGGGATGGAGCGAGTAGGTTGGGGCAGTTGATGTTGCTACTGGTAAGGAGGCAGCGACGAGTGCCTCGATGGGCCCTTTGGAGGATGCCAAGAGAGGCTCTGAGGGAAGCAGCAGGCTTATCTAAGAGGGAATCAAGCCTGGGACAGTGGCAGGAGAGTAGGAAGATTGAGGAATGCTGATGGGCTGGGGTAGGGATTTCGGAGGGCAGAGTAACCGAGATGGGAGAAATGAAAGAAAGCATAACGGTAGCAGAGTGGTTCTGTTACTGGACGAGTAATCCAGAGTAACAACAGAAAACGCTGGAAAAACTCAGCAGGCCAGGCAGCATCCGTGGAGAGAGCCAGAGACCTGGACTAATGATCCAGGAGACAGGAGTTCAAATCCCACCACGGCAGCTGGGGAATTCAAATTCAGTTAATTAAAGTTAATTAAATAAATCTGGAATAAAAAGCTAGTATCAGTAATCGTGACCATGAAACTATCGGATTGTCGTAAAAACCCATCTGGGTCACTAATGTCCTTTAGGGAAGGAAATCTGCCGTTCTTACCCGGTCTGGCCTATATGTGACTCCAGACCCATAGCAATGTGGTTGACTCTTAACTGCCCTCTGAAATGGCCACTCAGTTGTAGCAAACCGCGACAGAAAACAATAATAAGAATAAAACCGGACGGACCACACGGCATCGACCTCGGCACCGACTTCGGACCGGACATGACACAACAACACCCAGCCCAATGGACCCTGCAAAGTCCTTCTCACTAACGTCGGGGGACTTGTGTCAAAATTGGAGAGCTGTCCCACAGACTAGTCAAACAACAGCCTGACATAGTCATACTCAGAGAATCATAACTTTCAGCCAATGTCCCAAACTCCTCCATCACCATCCCTGAGGTGGTGGCACAGTGGTATACATTTGGGAGGGAGTGGCCCTGGGAGTCCTCAACATTGACTTGGACCCCATGAAGTCTCATGGCTTCAGGTCAAACATGGGCAAGGAAACCTCCTGCTGATTACCACCTACTGCCCTCGCTCAGCTGATGAATCAGTACTCCTCCATGTTGAACACCACTTGGAAGAAGCACAGAGAGTAGCAAGGGCACAGAATGTATTCTGGGTGGGGGACTTCAATGTCCATCACCAAGAGTGGCTCGGTAGCACCACTGCTGGCCGAGTCCTGAAGGACACAACTGCCAGTCTGGGCCTGTGACAGGTGGTGAGAGAGCCAACACGAGGGAAAAACCTACTTGACCTCGTCCTCACCAATCTACCTGTCGCAGATGCATCTGTCCATGACAGTATTGGGAGCAGTGACCACCGCACAGTCATTGTGGAGACGAAGTCCTGACTTCACACCGAGGACACCCTCCATCGTGTTGTGTGGCACTACCACCGTGCTAAATGGGATAGATTCAGAACAGATCTAGCAACTCAAAACTGGGCATCCATGAGGTGCTGTGGGCCATCAGCAGCAGCAGAATCGTACTCCATCATAATCTGTAACCTCATGGCCCGGCATATCCCTCACTCTACCATTACCATCAAGCCAGGGGACCAACCCTGGTTCAATAAGGAGTATAGAAGAGCATGCCAGGAGCAGCACCAGGCTTACCTAAAAATGAGGTGCCAACGTGGGGAAGCTGCAACACGGGACTACATGCATGCTAAACAGTGGAAGCAGCATGCTATGGACAGGGCTAAGTGACCCCACAATCAACGGATCAGATCAAAGCTCCGCAGTCCTGCCACATCCATTCGTGAATGGTGGTGGACAATTAAACAACTAACGGGAGGAGGAGGCTCCCTGAATATCCCCATCCGCAATGATGGTGGAGCCCAGCACGTGAGTGCAAAAGACAAGGCTGAAGCGTTTGCAACCATCTTCAGCCAGAAATGCCGTGTGGATGATCCATATCGGCCTCCTCCTGACATCCCCACCAACACAGAAGCCGGTCTTCAGCCAATTCGATTCACTCCACGTGATATCAAGAAACGGCTGAGTGCACTGGATACAGCAAAGGCTATGGGCCCCGACAACATCCCGGCTGTCGTGCTGAAGACTTGTGCTCCAGAACTAGCCACGCCTCCAGCCAAGCTGTTCCAGTACATCTACAACACAGGCATCTATCCGACAATGAGGAAAACTGCTCAGGTATGTCCTGTCCACAATAGCAGAACAAATCCAACCCGGCCATTTACCGCCCCATCTACTCTCAATTATCAGCAAAGTGATGGAAGGTGTCGTTGACAGTGCTATCAAGCGGCACTTAATCACCAATAACCTGCTCACTGATGCTCAGTTTGGGTTCCGCCAGAACCACTCAGCTCCCGACCTCATTTAGCCTTGGTCCAAACATGGACAAAAGAGCTGAATTCCAGAGGTGAGATGAGAGTGACTGCCCTTCACATCAAGGCAGTATTTGACCGAGTGTGGCATCAAGGAGCCCTAGTAAAACTGAAGTCAATGGGAATCAGGGGGGAAACTCTCCACTGGCTGGAGTCATACCTAGCACAAAGGAAGATGGTTATGGTTGTTGGAGGTCAATCATCACAGCCCCAGGACACAGCTGCAGGAGTTCCTCGAGCAGTGTCCTAGGCCCAACAATCTTCAGCTGCTTCATCAATGACCTTCCCTCCATCATAGGGTCAGAAGTGGGGATGTTCGCTGATGATTGCACACTGTTCAGTTCCATTCGCAACTCCCCAGATAATGAAGCAGTCCATGCCCACATGCAAGAAGACCTTGGTAACATTCAGGCTTGGGCTGATAAGTGGCAAGTAACATTTGCACCACACAGGTGCCAGGCAATGACTATCTCCAATAAGAGAGAGTTTAACCACCTCCCCTTGATATTCAACGGCATTACCATCGCCGAATCCCCCACCATCAACATCCTGGTGATCACCATTGACCAGAAACTTAACTGGACCAGCCACATAAATACTGTGGCAACAAGAGCAGGTCAGAGGCTGGGTATTCTGCGGCGAGTGTCTCACCTCCTGACTCCCCAAAGCCTTTCCACCATCTACAAGGCACAAGTCAGGAGTGTGATGGAATACTCTCCACGTGCCTGGATGAGTTGCAGCTCCAACAACACTCAGGAAGCTCGACACCATCCAGGACAAAACAGCCCGCTGGATTGGCACCCCATCCACCACCTTAAACATTCACTCCCTCCACCACCGGTGCACCGTGTCTGCAGTGTGTACCATCTACAAGATGCACTGCAGCAACTCGCCAAGGCTTCTTCAACAGCACCTCTCAAACCCGTGAGCTCTACCACCTAGAAGGACAAGGGCAGCAGCCACATGGGAACACTATCACCTGCAAGTTCCCCTCCAAGTTACACACTATCCTGACTTGGAAATATATCGCCGTTCCTTCATCGTCGCTGGGTCAAAATCCTGGAACTCCCTCCCTAATAGCACTGTGGGAGCACCTTCACCACATGGACTGCAGCGGTTCAAGAAGGTGGCTCACCACCACCTTCTCAAGGGCAATTAGGGATGGGCAATAAATGCTGGCATTGCCAGCGACGCCCACATCCCAGGAACGAATAAAAAAAGGAGCGAGGGGCCTAGGAGGGGTAAAGAGAAATGAATAAATAAAGGGGAAATAGAAGTGATGGGCTCGGCCTGGAGCGGCAGCCAAACCGCGCACACGAATGGACTCGGAAACTCCAGTTACATCGGCCTGGCTGCATAGCAAGATTCGGAGAGATACATCCTGGTAATAAACTGGGAGTAGCGAGGAGACAATAGCAGGGAGTGCAGTGTTAAAGTCAGAGGTCCCGTGTTGTGATAACTTTGACATAGTTAGGGTGGAGTCAGCTTGGAGCATTGAGGAAGTGATGTCCAGGTTGGGAGACTGGTGTGGAGGGCCAGTGGGTCCAGAAGCTATTTGAAGCAGAGTATTGGTGGATGTACTGCTGGATGTGTTTCCGTGGCAATGAAGAGTCAGAAGGTGTGCCGAACCCATCCTGTGGCAGAAAAACGGTGATGTTAGAGGTCACCATAAGATGGAGAGGCAGTGGAGAAATGGACTAGGGCCCTGGAGAGTGAATTTCTGGCCAGGAACCAGACTGTAGCTGAAGCTGAAAAGCCAGGAGGACTTCAGGTAACAGCAGCGGTGGGGATGGGCTGTACGCTCGATAAAGTTACCTTCAAACTTAAGCAACTGAATAGCAGATCAGAGACACAGCAGCTGAGTCTCACAGTGTCGTCTAGTGGAGACGCATTGTCTTGATGTCCAGGGAAATCCAGGAAATTAGAAGCTAAATTTGAGCGAAGATCCACTGCTCACTGATGAAACCAAAGAAAAGAAAAGCCTTGTCTTTATATCGCACCTTTCACAACCACCGCACGTCCCAAAGCGCTTTACGGCCAATGAAGTACTTTTGAAGTGTAGTCACTGTTAGTAATGGAGGAAACGCAGCAGCCAATTAGCGCTCAGCAAGATCCCACAAACAGCAATGACCAGAGAATCTGTTTTTGTTATATTGATTGAAGGCTAAGTATTGGTCAGGACACCGGGGATAACTCCCCTGCTCTTCTTCGAAATAGTGCCATGGGATCTTTGACGTCCACCTGAGAGAGCAGACGGGGCCTCGGTTTAACGTCTCATCCGAAAGACGGCACCTCTGACAGTGCAGCACTCCCTCAGTACGGCACTGGGTGTGTCAGCCTAGATTTTTGTGCTCAAGTCTCTGGAGTGGGATTTGAACCCACAATCCTTCTGACTCAGAGGCGAGGGTGTTACCAACTTTTTTTTTATTATATATTATTTATTGAACATTAAAAACATTTACAACACCGTGATCATTCCATTGTATCATTCCGCCGCTCTGCACAGCCATTCCTCCACCACATAGTAACATCAAAACCTGAAGTTTCATTTGTCTCCCGTAACATATACTAATCTATTGTACTTTAAAAATTGATCAGTAATCATGGCTCCGAATAAGGGAAGTGTGCCTGATAATCCCCCCATCATTTAATCTGCAGCCCTTCCCTCCTCTCATGCTCCTTCCCAACTTTTCGGGCAGCTGTTGCTTTCTCCTGCAGCCTCCAGCTCTTTATCACCTCCTGTTTGAAGCTTCCCTGCAGTTTCAGCCTCTTCCTTACATTAGGTTTGGGCCGAGGAGCTGCCCCTTCTCCCTCCTTCTGCCCCTCACTAACCTTTCCCTTTCCACACGATGCCACCCCACCCCCCACTTCCATCTCTCTGTCCCCCTCTGACTCCTCACTCTCGAGCTCTTCTGTAACCTTCCGTCGCTGCTCCCCGTCAGAAACATAATCTCCCTCAGAGAGTCTTCCTGCTACCACGGTTTCTCCAACAGTGCCGCTCCCTTCGGCCTCATCTCCACCGTTGACCCTTCTCTCTCTGGGACAATGGTGCATCTGCACCTATCTTGCTCCCTTCTGGCATCTTTGTCTCCCCAATCCCGTCCTGCTGCCCTTTTAAGTCTGGACAGCTTCTTACAAGATGGTTATGTGCAAGATAATAACAAACCTTCACCTTGTTATCATGCAGTACCCGGAAGTACTGCACTCCTTCCATTGTCTTGAATTTCATGCTATATGGCAATGATTTCACCCCCTCTGGGAATCGCACCTTTACATAACAGGTTCCATTTGCTACCCGCGTTCCTGGATAGTATCTCCTCTTTACTGCCGAGCAAATTTTAATATCCCACAACTCCAAGGGGGAAAAATTCGGTTGCTTTGCGCCTCCTCTTCGGGCGCTAATGGGGCGTAAAGCAACTAGCGCCCGGGTGCGGCGATGTTTGCGCCGCTCGCAAAATTGACCAGACATTTTGCGATCGGCGCTAAACACTACCGCCACGATCTCCTGCACCCGTAGATCGTGACGTCAGTCGAGTGCGCAATGCCCCGGTAACGCCCCGGAGCGGATATTGAGTGGCGCCCCCTGCCTTACGCCTGCCGCTAGTAACGACAGGTTAAGGGGAGCGTTTTGCAGTCGGGAAGGGACTGGGGGAGCGCTATTTAAAGGCAACCGTTTCCTGCCTTTTTTTGTCGGTGACATTTTTGCACCACGCATTCTGAGAGAGAGAGAGAGACTTCTGGAGAGATTCAACACTGTGTGAAGGAGTTTTGGGTACTGAGCAGCACTTTGCTGGTTCATTTTGATTTGACCTTCCTTGCAGCGATTTAGAAGAGACTGTGGGGGCTGCACTCTGAGCTCTTTCCCTGGGCCTCTCTATTGTTCTTTCCAACAGATTTGATGTGCAGGTCTCTCCAGGCCGAGATTCAAGGCTGCAATGAGCAGGATGTGGATGGAGAGCAAGATCGACCCTCCCCTTTAAGAACTGACGGCGCCAGTGTGTCTGTGTTCCATTGCTGACTGACATCACATGAGCTTCGCCAGCGCTCTGAGGTAGCGCCTCGCTCCTCGGCGTTAGCACCTTAAGAGAGGTGTGTAGCGCCTGATTTTGCGCTCCAATCACCTCCAGGGGCGATAAAAGTCAAGTTTGCAGTCGGAGGAGATAATTAGCGCCAGGCGCTAAACTTTGCACCCGGCCGATAATTGCGCCCCAAACGGTGAAGGCCATGAGGAGTTCCAATGCCACAATCTTTAATAGGAGCTCGTCTTGTGCTCAGTGCAGACTCCGGGCCCCACAGCAGGCTTTTACCATTCATCACCTTGTCACTAACAGACAACAAGGGGATTCACAGTTCAGATCACATCCTCTGCCGACTCTAGTAACGTGGCTTCAGGTATTTGAGAAACCAGGAAAGAGGTATCACTATCAACGCTGGAGGCTTCAAATACAATCATTGTCCAAGGACTAAGTCAACGAGTTTCACTCGCATGACAGGGGATTTCCACAGCTACAAGGAAATAAAGCAAGAGTAATGTGAGCCAAGCTAGACCCATAATCATAAGCTGTGTGGAAAGGGATTTAGAATTGGAACCTATCCCATTTACTGAATGCAGTTCCTGGAGTCCGTACCCTGTACCGAATGCAGTACCTGGAATACTAGGAGGCTATTCAGCCCTTCGGGCCTGCTCACCCAGTCAGTTAGATCATGGCTGATCTGCACCTCAACTCCATTTAAATGCCATTGCTCCAAATCCCTTGATATCCTTTCATAACAAAAATCTATCTATCGCAGTCTTGAAAGCTCCTATTGTCCCAGATTCCACAGCCTTGTGGGGGAGAGAGTTCCAGATTTCCACTACCCTTTCTGTCAAAAAAGTGCTTCCTGATTTCACTCCTGAACGGCCTAGTTCTAATTTTAAGATTCTATCCCCTCGTTCTTGATTTCCCCATTAGAGGAAATGGTTTCTCTGTGTCTACCCTATCAAATCCTTTTAACATTGGAAACACCTCGATTAGATCACCCCTCTATAATCAAGGATTACAAGCTGAGTTGAAGCAACCTGTGCCCATATTTCTGGTGAATCTGTGCTGCACACCCTCCAAGGCCAATATATCCAAGGCCAAGACTGAAGGCAGTGCTCCCGATGGGGTCTGACCAAGGCTCGAGACAACTCAAGCATCACTTCCACCCCTTTGTTTTCCAGCCCCGTGAGATCAAGGCCAACATTCCATTCTCCTTTTTGGACCGTCTACTCGCTTTTTAATGATTTGTGTACTTGGGCTCCCAAATCTCTCTGCTCCTCTAAAGTGTCTAGTTTCTCACCATTTAGAAAATACTCCGATTTATCTTCCTTTGGTCCAAAGTGGATGACCTCACACTTGCCCACATTGAACTCCATTTGCCAGAGTTTAGCCCACTCACTTAATTTATAGAATGAAATAGAATATACAGCACAGAAACAGGCCATTCAGCCCAACCAGTCTATGCCGGTATTTATGCCCCACTCGAGCCTCTGCCCATCCTTCCTCATCTAACTTTAGCAGCATAACCCTGAATTCCTTGGTCCTTCATGACCTTGGGCAGCGGGCTGGAGACAGCAGCGAAGTCGGGACCCGACACCAACCTCGGCCACACCAGACCCACCGAGGTTGGGGAACTCGCAGCCTGTGTCTCCTACCTCCCAAACAATTTTCAACCCAAGTCGAAATCTACCTCCAATTCCTTGAGCTCTTATTTTTCCGAATAATCTCTTGTGTGGAACCTTCTAAATGCCTTCTGGATGTTCTTAAGTACATCCATAGGCACTCCCTTATTACTGTGCACTGAATTCAATATCTGGAGCCCACACCCTGTACTGAATCCAATATCTGGAGCCCACACCTTGTACTGAATGCAGTATCTGGAGCCCACACCCTGTACTGAATGCAATATCTGGAGCCCACACCCTGTACTGAATGCAGTATCTGGAGCCCACACCCTGTACTGAATGCAGTATCTGGAGCCCATACCCTGTACTGAATGCAATATCTGGAGCCCACACCCTGTACTGAATGCAGTATCTGGAGCCCACACCCTGTACTGAATGCAATATCTGGAGCCCACACCCTGTACTGAATGCAGTATCTGGAGCCCACACCCTGTACTGAATGTAATACCTGGAGCCCACACCCTGCACTGAATGTAATACCTGGAGCCCACACCCTGTACTGAATGTAATATCTGGAGCCCACACCCTGTACTGAATGCAGTATCTGGAGACCACACCCTGTACTGAATGCAGTATCTGGAGCCCACACCCTGTACTGAATGCAGTATCTGGAGCCCACACCCTGCACTGAATGCAGTATCTGGAGCCCACACCCTGTACTGAATGCAGTATCTGGAGCCCACATCCTGTACTGAATGCAGTATCTGGGGCCCACACCCGGTACTGAATGCAGTATCTGGAGCCCACACCCTGTACTGAATGCAGTATCTGGAGCCCACACCCTGTACTGAATGCAGTATCTGGGGCCCACACCCTGTACTGAATGCAATATCTGGAGCCCACACCCTGCACTGAATGCAATATCTGGAGCCCACACCCTGTACTGAATGTAATATCTGGAGCCCACACCCTGTACTGAATGCACTGTCTGGAGCCCACACCCTGCACTGAATGCAGTATCTGGAGCCCACACCCTATACTGAATGCACTATCGGGAGCCCATACCCTGTATTCAATGCTGTATGGGGAGTCCGTGCTCTGTAGATACTTTAAGCACCCGCCTGAACAGGCAGATTGGACATCCAGTTTAATATCTCATTTGGACCACAATACCTTTGATAATGCAGCACTCGCTCAATACTGTACTGGAGATTGAGTATAGATTATGTGCTCAAGTCCCAGAGGAGGGCTCAAAACCTCAACTTTCTAACTAGGAGGTGGGCTGAAACTCTTACTGATCCTGGATTCATGGCCGTTCTATTGCTGTGTTGCACTGCTCTCAAGTCATTATTCATAGATTCACAGAAACTTACAGCACAGAAGGAGGTCATTCGGCCCGTCGCCCTGTGCTGGCTCTTTGAAAGAGTCGTTCTGCTCAGTCCCACATCCCCGCTTTTTGTCCGGAATCCTGTCAGATCCTCATCCTCAAGGACCTTCCACCACCTTTTCAGGGAGAGCATTCCCGATCCCAACAACTCAGTGAAAACATTTCTCCTCATCTCCCCTCGGGATCTTATTCCAATGATTTAGAATCAGTGACCGAGTTATTGACCCACTCGCCAGCTGCTTGTAAAATATGATACAGGTATGGTATTTATAACAACTTTAATATAGGATTATTGTGCAGATAATACAGAAGATAGAAAACATGCTAATACAGAATAAAGTGGAGACCAGACTGATGCTGCCTTGCTCTCACTGAAAGGTGTTTAGTGAGAGTTCAAGATCCATTTATGATAAAACACATGGAAGGTCTGCGCTTATATTGTGTCTTTGAGAACCTCAAAATGCTTCAGATAGTTTGGAGTAGTCACCGTTCTTGTATGGGCAGATGTGACAGTCATTTTCCACACAGCAAGATTCCACAAATAGCAATGAGATGACTGACTCGTTTGATGTTTGAGGGAGAAATGTTGGGGAGGTACTGGGAGAACACCCTGCTCTTCTTCAAATAGTGACACAGGGTCCTTATCGTCCATCTCATTCTAACTTGGCAGCAAATTCGCAACCTTGTTTTCAAATCCCTCCATGGCCTCGCCCCTCCCTATCTCTGTAACCTCCTCCAGCCCCACAACCCTCCGAGATATCTGCACTCTTCCAATTCTGGCCTCTTGAGCATCTCCGATTTTAATCGCTCCACCATTGGTGGCCGTGCCTTCAGCTGCCTGGGCCCCAAGCTCTGGAATTCCCTCCCTAAACCTCTCCGCATCTCTTCCTCTCTTTCCTCCGTTAAGACACTCCTTAAAACCTACCTCCTTTCTGCCCTATCTCCTTATGTGGCTCAGTGTCCAATTTTGTTTTATAACGCTCCTGTGAAGTGCCTTGGGATGTTTTATTACGTTAAAGGCGCTATGTAAATACAAGTAGTAGTTGTTGTCAGCACCAGAGTGTCTGCCCAGATAACTTGTTTAAGTCATGGAGTTTGGATCTAACGCCAAACCTTCTGACCTGGCTGTGAGAGTGCTACCACTTGAGTATCAGCTTGGCTCAGTGATAGCAATCCTGCTTCTGAGTTACAAGCTTGTGGGTTTGAGCCCCACTGCGGGAGTTGAACATGTCATCTAGGCTTCCACTTCAGTGCAGTACTGAGGGAGTGCGGTGGGGTCAAGGAGTTGTCTGTTAGATGAGATGTCTGCCTGTTCAGGTGGATGTTAAAGATCCCAGGAAACTATCAGAAGAGCAATGAGTTCTCCAGTGTCACCACCAACATTCTTCCCTCAACCAATACCACCACAAACAGATTATTTGGTCACTTATCTCATTTGGCCATTGTGGGACAACCAGTCTCACACAGACAAGTTGTGGGGTCGAGTGAGGAGGTGGAGAGGTAGAGTTTGGTGTCGTCCTTGTACTTCAGCATTAGTTAAGACATCAGATATTTCACCCAGCAAGTGTCATTGCCCAAGAAACCACAAGCATAGCACAATTCTGTTCATTGATCATTTTTAGACTTTATACAGAGTAATTCCCCAGTTCCATTCCAAGTATTTTGGCTACAATCTAACAACACACCACAATAGAAATGAAGAAGTCCCGATTAGTATTTAATATAACATTCTGCTGGACAGAACAACCCATAAACACCCTGTGGGTGAAGATAGATGGTCTCTCTTCTCCCAATGAAGTCTAATCTGGAGAAAAAGCAGACAGGAGCAGTATTTATTATATTGTACATTTTGAAAACAAAATTGTAGTAAAGGTATTTTAAAGGTGGTCAGTGTTTGTTGTACAAATGTGATGGACAATGCTGCTGGGGGACAGAATATTTTCACACTCAGTCTTACAATCTAGCACTCCCAGGGTCAGATACAGAGTAAAGCTCCCTTTCTACTGTCATCAAACACTCCCAGGGCAGGTACAGCACGGGTTAGATACAGAGTAAAGCTCCCTCTACACTGTCCCATCAAACACCCCCAGGGCAGGTACAGCACGGGTTAGATACAGAGTAAAGCTCCCTTTCTACTGTCTGATCAAACACTCCCAGGGCAGGTACAGCACGGGTTAGATACAGAGTAAAGCTCCCTCTACACTGTCTGATCAAACACTCCCAGGGCAGATACAGCACGGGTTAGATACAGAGTAAAGCTCCCTCTACACTGTCCCATCAAACACCCCCAGGGCAGGTACAGCACGGGTTAGATACAGAGTAAAGCTCCCTCTACACTGTCCCATCAAACACTCCCAGGGCAGATACAGCACGGGTTAGATACAGAGTAAAGCTCCCTTTCTACTGTCTCATCAAACACTCCCAGGGCAGGTACAGCACAGGTTAGATACAGAGTAAAGCTCCCTCTACACTGTCCCATCAAACACTCCCAGGGCAGGTACAGCACGGGTTAGATACAGAGTAAAGCTCCCTCTACACTGTCCCATCAAACACCCCCAGGGCAGGTACAGCACGGGTTAGATTACAGAGTAACGCTCCCTCTACACTGTCCCATCAAACACTCCCAGGGCAGATACAGCACGGGTTAGATACAGAGTAAAGCTCCCTTTCTACTGTCTCATCAAACACTCCCAGGGCAGGTACAGCACAGGTTAGATACAGAGTAAAGCTCCCTCTACACTGTCCCATCAAACACTCCCAGGGCAGGTACAGCACGGGTTAGATACAGAGTAAAGCTCCCTCTACACTGTCCCATCAAACACTCCCAGGGCAGGTACAGCACGGGTTAGATACAGAGTAACGCTCCCTCTACACTGTCTCATCAAACACTCCCAGGGCAGGTACAGCACAGGTTAGATACAGAGTAAAGCTCCCTCTACACTGTCTCATCAAACACTCCCAGGGTAGGTACAGCACGGGTTAGATACAGAGTAAAGCTCCTTCTGCACTGTCCCATCAAACACTCCCAGGGCAGGTACAGCATGGGTTAGATACAGAGTAAAGCTCACTCTACACTGTCCCATCAAACACTCCTAGGGCAGGTACTGCACGGGTTAGATACAGAGTAACGCTCCCTCTACGCTGTCTCATCAAACACTCCCAGGGCAGGTACAGCACGGGTTAGATACAGAGTAAAGTTTCCTCTGCACTGTCCCATCAAACACTCCCAGGGCAGGTACAGCACGGGTTAGATACAGAGTAAAGCTCACTCTGCACTGTCCCGTCAAACACTCCCAGGGCAGGTACAGCACGGATTAGATATAGAGTAAAGCTCCCTCTACACTGTCCCATCAAACACTCCCAGGGCAGGTACAGCACGGATTAGATATAGAGTAAAGCTCCCTCTACACTGTCCCATCAATGTGATTACCAGCCTTCTTGAGCAGCCCCTACTGCAAATTGTGATATTTCCGATTCTTACACCAATCTTCTTTATGGCCTCTGAGTGTTGTGTTTCTGACAATTTAATGCCAATTTGTGTTGAATTGCTGGCAATGTTTTGCTGTGGACTTGTGTCCATTAGGCACCGGATCTGTGTCCCTGCTTGTGGGGTTAATATGCAGCACATCAATGTGTGCTTGGTTGATGGAATAAGGACAGTTGGACACTGCCTTGCAGTGGTTGAAGCAAGTTTACTGTGCCCAGACACGATGGTAAACCAGTGCTGTGTCTGGCTAACAGTAACACGTCGGTTAAAATGAATAGAATTTTCAGTGGAATGAATTACACAGACCTTTTTCAGTGAAGTTTCCATCCTCGGTCACAAAATCATTGTTTGCAGAACTGTCCAGTACAAAACTCTCCTCGTCTATAAAAGAATTTAGGAAACATCAATTGAAGCCGTCACTTTATAAATGCCAACAACATCGAGAACATTAGGGAATGAGGGAACAGATCAGTCACAGAAATAAAGAAAGAAAAGTATCTCACCGACTGTATATTTTTGTCATCAGGTACAGAGTTATCGCCAATCCGATAACTCCTGCAACAACTCCAACAGCACAGACAATGGTCCCAGAGTAGGGCATCAGAGGTGGCTGATCTGTTTAAAAATCAGGACAGCAAATTCATTCTGTTTCTGTCACAGGTATTCATTCATCTTTACAATGAACATAAGAACATAAGAAATAGGAGCAGGAGTAGGCCAATCGGCCCCTCGAGCCTGCTCCGCCATTCAATAAGATCATGGCTGATCTGATCCTAACCACCAATCTACTATCTATCACAGAACCATCTCCTGCATCTAACAGAATTGCACACACGAAATAGGAGCAGAATCAGGCTACACAGTCCCTGGGCCCGCTCCACTACCCACAGGGCCATGACCGAACCGAACCTAGACTCATGTCCAAATTCCTGCCCGCTCCCCGTAACCCTTAATGCCCTTTACTTCTAGGAAACTGTCTATTTCTGTTTTAAATTTAATTAATGTTGTAGCTTCTACAGCTTTTTGTGGCAGCATATTCCATGGACCTACCACCCTCTGAGTGAAGTAGTTCCTCCTCATCTCAGTTTTGAAAGAGCAGCCCCTTATTCTAAGACTATGTCCCCTAGTTCTCGTCTCACCCGTCATCGGGAACATCCTCCCCGCATCCACCCGATCCAACCCCTTCACAATCTTATATGTTTCAATAAGATCGCCTCTCATTCTTCTGAACTCCAATGAGTAGAGTCCCAATCTACCCAACCTCTCCTCATATGACCACCCCCTCATCCCCGGGATTAACCGAGTGAACCTTTTTTGCACTGCCTCGAGAGCAAGGATGTCTTTCCTTAAGTAAGGACACCAAAACTGTATGCAGTATTCCAGGTGCGGTCTCACCAATACCTTGTACAACTGAAGCAATACCTCCCTATTTTTATATTCTATCCCCCTAGCAATGAAAGCCAACATTCCATTTGCCTTCTTAATCACTTGCTGCACCTGCATACTAACCTTTTGAGTTTCGTGCACCAGGACCCCCAGATCCCTTTGCACTTCAGTACTCTCCAGTTTCTTGCCATTAAGATAATAAATTGCTCTAGGATTTTTCCTGCCAAAGTGCATCACCTCACACTTTCCAGTGTTGTATTCCATCTGCCAAATCTCTGCCCACTTACTTAGCCTGTCTATGTCCCCTTGCAGGTTTTTTATGTCCTCCTCACTCACTACTTTCCCTCCCATCTTTGTATCATCTGCAAATTTTGATATGTTACACTTGGTCCCTTCCTCCAAATCGTTAATATAGATTGTGAAGAGTTGGGGACCCAGCACTGACCCCTGTGGAACACCACTAGTTACTGATTGCCAGTCTGAGAATGAACCATTTATCCCAACTCTTTGCTTTCTGTTAGATAGCCAATCCTCTATCCATGCCAGAATATTACCCCCAATCCCGTGATTTTTTACCTTAAGCAATAATCTTTTGTGTGGCACCTTGTCAAATGCCTTTTGGAAGTCTAAATACACTACGTCCACTGGTTCCCCTTTATCCACTCTATATGTTACTTCCTCAAAGAACTCCAGCAAATTTGTCAAACATGACTTCCCCTTCGTAAAACCATGCTGACTTTGTCCTATTAAATTATGATTATCCAAATGTCCTGTTACTGTTTCCTTAATAATGGACTCCAAAATTTTACCTACCACAGATGTTAGGCTAACCGGTCTATAGTTACCAGCCTTCTGTCTACTGCCCTTTTTAAATAAGGGTGTTACATTAGCAGTTTTCCAGTCTGCCGGGACCTTAGCGGAATCCAGGGAGTTTTGAAAAATTATTACCAATGCATCTACAATCCCTACCGCCACTGAGAAAGATTTGCATTTGTGCAGCACCTTAGAAAGGTCTGAAAGCTTCTCACATACAGTGAATTACTTTGAAATGTAGTGACTGTTATTATCTGGGCAAACACAGCAGCCATTTTGCACACAGCCAGCAGAAATGAGATGTGCGACCAGTTAGTCTGTCTTTGGAGGTGTTGGTTGAGGGAAGAATGTTAGCCAGGATACCGGGAGAACTCCCTGAGCTGTGTTTTAGAATCTTCAACAGGCAGGGCCTTGACTTAACGTCTCAGCGAAAGGACGGGAGCGTCAACAATGCAGCGCTGCCTCAGTACTGCACTGACGTGGGACTTGAACTCTCAACCTTCTGACCCAGGGGTGAGGGTGCGACAAATGCACCAAACTGACACACTGGGGGGGAATTTGCCAGCCCTAGGGAGGCGGGTTTGGAGGTGGGACTGCCGGGAAAATGGCAGAATCTGGGGGCGGGTACCCATCCCCCCCCAACCTGCCTCCGTGCCATCTTCCCAGGAGGAGGGCAGCCGACTCGCGCCGGGTCCCGTCTCCTCGAGGCGGGATTGGGATTCGTGCCAATTAACAGCTCCGAACCTCGCCAGGGTCAGCGAGGAGGGCCGTCGGTCTGCGGGGGTCGAGATGTCCGGTGTGCAGGTGAGCGATGGGTGCGTGTGTGCAGAGGTAAGTGTGTGAGGTGTGTGTAAAGTGTTTTAATAAGTTTTACTTACCTTTACTTCTTCCTGCAGGCTTCCTCCCTTCAGGTCTCGGGAGTCCCTCAGCTCACCGGCACAGAAAGCAGAATGGCCGCTGAACTGTCAAAAGCTGCAGCCTTCTGCTTTCTGCTCAGGAAGGTTTTCTAATTGAGTCTTGAGTAAAGACTCAACTTAGAAGACAGATTGTCAGTGTTTGACAGCTTCACAGAGCCGTCGAACGATGACATTTCATCTGTCGAAAGCTCTTGACAGATGAAACGTCACTTGCTGACGTCACCAGTAACCGGCTTTCCCTTAATTGGCTGGCTAAGCCCGCTGGGCGGACTTAACAAGGTCAATTAAGGGAACATAGCGAGGGTTGGCCACAAGTCGACGGAGGTGGGATTAAAACCCGACAAGTGGGTGTTCCGCCTCCAAAAGCTCCCCATTGACAAAATCCAGCCCACTGATTCTGTAAGAAGATGAGAACCCAGATGCACTGGGCAGATTTAGTGCACTACCCTCGCCTGGATGCTGGAAGTTATTGGGTGAAGTGGGATGTTTGGCTGCAGCAGTTCACCCTGATTAAACAGGCCTAAACCAGGAGCTTAATAATGTGCGCTATGCCAATCAAACACTGAACGGAACACAGAAGTTTTACATCTCCTGTTGATGGTTGTGATCTTTATATTTTACCAAACTGAATATAGGGATTTTTTAACCGGCTGTTCTTCCCCCCTCCAAAGAGCTGGCTCTTGCTGGGAGGCTGTTCAAAGCTGCCGGCCAGCTGCCTTCAGTCCCTCACCTCAAATGGCCATTCTTCATGTTTGCGTCCATAACAGCAGCAACTGCACTTCTAAAGGAATTCATTCTATGTCAGGTGCTTGGGGATGTCCTAAGGTGTGTAATAAGATGCCAAATAAATGCAAGTTTTTCATTTCATGTGCAACAGTACAAGTTGGCAGTGTATTCACAGTGGAGCAGGCATCAGACCTGAGCCTGGCCCTGTCCTCGCCCAGCATCCATATATGTGCACACTTTCCCGGATAGGAGCCCCCGGGAGTGTGACAGTATATACAGGGGGTCCCCGGGAGTGTGTCAGTATATACAGGGGGTCCCCGGGAGTGAGTCAGTATGTACAGGGGGTCCCCGGGAGTGTGTCAGTATATACAGGGGGTCCCGTGGAATGTGTCAGTATATACAGGGGGTCCCCGGGAGTGTGTCAGTATATACAGGATGTCCCGGGAGTGAGTCAGTATATACAGGGGGTCCCCGGGAGTGTGTCAGTATATACAGGGGGTCCCCGGGTGTGTGTCAGTATATACAGGGGGTACCCGGGAGTGTGTCAGTATATACAGGGGCTCCCCAGGAATGTGTCAGTATATACAGGGGGTCCCCTGGAGTGTGTCAGTATATACAGGGGGTCCTCGGGAGTGTGTCAGTATATACAGGGGGTCCCCGGGGAGTGTGTCAGTATATATAGGGGGTACCTGGGAGTGTGTCAGTATATACAGGGGCTCCCCGGGAATGTGTCAGTATATACAGGGGGTCCCCTGGAGTGTGTCAGTATATACAGGGGGTCCCCGGGAGTGTGACAGTATATACAGGGGGTCTCCGGGAGTGTGACAGTATATACAGGGGGTACCCGGGAGTGTGTCAGTATATACAGGATGTCCCGGGAGTGTGTCAATAATTACAGCGGGTCCCTGGGTGTGTGTCAATAATTACACGGTCCCTGGGATTGTGTTAATAATTACACAGTCCCTGGGATTGTGTTAATAATTACACGGTCCCTGGGAGTGTGTCAATAATTACACGGTCCCTGGGAGTGTGTCAATAATTACACGGTCCCTGGGAGTGTGTTAATAATTACACGGTCCCTGGGAGTGTGTTAATAATTACACGGTCCCTGGGAGTGTGTCAATAATTACACGGTCCCTGGGATTGTGTCAATAATTACACGGTCCCTGGGATTGTGTCAATAATTACACGGTCCCTGGGATGTGTCAATAATTGCACGGTCCCTGGGATTGTGTCAATAATTACACGGTCCCTGGGTATGTGTCAATAATTACACGGTCCCTGGATTGTGTCAATAATTACACGGTCCCTGGGATTGTGTCAATAATTACACGGTCCCTGGGATTGTGTCAATAATTACACGGTCCCTGGGATTGTGTCAATAATTACACGGTCCCTGGGATTGTGTCAATAATTACACGGTCCCCCACACAGGGAAGTTTGACAACCTCTGGTGCAGACAGCTGATGTTGTATTTAGTTTGTGGCCCTTTTAATGCAGTCAACAGTAAGTTAACACTTGACATACCCAACAAAACCGTTAGCGGTTTATCAAGACTGATATGAGCTGCTTGGCAGCTGTAGGTGTCCCCATCTTGTGGATCAATCCTGATGTACTTTAAGATGTTGAATGTCCAGTCTGCCTCAACCACTAATTGCGAGGAATGAACGGGCCCAGTGAATCGCCTCCCATTGATTAGGAAGTTAATGTCAATTTCGAAAGGGTAGAATTTTTCAGCGTAACAGTACAGCGTGTTCGACGGACGTGGTGTGTAGCTTTCCTGGGTGTAGATGTGTACAGATGGCTTTCCTGTAACAGAAATAACAGAGTTAACCTCAACAACAACTTGTACTTTTATCGTGCTTTCACATAACAAAACATTCCCTTGTTTTATAGGAGTCATGGGGACCTGAGCAGGAAGTGGGAGAGGAGTTAGAGAGCTGAAGAAAGGCGCTGTTAGAGAAGTACATTTACAATGGGCTTTTGAAATCGGGGAGAAAAGTCGCAAAGCGACAGGGTTTAGGAAGAGAATGTCATGGTAGAGGTGCGGTGGATGATGGCTCTGTCGCTGATGCTGTAGCAGAGGTTTGCTTTTGTACCCCATGCCAAGTCTCACATCCCAGCACCTTTGCCCTCTCTGACCGCCAATTGCTTCCCCTCTCCCAGTACAAGACTGTGAGCGTTTTTAAAATTCTAAATGAACGACTTACGTTTGAGGACACTTGTACCATTTGTCAGCTTTGTCATTTCTTTGGTGATGCCTTGCTGCCACGCCTGGATCCCACTTGCTCTCTCTTTAAAATGAGTCACTTCTTCCTGACCCAGTTCCTCTATTCCGTTTGTCACATTTCCATGTATAACAAATGTGTGCATCTTGTAATCGTAGAACAGAAAGGGAGAAGCATTGATATCGAAGATGTGTCCGTTGGTTTCTGAATCCGAACTATAACTGTAGTAAAGCCTTTCAGAGATAGTTTTAAATTCTAGCCAGGGAAAAGAGCAGAGAAATCACAAAGAAATTAAACATTTGCATTTATATCGCACCTTATCATATCTCTCCAAAGCATCGCGAAGGCTTCACGTACGAAGAATTACTGCAAAGTGCAGTGCCTGTTCTGTAAATATGCAAGGCAGCCACTGTGTTTTCAGCAGTGAAGTGAAGAACCCATTATTCTGTTTTTTGGTGGAATTGCTCGAGGGAAGAATGTTGGCCAAGACACTGGGAGAACTTCTTGTTCCTTTTCCAATAATGTCACGCCATCTTTAACATCCACCTGAACAGGTCGATGGGACCTCGGTTTAACCTCTTATCTGGCAGCTCTGACAGTGCAGCAATCCTTCAGTACGAGAGTGTCAGCCTAGCTTATGGATTCCAGTCTGGGAGTGGGGCTCAAATCCAAAACCTCTGACAGAGGTGAGAGCCCTGCCAACTGAGCCAAGCTGAAAACAGAATCACAGAATCCCCACAGTGCAGATAGAGGCCATTTCGGCCCATCGAGCCTGCACCGACACATATCCCACCCTATCCCCGTAACCCCACGTATTTAATCCCCCTAACACTAAGGGTCAATTTATCATAGCCAAATCAACCTAACCCGCACATCTTTGGACTGTGGGAGGAAACCGGAGCACCCGGAGGAAACCCACGCAGACACGAGGAGAATGTGCAAACTCCACACAGTCACCCGGGCCAGATTCGAACCCGGGTCCCTGGCGCTGTGAGGCAACAGTGCTGCCCTCAAAACAGAGCATCAAAGAATGATACAGCACAGAAGGTGGTCATTCGGTCCACTGTGCCTGTGTGGACTCTTTGAAAGAGCTATTCAATTCTCCCACTCCCCTCCTCTTTCCCCATAGCCGTGGAAATTTTTCCGTTTCAAGTATTTATCCAATTCCCTTTTGAAATTTGCTCTTGAATCTGCTTCCACCACCTTTTTAGGCAGCGCATTCCCGATCATAGCAACTCACTGCGTTTAAAGAAAAATTCATCTCCCATCTGGTACTTTTGCCAATTACCTTCAATCTGTGTCCTCTGGTTACTGACCCTCCTGCCAATGGAAAGTTTCTCCCTCTCTCGTCGATCAAAACCCTTCATGATTTTGAACACCTCTATCAAATCTCCTCTTTAACCTTCTCTGGTCTAAGGAGAACAACGCCAGCTTCTCCAGTCTCTCCACATAACTGAAGTCCCTCATCCCTGGCACCATGCTAGTAAATCTCCCCATAACCCTCTCCAAGGCCTTGACATCCTTCCTAAAGTGTACTGCCCAGAATTGGACCCAATACTCCAGCTGAGGCCTAACCAGTGATTTATAAACCTTCTCCATTGAAGAGTCAGGAGTAACATCATGACTGATAATCCTATATAGAGGGAGTTTTGAGGAACAGTAGATCATGTACGTGAACCAGTTTAGAACATTATGGGGTAAATTTAACGATTTAGCATTCCTGACACAGAGCTGTGTGTGGCGGGAGTGGGTATCGGGGATTTGTGTGCGGAGGTCAGTGCCTCAACTCGCCACTCTCACAATTCCCTGTCCATCAACTTTAATCGCAAGATACACTGTGAAAATCAGAGACCAGAAATCACGCGCACTGACCTCTGCGCTCAAATTCCCGATATCTGCCTCTGTCACGTGAAGCTGTGCAACGGAGGAACTAAATTGTACAATTTACCCTCGATAGGTACGAGACATCACTGAGACTGAAAATTTCAATGTCAGATCAACCTACTGCAAGTCTGAGTGTGAGTAAAGAGCAATTGGAAAAAGAGGTTTACATCAAATCTGCTAAAGAACCATGCTGATATTTTCTGCTGTTAGTTGTAATAAATTCAGAAACATTCGCTCTACGGTCACAATCATGAGGCATTAGACCTTGGAGGCTGAATTCTGCAGCTCCTACTGAGTGATATATTAAACCAACACTGGGATAAGGTTAGAAAACTCGATCTTTCATTTCCATTTATTCACTCCACCCACTGCCTTTCAAATTTAAAATGATTTGGAGAATCTCTGAGTGGAGACTTTCATCCCATCGGTCAGCGCTGGATTGAAACCCAGGTCCCCGAGGTGAAAGCAAACTGCACTGTCTTCACTTTGATCTTACTGGGGTAATTTTGCTAGGGCTCCCCAGTTAGAGAGGAGGGCAGCTCACAGACAGGACGAGAACACTACAAGACCAATTCTGTGAGCCAAGCTCCACACCAAGAGCGGGGGATCAAATTCCCCCCAATGTGTCCACACAATGCACTCACCGATCTCTCCTCTTGTTGCTGTTGTAAGAGTTAACATGATTATGAGGAAGCCACAGAGTTCCATGTTGGTAAATGACTTCTTGTTTCTCCAGGAGTACTCGACGTACGTGAATAGAGTCCTTCTGTTCACAAGTATAGCTCAGCACATTGGCCGGTGCTGTTTCAAGCCCACTACATTCTGTTCCAGTGATGTAAATCAATCTCACCATCAGAACACCTCATTGGATGTTCATTTCTCAGTCCCTGTCATTTCGCCAGCACAAATTACAATCCTAATTCATGTCACTTGGCATCGGTTCAATAAGGAATACCAGTTGTTCAGGAAACAGTGAGTTTAAACACACTGGGGAAGTTTTACAAAGTATTTACAGCACAGAAACAGGCTATTCGGCCCAACTGGTCCATGTCGGTGTTTATGCTCCACACGAGCCTCCTCCCACCCTTCTTCTTCAACATATCCCTCTATTCCTTTCTCCCTCATGTACATAGCTAGCTTCCCCTTAAATGCATCTACGCTCTTCGCCTCAACTACTCCTTGTTGGAGTGAGTTCCACATTCTCACCACTCTCTGGGTAAAGGAGTTTCTCCTGAATTCCCCACTGGATTTATTAGTGACTATCTTA
This sequence comes from Squalus acanthias, assembly GCA_030390025.1. NCBI lineage: Eukaryota > Metazoa > Chordata > Chondrichthyes > Squaliformes > Squalidae > Squalus > Squalus acanthias. The sequence continues at coordinate 24,331 of JASTWF010001131.1, read as the reverse complement.
TATTCACGGCCCCCAGTTCTGGTCTGACCCACAAGTGTCAGCAGAATGAAGTCATGGCGTTTTAACTCGAGCCTCATGAACATACTGCCGGCCGACTTCCTGCCCAGAATGGGGGAAGAAGTGGGCAGGAAGCAGTTGCCGGGCAGGTGGAAATTCCACCCACTGGCTCATGCAAGTGTGGGGACCAGGGTTTTGGGGTGTGGGAGGGGTTCTTGCAGTGCAGAAGAGGGTGGAGGGAGGCCTAAACTTTCCTTGTGGGGCCCGGAGGAGCACTCTAGCCACTTCTTGTGGCCTGTTGGAGTGAGATTGCCAACTTGTGCCGAAATGTGGGCAGTTTTGTATTCTTGAGTCAAACCCACTAGGAACTGGTTTGAGACTATTGCAGTTGGCAGAAAGCACAGCAGAAAGACAGACAAACAGAGAGGGACCTTCATTTCCAAAGTCTGGGCAGGATTTGAATCCAGTTTTCAGAGGGGCTGTAACTTCATTCTGATGAAATGTCACACGGGTCCCCTATCTTTCCAAACACTTTATTTTGAAACTTTTTTTTTGGTGGGCTGGGTGTTTGACAAACCCATCCCTATGTTGAAGAACCTCCGAACGGAGCTACTGAGAAATCTAGATCCCCAGGCTTTCTGTGGGATATGCACCACTTGCCCAAGTTCAGAGAGATTAACCAGCTAAAACTGTGCTTCTCACCACAGAGCATTGCTGAACTTCCGGTCCTTGTCTAGACAGGAACACCCCACCAGTTGGGGCATGGGCCTGCAGGGTTGCCTGGAGCCCAAGGGAAGAATCCCAAGCCCCAGTGATGGGTCTACCCCTCCAGTCCTCATCAATGAGCCTGACTGGTTGCTCAGTCAACAACAGTGTCCTGGAATAGTTCAGGACCTCCCTGGCTCAGATATCGGATTCATGAATCTGCCACGGAAGGTTGACTCCAATCTTCCATCACCAGGCATGATATTCTGGAGCCAACTCGATCCCAAAGAGACAAGAGATTCCACCAACACCCCCACCACCAGGAGCAGTTCAATAATGGTCATCAGGCACCTGACGAGTGTGAATTTGAGTCCTCACTAGTTGGTACCAGGAGCTCCTCAGGAGTAGACTGACCATAACATGTGGCCCAGGATCGACACATCACACCTCATCAAAGGGCGTCCCACCAGTCACTTTTTATGACGACACTATCCCTTTAATAGAAACTTTCCCTTTAATGGCTGTTTTGAGAAAAGCACAAGGAAAAAGAAGAAAATTAATTGTCTGTCAAAGTGCAGTTACCAGATTAAGCAGATGTAATTGGAGTCTGCAATCTTGTGGTTTTTCTTGTTCCAGAAGCTTTGGTGGGTGGAGTCAGGAGACTCAATGCAAATAAATGTAGCGAAGGAATTCAAAGCAAGTCTCACCGAACTCCTCACTTCAATTACTCGCACCTTTAATCCAGATTTGCTCGGAAATCCATTGCCTTCCTTTCAAGATGCCAGTTTTCTACAGATGGATGTTCGTGGCTGTTGTTGCCGCGGTGGTTTCTGTTCTGGATGTGGTGGACGGTTGGAGCGGTAAGTGGGTTATTACCCTCACTCACTTTAACATTCTACCTGACTGCTGTTGTAAGTGGAACACAGTGCGTATGTAAATCTGTGCTTTAAACATGGATTACTAACTGAAAATCTCCCAGTACTGGCTGCAAGCAATACTGGAGCTTCTTTTGATTGGAACAAAGAAGCTCCAGAGGAGATCGAATGGAGGATGTTCAAAGTTCTGAGAGGTTTTGATAAAGTAAATCAGGAAAACTATTTCTACTGAATCAGCACACTGTTGAGATATAGAATGCCCTGCCAGAAACTGGTGGAAGCAAAATAAATAGGTGTTTAAAAATGAAATGAATTAAAACTTGGAGAAAAGAAAAGCATCTGGGGAAAGAGCAGGGGAATGGGACAAAGGGGAAAGAGCAGGGGAATGGGACAAAGGGGAGAGAGCAGGGGAATGGGACAATGGGGAAAGAGCAGGGGGATGGGACAAAGTGGAATGGGACAAAGGGGAAAGAGCAGGGGAATGGGACAAAGGGGAAAGAGCAGGGGAATGGGACAATGGGGAAAGAGCAGGGGAATGGGACAAAGGGGAGAGAGCAGGGGAATGGGACAAAGGGGAGAGAGCAGGGGAATGGGACAAAGGGGAGAGAGCAGGGGAATGGGACAAAGGGGAGAGAGCAGGGGATGGGACAAAGGGGAGAGAGCAGGGGAATGGGACAAAGGGGAGAGAGCAGGGGGATGGGACAAAGGGGAGAGAGCAGGGGAATGGGACAATGGGGAAAGAGCAGGGGAATGGGACAAAGGGGAAAGAGCAGGGGAATGGGACAAAGGGGAGAGAGCAGGGGAATGGGACAAAGGGGAATGTGACAAAGGGGAGAGCAGGGGAATGGGACAAAGGGGAGAGCAGGGGAATGGGACAAAGGGGAGAGAGCAGGGGAATGGGACAAAGGGGAGAGAGCAGGGGAATGGGACAAAGGGGAAAGAGCAGGGGAATGGGACAATGGGGAAAGAGCAGGGGATGGGACAAAGGGGAGAGAGCAGGGGAATGGGACAATGGGGAAAGAGCAGGGGAATGGGACAAAGGGGAGAGCAGGGGAATGGGACAAAGGGGAGAGAGCAGGGGAATGGGACAAAGGGGAGAGAGCAGGGGATGGGACAAAGGGGAAAGAGCAGGGGAATGGGACAAAGGGGAGAGCAGGGGAATGGGACAAAGGGGAGAGAGCAGGGGAATGGGACAAAGGGGAGAGAGCAGGGGAATGGGACAAAGGGGAGAGAGCAGGGGAATGGGACAAAGGGGAGAGAGCAGGGGAATGGGACAAAGGGGAGAGAGCAGGGGAATGGGACAAAGGGGAGAGAGCAGGGGAATGGGACAAAGGGGAGAGCAGGGGAATGGGACAAAGGGGAGAGAGCAGGGGAATGGGACAAAGGGGAGAGAGCAGGGGAATGGGACAAAGGGGAGAGCAGGGGAATGGGACAAAGGGGAGAGAGCAGGGGAATGGGACAAAGGGGAGAGAGCAGGGGAATGGGACAAAGGGGAGAGCAGGGGAATGGGACAAAGGGGAGAGAGCAGGGGAATGGGACAAAGGGGAGAGAGCAGGGGAATGGGACAAAGGGGAGAGAGCAGGGGAATGGGACAAAGGGGAGAGAGCAGGGGAATGGGACAAAGGGGAGAGAGCAGGGGAATGGGACAAAGGGGAGAGAGCAGGGGAATGGGACAAAGGGGAGAGAGCAGGGGAATGGGACAAAGGGGAGAGAGCAGGGGAATGGGACAAAGGGGAAAGCTCTTTCACAAACCTGGCACAGGTGTGATGGGCTGAATGGCCTCCTGGGCTGGAAAATTCAGTCATTTTGTATTTCTAGGAATGTTGGAAATCTGAAATAAACAGAAAATGCTAGAAACACACAACAGGTGTGTCAGCATTTGAGAGAGAAAGACAGATTAATGTTTGAAGTAGAGAGCCTTCTTCAGAACAACGAGGAGAGGAGAACAGGTGGAGATTCCGAGCACAGATATACGAACTACTAAGAGGCAGCGAATGGGCTCCATACCCGAGAGCACATTGTAAGTAGCGGGAGAGCTGGGGAACGCTGGATGGTCTATGATCGGCACCACAGACCCTACATTCTACACCAGAGCTTCGGAAATGGCACAACATAGCAAGGTTCAAGATTAGGATCCAGAGTGACAGAAGTAGGACAAAGACTGAGGTAATAGACTGGAAAAGAGCAAATGATGAGGATATGAGAGTGGAACTAAAGAAGGTCAACAGAGAAAATACTGAAAAACAAAGAGACAGCAAAACAGTGGGAAATCTTTCAAAGGAAATCAATAGTGTTGAAGAGAAATGTGTTCCAATAAAAGCCAAAAACGAGAAAGCTAATTATGGGGCACCATGGATGAAGAAAGAACTAAAGGAAAAATTGAATCTGAAGAAAATGAAATACAAGAAGTATTTAGATACTAAAGGAGAAGAAAACAAAAGGGAATACGAAGAACTCAAAAAGTGAAAAAGTGAAAAAAGCCACCAGGAAGACAAAGAGAAATTACAAAATCAAATTATCAAGCAATATAAAAAGAAATAAAGTGTTGTATAGACACTTAAACAACAAAAGGAAAATTAAAATAAGGATAGGGCCAGTAAAGGATGAGCAAGATAAATGTATAGGTAATGACAGAGAAATGGCAGAAGTATTGAATCTCTACAACACCTCAGTTTTTACTAACGAAGATAATGAAATAGACACTTCACCAGAGGATGAGCTTAAAACGTTTATGAATACAGTTGGGATAGAAAGGGAGAATATAATTGACAAAGTAGCAAAACTAAAAGAGGATAAAACCCCAGGTCCGGACGATATGCACCCATGCATACACAAGGAAACTAGGGAGGAGATAGCAGAGGCGCCAGTTTATATATACAAAGGTTCCATAGAAGAGGGGGCAGTGCCAGAGGACTGGCGGACAGCTAATGTTGATCCTATATCCAAAATGGGAGATAGAACAAAACCTGGGAACTATAGACCAGTCAGCTTAACGTCAGTGATAGGGAAGATACTGGAATCTGTACTAAAAGAAGTGACAGAAGAGCATCCAGAGACAGAAAATATAACAGAAAATAGTCAGCGTGGATTCCGAAAGGAACTCTTTGAAGTGGTAACAGAAAGAGTAGACAAGGGTAATGCAGCAGATGTCATGTACTTGGATTTTCAAAAGGTCTTTGATAAGGTACCACACGGTAGGCTCATGACAAAGGTTAGGGCATGTGGAGTCGGGACAAATATCTGAATGGATAGCAAATTGGCTAAAAATAGAAAGTAGAGGTAAAGAGTAGTTATTCAGATTGGAGGAAGGTAGAAAGCTGTGTTCCACAAGGATCAGTGCTGGGGCCACTGTTATTCATAACTTACATTAATGACTTGGACTCAGGAACAAGTAATGCAATATCAAAATTTGCAGCTGATACTAAACCCGGGGGTGGGGGGGAGCGCAGCAGGTATAGCTAACACTGAGGAAGAATGCAACACAATAAAAGACTGAGAAAACTTGCAGACTGGGCAGTTAAGTGGGAAATAGATAAATGAGAGGCGATACACATTGGTAGGAAAAATAGTAACATCACCTACTCCTTAGAAAATAAGAAACTGAATGGGGTAGAAGAGCAAAGGGATCTAGGGATACAGGTGAACAAATCATTAAAAGCACCATCACAGGTCAGCAAAGCAATTAAAAATGCTAACAAAGCACTGGGATTTATTTCTAGGGGTATAGAATTCAAAAGTAGTGAAGTTATGTTAAATTTGTATCGAACCCTGGTCAGGCTGCACTTGGAGTGCGGCATAGATTGAAAGTAATTGGTAGAAGGATTCGAGGGGAGTTGAGGAGAACTTCTTTCACCCAGAGGGTGGTGGGGGTCTGGAACTCACTGCCTGAAAGGGTGGTAGAGGCAGAAACCCTCATCGTATTTAAAAAGTACTTGGATATGCACTTGAAGTGCTGTAACATACAGGACTACGGACTAAGAGCTGGAAAGTGGGATGAGGCTGGATAGCTCTTTTTCAGCCGGCACAGACACGATGGGCTGAATGGCCTGTTTCTGTGCTGTAAATGTCTATGATTCTATGAAAGAAAAGGGAATAAATAGAAAGACATGCTGAAAGGCTGAGATGATGTAGATGGAATGGGAGGAGACTCGTGTGGAGTATAAACACCGGCACAGACTAGTTGCGCTGAATGGCCTGTTTCTGTGCTGTATATTCGATGTAATGCTCTCTATGTAAATGTCATTTTTCCACAGCTGAAATGTTCCCAATCTGTCATTGAGAAGAACTCTCCCTTCCCACACAAGAATGACAGGTCCCAACGTCTTTACCTTCCATCCAACCAGCCTGTAGCGGATCATCTTCGAACACTGCCGCACATGCCCGATGGGCTGAATGGACTTCTGTACTGTAATTCCTATGATTCTGACAAAGTTCATAACAGGAAAAGCTCATTTAGACCTGAAAGACTCCATCGGATCCATGTCTGATTATTCTATCATGGGTTTGGTCCTCCTCCCCCACCTGTTGATCCCTACTTTAAAGAACAGAAACTCCCCCCCACCCCGTCCCTTCCCTGAAAAACGAGCGGCGCTGTTAATATCTCTCTAACCCTCAGTAGGTAGCAATTCTACTTAAAGGTTGCGAGTGACCCCTGAATCAACCCCCTTCTCTGGAGTCTGTTCCAAACCTACAATCCTGAGGAAGGCTCTTTATTCTGTAGATAGAACAGAAATGCCAGCCACAGTTTTCTGCTTACTTACTAGCCTGGAGCTGATAACCCATCTCCAACAGCCAGCGGGTAATGCTTATTGAGCCATAAACCAGGCACAAGCAGAACAAAAACCAGTCTTTAGAAAGGAATGTTTCTTCACATGTTGTTGGCTTGGCTCAGTTGGTTTCACCCTCCCTTGAGTCAGAAGGTCATGAGTTCTAGCCCCCCTCCGTAGAAGTGCACATAATCCAGGTTGACACTCCAATGCAGTACTGAGAGAGTGCCGCACTGCCAGAGGTGCCATCCTTCTGATGAGACATTAACCTGAAGCCCTGTCTACCTGTTCAGATTGCGGATGTTAAAGATCGCATGGCATTATAGGACGAAGAGCAGGGAATTCTCCTGGTGCCCTGGCCAGCATTCCTTCCTCAACCAACACCCCAAACCCATTAACTGGTGGCTAACTGAGGAAGTTAAGGATGGTATCAAATTGAAAGAAAAGGCAGACAATGTTGCAAAGATTAGTGGTAGGCCAGAGGATTGGGAAATTTTTAGAAACCAGCAAAAGATGACTAAAAAATAAGAGGGAGAAGATAGATTATGAAAGTAAACTAGCAAAAAATATAAAAACAGACAGTAAGTGCTTCTACAGGTATATAAAAGGGAAGAGAGTAGCTAAAGTAAACGTTGGTCCCTTAGAGGATGGGGCTGGGGAATTAATAATGGGCAACAGGGAAATGGAGAGACTTTGAACAAATATTTTGTATCGGTCTTCACGGTAGAAGACACTAAAAGCATCCCAATAATAATTGATAATCAAGGGGCTGTACGGGAGGAGGAACTTAAAACAATGACTATCACTAGAGAAGAAGTACGAGGCAAACTAATGGGACTAAAGGTGGACAAGTCCCCTGGACCTGATGGCCTGCATCCTAGGGTTTTAAGAGAAGTGGCTGCAGAGATAGTGGATGCATTGGTTGTAATCTACCAAAATTCCCTGGATTCTGGAGAGGTCCCAGTGGATTGGAAAACCGCAAATGTAACGCCCATATTCAAGAGAGGGAGGCAAAAAGCAGGAAACTATAGGCCAGTTAGCCTAACATCGGTCATTGGGAAAATGCTAGAATCCATTATTAAGGAAGTAATAGCAGGACATTTAGAAAATCATAATGCAATCAAGCAGAGACAACGTGGTTTTATGAAAGGGAAATCATGTTTGACAAATTTACTGGAGTTCTTTGAGGATGTAACGAGCAGGTTAGATAAAGGGGAACCAGTAGATGTAGTGTATTTGGATTTCCAGAAGGCATTTGAGAAGGTGCCACATAAAAGGTTACGGCACAAGATAAGAGCTCATGGGGTTGGGGGTAATATATTAGCATGGATAGAGATTGGCTAACTAACAGAAAACAAAGAGTCGGGATAAATGGGTCATTTTCCGGTTGGCAAACTGTAACTAGTGGGGTGCCACAGGGATCAGTGTTGGGGCCTCAACTATTTACAATCTATATTAATGACTTGGATGAAGGGACCGAGTGTAATGTAGCCAAATTTACTGATGATACAAAGGTAGGTGGGAAAGCAATTTGTGAGGAGGACGCAAAGAATCTGCAAAAAGATATAGATAGGTTAGGTGAGTGGGCAGGAATTTGGCAGATGGAGTATAATGTGGGAAAATGTGAGGTTATCCACTTTGGTAGGAAAAATAAAATAGCAAATTATTTAAATGGAGAGAGACTACATAATGCTGTGGTACAGAGGAATCTGGGGGTCCTCGTACATGAAACACAAAAAGTTAGCATGCAGGTACAGCAAGTAATTAGGAAGGCAAATGGAATGTTGGCCTTTATTGCAAGGGGGATGGAGTATAAAAGTAGGGAAGTCTTCCTACAACTGTGCAGGGCGCTGGTGAGACCACACCCGAGTACTGCGTGCAGTATTGGTCTCCTTATTTAAGGAGGGATATGCTTGCATTGGAGGCAGTTCAGAGAAGGTTCACAAGGTTAATTCCTGAGATGAAGGGGTTGTCTTATGAAGAAAGGTCGAGCAGGTTGAGCCTATACTCATTGGAGTTTAGAAGAATGAGAGGTGATCTTATTGAAACATATAAGATTCTGAGGGGGCTTGACAGGGTAGATGCTGAGAGGATGTTTTCCTCTTGTGGGGGAATCTAGAACTAGGGGGCACAGTTTCAATAAGGGGCCGCCCATTTAAAATGGAGATGAGGAGGAATTTCTTCTCTCAGAGGGTCGTGAATCTTTGGAATTCTCTACCCCAGAGAGCTGTGGAGGCTGAGTCATTGAATATATTCAAGGCAGAGATAGACATATATTTGAGCTACAGGGGAGTCGAGGGTTATGGGGAGCGGGTGGGAAAGTGGTGTTGAGGCCAAGATCAGATCAGCCATGATCTTATTGAATGTCGGGGCAGGCTCGAGGGGCCGAATGGCCTACTCCTGCTCCTATTTCTTATGTTCTTATCTCATTACTGTTTGTGAAACTCACTGTGCATGAAATGGCTGTCACATCTGCTTACAGAACAGCAGCCTGAGTATTTCATTTCTTACCAGTTATTGATTTCAATGTTATCTAATCAGAGCGGCCTACTGGCCTCTACTGAGCCCCATGCAGATCTTCTGTGGCTGAAGTGCAGCTCTTTGTTTAGAGCCCGTCCACCTACTAAATCCTGATTATATGAGGTGAAGAATAACACAAAGGACCTGGTCAGCTGCAATAAATCTGGCTCCTTCACTCCAATATATTTGGAATGAACTGTAATGTACGCTGATTAATTTTGGTCCCAGTGCACCACCAGATCCAATGCAGACCTTTCGCATGGACTCAGTTCTGAAGCAACTGGTCTGGAGCCTGACAAAGAACCAAAGTGCAGCAACACCACTGCTACTACAAGCTTGGGTTGATGAGGCAAAGAACCACTGCTGGTAACTGCATCAGGGAAGGAATATGAGAGGAAATAAGAGGCAAGGAGAAAGAAAGGGAATAAGAGATGAGGAGAGGGTAAATCGGGAGACAGAGGATAAGAGAGAGACAGAATGAGACCAGATGTATTTTGCAAATTCCTCAATAAATGGCTCAGTGACACCTCAAGATGGGCCTAACAGCAATTAGCCTCTAACTGACCCTAAGATGTGCCTAACAACAGTTAGATTTTGTGGCCTCAAAGGGACTCGGAAACTTGAACACAACTCCAGCGTAGCAGCAGAATAATACATTGCATTACACAGTATAACGTTACTGTTGTATCATCTGACACACCAGGCGCAAGGCCACGGGAGATCCGCACTACTGATTTAAAAAAATGCTCAGGTCAGATCCTGATCCAAGGCCTGATGGCAGAATGAGCTGAATGTCCTTTTATAGGTCCAGCATTCTTGTGATGTTCTGTTGTGATTTCCTTTCAGATATGCACTTATTTCATGTGCAGTGTGAATGCATCTATGGTGACGGTGGGCTGGCTGATATCTCTTTGCGATATGCTTACGATGGTGCGACTATTATGTACTATGATGTGGGTATTAAAAGATACATTGCAGCTCAGTCTATTGCACAAGCTGAAGTGGACAGGCGGAACTCGGAACCAGATTACGTCGTGTCTGTTCCACGCCGTGTCGAGAGTGTCTGTGATGAAATTAAACAAGCAGCTATATCAAGCAAAATCACCCTGGAAAAAATGGGTAAGATAGTTCATATAAACAGCAACTTACACTTACATAACATAGCAAAATGTCCCAAAGAACTTCACATGGGTGGGTGGGGGGATTCTGACACCGCGCAGGGAGTGGGGGAGGAGATATGGACCAAGTAGATGATTTTGGGGAGAGATAGAGTAAGGTACAGGGTTTGGGAAGAAAGTCCTAGAAAGCAGGGGTGTGATGGTGAAAGGCTCTGCCACCGATGGAGGGGAGGACACAACGGTCCAGGATCAGAGGTGTCACCTGGGCTGTGAGGTAGGAGGAGGTTGCTGAGGTCGGGTGCAGTGTGGCCTTGGAAAGATTTACGTGGGGTGTGACTTCAGAGCTTGAAATGAATAAGTTGCGCAATTACAGCCAACAGACAGAGGAGACTTTCATTCCATCATTCTGGAGCTGGATTCAAACCCACGGTGGAAGGATGGCGCTTGAACCACTGCACCATCATTTCAGGAAAAGCCAGGCTCAGAGTCTTTTCAACAGTGCTAATTATAACCTGCAATCCGTTCTTGTTTGTTTTCACAGCTCCTACATCCAGCAGAGCCTTTGTTCAGAGGAAAGCAGGCCAGAATTATTTGGTGTGTTTGGTGAAGAACTTCTTCCCCAATGACATCAAAGTGAGCTGGGTCAGAAATGGGGCAGTCACCGTCAACGGACCAGTGACAACTAACATTGTACCTCAAAGCGACGGGACCTTTCAAGTCAGAAGTATCCTCCGACTCAACAAAGATGCTGACGCTTCATACTCCTGTCAAGTGGAACACGAGGCCATCAGTGGGAAACTCATGGTACCTCTAGGTAAGGTTCGCTACTCTAGAAAGCTCAGGCAGGAAAAAGCCATTAGACCCAACAAACCCATTCTGTTCTCAAAGATCAATCCTGCCTACTCACCATATCCCTCACTCTCTCCAGAAACACATCCAATCACCTTGTGACCCCACCCATTCTGTCTGCTATGTTATTCTTCCCTGCTAACTTATTCCACAACTTGATTATCCTTTGGGTGAAACCATTCCTCCTGACTTGTTAAAGTTTAACTAAGGGCCACCTGCTTTCTGTCCAATGAAACAATGTGAGGTCTGCATTAGTGGAAAGTCGACCTCCCTCAAAGTGGAGGCACCTCCCCAGTCAGTAATGGAAATTGAAAAAAGAATCCACTTCCTTCACTGTCTCTCTCAAACTTCGAGCATATCTCCAACTCACTGTCAGCAATGCCATGGGCCAGTTACTAGTAACGCTCAGGTAGCTTTTCCATGTACGTAACCGGATGGGTGTGGAGAATGTCCTGTTGTTAGATTATAAAACACAAAGTGAAACTGGAAATCACCAGACTCCCAACTGTCCTTTCCTCAGAACAGAACAGGAACACTGAAAATGAAGCTTTGATCATCATCGGAGCCGTGCTGGGGATACTGGGAATAAGTGCTGCTGTGGTGACTGGAATTCTGTATTGCTGTGTCTTAAATCGTAAGCTATTACGCAAATGACAAACTATTGTTAATGTTAGATTATATTGGGAGCTAGTACCTCCACTATGCTTTGCACAGACTTTAGCAAAGGGCCCAAATATTTTGACATCCTCCATACATTTGGTGTGTTTAAAAAAAATGGGGGTTTCAATATGTAAAGAGAACTATGGATATAATTGATCATTGTAGGACAAGGAATGTGCTAACTAAAGGAAATGGTCAGAGTTACACATGTCTGTGTATATATCAGAGAACCTCACGTTCTCCGTTTTAATGGGACCATTGGAGAAAAGGTAAAATAAAAGGAGTCTTTAAAGAGATAAACTTTGAAATTAATGTTTGAGATATTATGGTGCAATAGCTTCACCAGTTTAAACGCTAATCCTTGTCCACTGAGGATGTGTGTGTGTGTGTGTGTGTGTGTGTGTGTGTGTGTGTGTGTGTGAGAGAGAGAGAGAGAGAGAGAGAGAGAGAGAGAGAGAGAGAGAGGGGGAGTTGAGGAAGAGACAGAAAACCGAGGTGAAATTAAACAGAAAGTGGGAAGGAACATTTAGATATACATCACTTCCAGGGGTTAATGTCAAACTGTTAACCTCTCTGTTTCTCATACAGGTTGCAACCAGTTCAAGATTCAACCAACAGGTGAGATAAACAGTCCTTTACTCTGAATAATTTTGGCCTCATAAGAATATTTTGTGGTGGGTAATATTTAACGTGGTAGTACAATTTGGTGATTTTTCTCTTTCTAGTAAAGTTCACTAATCGGGCAGGACCATGCCGATCGAATCCATGCCAAGCCAGTGCGCGGTCCAGTACCTCCAACACCTCCAATTCCAGCTGCTCTTCAGGTAACAGCAGTTTTGTAACCCAGTCAACAATCAAAACCATAAGAACATAAGAAATAGGAGCAGGAGTAGGCCATTCGGCCCTTCGAGCCTGCTCCACCATTCAATGTGTTCATGGCTGATCTTCTACCTCAACTCCACTTTCCTGCATTATCCCCATATCCCTCGATTCCCTTAATATCCAAAAATCTATCAATCTCTGCCTTGAATATACTCAACGACTGAGCCTCCACAGCCCTCTGGGGTAGAGAATTCCAAAGATTCACAACCCTTTGAATGAAGAAATTTCTCCTGATCTCATTCCTAAATGGCTGACCCCTTATTCTGAGACTGTGACCCCTGGTTCTAGACTCCCCAGCCAGGGGAAACATCCTCCCACCATCTACCCTGTCAAGCCCCTTAAGAACTTTATACGTTTCAATGAGATCACCTCTCATTCTTCTGAACTCTAGGGAATATCGGCCTAGTCTACTCAATCTCTCCTCATAGGACAATCCCCCCATCCCAGGAATCAGTCTAGTGAACCTTTGTTGCACTCCCTCTATGGCAAGTATATCCTTCCTTAGGTAACTGTACACAATACTCCAGGTGTGGTCTCACCAGGGCCCTATATAATTGCAGTAAGACGTCTTTACTCTTATACTCAAATCCTTTTGTAATAAAGGCCAACATACCATTTCCTTTCCTTGCTTGCTGTACCTGCATGTTAACTTTCTGTGATTCGTGTACAAGGACACCCAGGTCCCTCTGAAAACCAACATTTCCCAATCTCTCACCATTTAAAAAATATTCTGCTTTTCTATTTTTCCTTCCAAAGTGGATAACTTCACATTTCTTCACATTATATTCCGTCTGCCATGTTCTTGCCCACTCACTTAACCTGTCTATATCCCTTTGCATCCTCCTCACAACTTACATTCCCACTTAGCTTTGTATTGTCAGCAAACTTGGATACATTACACTCGGTCCCTTCATCCAAATCATTGATAGATTGTGAATAGCTGAGGCCCAAGCACTGATCCTTGCGGTACCCCACTAGTTACAGCCTGCCAACCCGAAAATGACCCGTTTATCCCTACTCTCTGTTTTCTGTCCATTAACCAATCCTCAAACCAAGCTCATATATTACCCCAAACCCCATGAGCCCTAATTTTGTGTAATAAACACTTGTGCGTCACCTTATCGAATGCTTTCTGAAAATCCAAATGCAGTACAAACATCTCAGAAACCTGATCTTACCCAAGAATAACAGAGCTTGATCCCTCCTCCCCACGGTCACTCAGACCAGGAATAACAGAGCTTGATCCCCGTCCCCACGGTCACTCAGACCAGGAAGGTCCCACGTTTGATCGCTGGGCCTGTGCTGAGATACTTCATCTCAGCTGCTCTGAGGTAGGAGTGCAACAATTGGCCTCAGTTCCCTGGGCTGGGGGAAATCAATAAACATCCCTGCTCCTGGCCACTATCCGGTGATTCCTGCTGGAAAGAGCACGTGTGTGGACATTAGGATCAGGATCAGGCCGTGAAACCCACCCCACCAACTGTTGACACTCACTGTCCAGAGTCACACATGACAACTGGCTCCTAGCATGGGCAACCAGGGCTCCAGTGGCTGTGGGACTGAACTTAAACAAGGAGGCATTATCAGGAGGGAAGGGGAGAGGTTGGTGAGAGAAAAAATATTCTTTGTATCTGAGCTTTTTGAAGTACGTTTTCCTGGTTTGTAACCCAGGACGACAGATTCTGAATAAATTAACTTACATTTTATTATCTTCTTTTCAGCTGATGGTTTGACCAAATCCTCTGCATAAGGTAAAAGTTGTGTCAAATATATTCAGTGTTTCTGCAGTGATGCTTGTAACTGGGAGAAGTGCCTCTGTGAGGGATTCATCCGTCACCTGAACAGACAGAAGGACACAGCTCTTTTCTGAGCAATAAGCATTAGTTGAATAAAACCTCAAAAGGATTTAGTGCAGAACCTTCCTCTATATAATAAAGAATGTCACTGTATTGATGCAGTCATTCAGTCTCGGGTTATTTGCTCTGGATTTCCTCAAGGAACATTACTGTGCTATCAGCTTGTCTCAGTTGGTAACATTTCCATCTCTGACTTAGAAAGCTGTGGGTTCAGAACTTCAGAACATGAACTAGGCTGACACTTATGTGCAGTATTGAGGGAGTGCTGCACTGGCTTTTGGATGAGACGTTAACCTGAGGCCCCGTCTGTCTATTCAGTTCGATGTTAAAGAGCCCACGGTGTTGTTAAAAAGAGCAGAGACGTCTCTCGGTGCCCGAGCCAATATTGCTCCCTCAACCACACCTTCAATGGCTGCAATTTGCTTACATAGGTCACTTCAAACTAATTCATCATGAGGTACTTTGGGATGTTTGTGAGACATGATAAAAGTGTTATATCAATGCAAGTATTTACTCCTTAATCTCATTCACGTTTCTTTCGTAGAATGCAAGGAGATGCAGAGGATGAAAAGCCCTGGTGAAGTTTGAGGAGTTTTATTTCCATGTCTCCGCCTGTATTTGCTGTTTATTCTGATCAAAGCATTTGCTGTCATTGTAGATCAGTTCCTCAGTGGCCTGTTTGTGTATTTTTTCACTGGGATTGGGATCAATCACACACATTGTTCTGTGAAATGTCAGTAGATTTATTGATGACTCTCACCATTTACCCAGAATATGATCAGGAAACAATGGGGTCAGTTTATTCGACCCATTTAATTACATACGAGTGAAAGCTGGCCCATTGTAGTTATGAATATTTCATCTTATACTGTTATCTACAATGTAAACTACTGTATTTGTTCTTAAACTGGTTAAAATTAAAGCATGTAACCCAAAATTCAGAATCTCCGGCATTTAGCAAAAATCCATGGGCCTAGAAATCGGATTGCTCCTGAATCGGGGTGTGATCAGGGTGCAGCGCACTGTGCACACACCTAAAGAGAGTGGTGGCAGGACCATGGGAAATTGGTCCGCAGCCTAATGGTAAAGGACCAACGAGCTTCGGGTTCAGTCGTGGCCCCAGAGGCAGCTCACCAGTCGCTGGGGGAATGAGATCGGCTGGCCGAGACCAGCAGGTAATTCCGGCCGGGGGGAGATGGTGAACGGTGACTGGTAGTGCCCCACAGTTGTAATGTGGAGCCAGGCGATGACTCAAGCTCCTCCTGACTCCACATTCAGGTCATTAATACATTTCTCACTGTTTTGGTGGCAGCCTCCAGTGGTGCCTGTAAAAGACCGCTGTGTGCCTGAGAAAACTGACTGCAATAGGCAAAGCGTTACTGCGATCAGTCAAGAACCAATTAAGGTCCGAAACATGCGTTAAGCCCCCGACTTGCAGAGGCAATGGGCCTAACTACTGTTCCGGGTGGGTGCCCTAATTAACATGTCATGCGGCGCAATTCCAGTGCGGACTGAGGTGTGCATGCCACACAACACATTGAACCCTTAAGCACCTGTGTTTCGCCTGATAAACGTGTGCTGTGCAAACAAAGAAAGTGCTTTACAAAGAGAGACAGGACGGCAAGCAGCAGAGTTCAGGGAGGGGCCAAAGGTGCAGCCACCTCCCCTAAATCTTCGATTCATTCCATCCCATTCCCTAGCACTCAAGCTGAGCTGATGATGTCCAGCCTTGGTGTCCTGTTTAACTCTAAGCTAATCGCTACACCCTGTCCATTATCAAGATCGCGATCAGGAGGCCAGCGAGGAAATCTCCAGAGACTGGAACACATAATCTAGGCTGACACTTCAGTGCAGTACCGAGGGAGCGCTGCACTGTCAGAGGTGCCGTCTTTTGGATGAGACATTAAACCGAGGCCCTGTAAGCCCTCTAATGTGGACATAAAAGATCGCATGACACTATTTGAAGGAGAGCAGGGGATTATCCCTGGCCAATCTTTATCCTCAACCAACACCACTAAAACAGATTAACCAGTCATTAGATCGTTTGTGGGACCTTGCTGTGCAGAAATTGCCTGACGTGTTTCCGACATTACAACAGTGATTATACTTCAGAAAGTGCTTCATTGGCTGTAAAGCGCTTTGGGACGCCCTAAAGTGTGGAAGATGCTCCAGAAATGTATGTTCTTTCTTTCTTCAGAAAGGTCAGTTTTAGTGCTAGTGGAGAGATCGGAAAGTTGCCACTGCTGCTGTTCCCAGGGTGCAGTTCAGGCACATGGATGGGGTTAATTCGAACAGAGGTTACACTGCATTGACTGAAGCACTTTGGGATGTCCTGAGGACATGAAAGGTGCTCCTGCATTGTTCAGTCGCACACATGAAGAACGGCGACTTGGATGATGCGAGATGAAGGGCAGCTTGAGCTTTGAGCACTGACACTGGCCGTGTGCCAGGGGTGGAGGTGGGGATCTGGGAAATCACACACCGACAGCAAACTGCAATTCATTCAACCCCAAACGGCGATTTCATTGGCAGCAGCTCTTTCTGTCCAACCAGGAACTGGTTAGGATGAAACCACGGAGCGTGTACCTCAGAGAGAAACGAGTTGTAGCTCCCACATAACTCTCATTCCTTCAGCACGTACCAATAGCTTAGCAGCGGCTAACTCACCATGTTCTGGATTCTCCTCACAGTTTCAGGTTAGAATCCTTGGCCCTGCAATTACACTGTGGGAAAATAGCACCAAACACTGAACGCTCGGTTCGCAAGATCAGCAAACTCCCAAAAATATCATCTCAAAAAGAGAGAGAAGATCGGACTCCCTGTGCCCAGGCTAGCCTCTACTTGCTGACGGAGCCCGATGTGGCACCACAGAGCTGGATACAGCACCAAGCTGTGAGCAGGAGATGGTCAATGGGATGGCTTGTGCAGGGCTCCACCAGCTTCTACAACCAACCCAGCGCACAATGTAGTGAGTGAGGATCAAATGTAACAGACATAACCTGACAGGGGGAAAGCTGCCAGCCGGATTAAACAGGGCCTCCCCTTCAGTACTGCTCGGGCATCCAGTCATATTATGGGCAAGTCCCCCCAATTTAAATACTCGCTGGGGCTTTCTGTGCACAGTTTGGGTACAAGCTCCCAGTGATCTACACACTGGACGGCTACACTTGGGCACGCTGAGCATTTGGGGAGTGCTGAAGACCTTTGGCCTCTGCCTCCGATAATACGGGGAGAGAGTGCCCATCGTCACGTTCGAGGCTCCCTCTCCCCCACCCCCCGTATCAGACACACAACATGGAATGGATCAATGCACTACATCCAGGCCGAGAATTTCTTCAGAGCTGCTGCCGCTCTGCCCGTGTAACTTCACCGCAAGTGCGGCGGGAATCCTGTTTATGTAAACGGAGTTACCGCCGCATTTCCGCTGATGTTACGGTGGAGGAGCTGCTGCTGCCGCCGTCGGTTCCCAGCCCCAGGGTCAGATACAAGAAATGGAATGGACTACATCAAGCGTCAGTCACAGACATGGGATGATCAGTAACTTGCATTTATATAGTGCCTTTAACATACAAAACATCCCACCGTGCTTTACAAAGGAATAAGAGAACAGAATGGCGCACTGCAGCCAGTTTAAGACACATGAAATGGTCCAATACATGACAGACACCTGCCTGGAGACCTGGCAAGAGGTTTCAGGCTCCGACAGAAAATGGTGCAGCAAGAAAAAATACATTGTCAGGGGAAATGTAACAATAAATAGGAGACAGAACAGAATCGCACTCCAAAAGATAATACAAGAAAATGACTGTTGAGAATGTTCGCCCCTGCCACATTTTAGTGAAAGTGTGTCATCAATCACAATAAGGGTTCAGCATGTCCCCTGAGTTTTTACAGTTAACAGAGCTTGGAGCAGCTCGGGTCAGATAAAACATATTAAGCCAGGGGCTGATTGTACCTCGGATTCGGCTCCTCCCAACCGCTTCATGTGGCTCAGTCTCTGAAGGGATTGACCATACTGGGGTCTGTCGCCAAGGTCGAATCTCCGTTAAACAGGAGCAGCTCTTTAGAGGTTCGGAATTGGTGCTGCATCAAGAGTCAGATTCAGCCAGGCCGGTGAGGATGAAGACGGTGGTCACCCGGTCTCCAAATATTGGTGGGTGTTGTGAATGTGATCATTGTAAGGAAAGGTCACGTCAGCAGGCGCAGGACTTGGTGACTGTCCAATTTCTGCACACAGTTGCTCAGCTTCATCCTGTGACCAGACTCCTGAGAAGCAAAGTGGAGGAGGGATGATGCAGATCGAGGTCAGGGTATATCTACAGGCAGCAACAGTTCAGTATTGTCTGCTACACCCCGTTGTGTTACATTCTCCTGACTCCATTAAGCAGTTGGCTCTGTGCAGTTATTCTATGACGCCTGATAATTTTGTTGGTAAAAGTTATTTATAAAATCCTCATTTTACAAGATAATCAAATGAATAAAAATTGCACTGCTGCACCATTTCACAATATTGTTTCTCAATAATAGCTTCTACAATCTGGGACTCGCCGCCAATGATTTTTATTTTGTAACATTTTCCCCATCTCCTCATTTCCTCCTTTCTCTCCTGAAGTCAGTGACTCTCACTGGGGTACAGGTTCCACAGGCAGCGGCTGCCCCTCCAGTACCTCACCCAAGGGCTGATACTTTATGTGGGAGCCCAGACTGTGAGTGTCGGCAGGGTATTTGACATCACAGTCGAGCCCGATCCTGTCCTTGCCCAATGTCCGCACATGCACTTTCCACCAGGAGTTACTGGATGGGGATCAGGAAGTGGAAGCTTGGCTGGCTTTTCCTCACACTAACTCAGGGGCAGTGAGGCCGGTTGTAGAGCTCCTATCCTCACTGCAGGTGAGAGCAGCTAACTCAGCACAGATCAGGAATTAAACTCGGGACTTTCTGATCTGTGCGACGTTCCTCACCAGCCCACCGGAGGGAAATTCTGCTCAGTTTGGAGGGGCTTGGAGAAAGATTGCAGAACCTCCCCTCAAGAGATGAAACAGGTTGGGTAGAATCCATGCTAGTCTTGAGGTAGTGGGCTCAGTGACCTTATGTAATATCAACTACAGCTGTCCAGTACAGAAGCATCTACAACTTGGCTGTAAGGTTGTAAATAATCACAGCGCAGCATTCCCTGAGAGAATAACCGATAACATCTCAATGTCTGTGTGTGTGTGTGTGTGTGTGTGTGTGTGTGTGTGTGTGTGTGGCCCACAATGCGGAGATTGACTGGGGGAGCCGTTACCTGAATTTGTGTCAGAGACACAGGCGTCTGAATGCGCGTTGGCTTGACTCTGGTTCGGCCCAGGTTGTGAGCCACTGGCGTAGCGCACTGGAAAGAAATAATCAACACAGCTCTGATTACACGGCTGACTCTCCCTCCCTCCTCACCAATCAATGTGAAAGTGTCCCCAGTGAGACTTTGTCTGTCTCACTCCTCAGGTGTTCACCTGGAATCGATACCTTTAATGGGAGATAAATGAAGAGTAATGCCATGAAATGCACAACAGGACCATTGAACTCTTGGGCTGATTGCACCTATCTGCACAGCTACCTGTTTTATCTATTTGGCAACACACACAGGCTTTGAGACAAGTCCGTCACGCTTCAGGTGTCACACTGTCATATATGCAAATTTCAGAGTCACATGTCAGGAAGGAGCGAAGGATAGCCAGTCATTTCCAATCTACTGCAAAACTTCGCAGCAGAAAATCCCTTCTAATCAATTTAAGGAGTCACAGTTTAAAAAAATTGAAAAATGGGAAGTCTGTCCGCCCGCTAAATGATCTGCCTGAGAACGATTAGCCTTTAAGTGACCCGAGGAGGCACAGCAAATACGCAGATATACCGATTGTGGCGTTTGGAAGGGACTGTCTGAGAAGTTTACAAAGGACAGTGTTTCCTGGACTGATTAGTACATGCATCAATCTTCCTACCTTTCCATCTGATGATTCCTCCAGATACAGCAATGACGATACCGGCGATCCCAAGTATTATCCCAACCACGTATCCATAAGCTGCTAAGTTTTTTCTCTTGGGAGCTGGGGAGAAATGTTGAATTAGAGTGGAAAGATATTACAGTACAGGGCAGTTTGGCTGCAATGGGTGTTCTATGGGTGGGGTATGAGCCCCTCTTTATTTTCTCCCCTAGACCCTGGGCCTCCTAAAGTCTTGGATCAATGCAGCCGAGAGGATGGACAGGCCAGCTGCTCTCAGGCTATCAATGCTACTGGAAGCTTGTTTCTAAAAGGTGCAAGATAGCAACCCAGTGATGCATTTGCTCCAACTTTCCCTGTGCATCACACCTTCGCCCCAGGGACACGGCTAAGCTCACTGGTGAGGGAGTCGCGCACACGGGCCAACACCCCTGCACTCTCGTGCTATGTATTGTCAATGTGCTGCCACTTGTTAACCAGTGGCTGTGATAGAGATGATCTGGCTACATTTCAGTTACTGACCTGTGCTAACAGTCTAGACTCACATGGGGCTGGACTTGCAACAGATTCTCACTTCCTCTCCTGAGGGCAATAGGGTCCATGCTCCATGGCTGCCCTCTGGTACCTCCTCCATGAGTGAGCCCAGACAGTGAGCATGAGCAAGGTATTCAACTGTGGAGGGGGCACCACCCAGCTCAAAGTTCTCTCACCCATATCCACCTCAGTAAATATTGATCAGAAGCAGGAATCCTGGGAGATTATTTTCCTCTCCGCACAACCCCCCGCCCCCCCCACCCCAGCTCAGAGGAACTGAGGCCGACTGAAGACCTTGTAAGGCGGAAAGACAGTTTCCTTAAACAGAGCGAGTCCCCTGTGAATCAAAAGCTGCACCTGTAGTGATGTCCTGAGGGGATGGCATGCCAATTATTCTTCAGTTACAGTATAGTGCACCAGAAACCAAATGGAATGCCCACCACATCCTCCCGTCTACTTCAAACGCGGTAAATACCAGTCAAACCATTCTGTTCAGGCGAAAACTAATGGCTAAGTTTGTTTACAAGTAGGAGAATTACACTGAGCAGTAAGTCACTGCAAGAATCTAAGGGGCTCATTTTCCAAGTTGGCACTTGCTCTCTTGCACATTCCTACCAGCTGAGATCATCAGGCGGGAGATGGAGCTTGGGACTTTCCTGGGCTGTATGGCTCAATAATGCACCAGGTGACCAGGGCATTTAGACACTGAGCCACCAGGGGCTTCAATTATGCCTTTTGATGATAAGTACTGAAGGAGCCTGTGTGTTGGGAGCAGTTGTTTCTAAAATGACAGTTCCTCAAGAAAAACTAGATTAGATGACGATATAAATGACACAAAATTAACAGCACAGAAACAGGCCTTTCAGCCCAACTGGTCTATGCTGGCATTTCTGCTCCACACCAGCCTCCTCCCCCTTACTTCACCTCACCCTATCAATATAACCTTCTATTCCTTTCTCCCTCACGTGTTTAGCTAGCTTCCGCTTCAATGCATCTCTGATAATTCGCTTCAACTACTCCTTGTGCGAGTTCCACATTCTCACCACTCTCTGGGTAAAGAAGTTTCTCCTGAATTCCCGATTGGATTTATTGGGGACTATCTTATATTTATGGCCTGTGGTTTTGGACTCCCCACAAGTGGAAACATCTTCTCTACGTCCACCCTCTCGAATCCCGTCATCATTTTAAAGAGCTCTGTCAGGCCACCCCTCAGCCTTCTTTTTATCTGGAGAAAAGAGCCCTGGCCTGTGCAGTCCTTCCTCGCAGGAAGTGTTAAAAATGATGAGGGGGTTTGAGAGGGTAAACACAATGGGCCAGAAATTCGGGTCTCCACGGGTGAGTACACGCTGTGTACTCACCCGTAAGGCCAACGAAAGTGACGGTTTCGCACATGCACTGCGCATGCGCTGGAAACCGGAACTTCCGTTCCCTTGAAGGAAGGGGTTCACAGGTCAAACGCGTGCGCCGGAGAGGCAGCGCGTAGACATGGAACTTCCGTTTTTTTTTTTTTTTTTACAGGTTTCTCCGTGCGGGTAAGTCCCCAGCAGCTGCGCGTGGAAAAAGCAGGCGCAAGGCCTGCCTTTAACAAGGTAAGAGGGGAATTAAGTAAAATTGAAACTTTTTCCCACAGGTTTATCATTTTTAAATACTTTAAAGAAAGGTAAGTTTATTTTTAGCCCCGTTAAAAACTTTAATAAATTTTATCAAATATGTTAATTTTTGTTTAAAGTAGTTAATTTATGTAATTTATAGTTATTTTAAAAATGTGATTTTTTTTTTTTAATTTATTTGAAGTTTTACTTAGGTTTTGGGGCCGATCTCTATTCATAGATTTGACAGGTCTTCCTGTCAAATCTATGAATGGAGATTCCCTGCTCCCCATGGCCCACGTGATCCCAGGGGACGCTACGAACCAGCTTTGCCGCTGGGATACGCGAGCACTGCACACCAGCAGCTGGAGGAGGCCCAGGATCGGAATCCCACGCGGGCCCGCAGCACAACGGCAGGCGCGCTATGGAAGTGCACCCGCTATACTTGCACCCGCGGGAAGCCTCCGACCCGAATTTCTGGGCCATTAGTTCCACTGGTGGGTGAATCGATAACCAGGGGGCTTTAACCCAGGATCAATACTAGAAGCAGAAAGGAAGGATTTGTTTTCACTCAAAGGATTATTAGAACATCAACTGGTTACTGAAGGCGAGTCAGTTGCATCATTAAAGAGTAAATTCGATATGCATTGAAGGACAATATTAAAGGGTATGGGAAAAGGACGGAGAAATGGGGTTAGAGTAGCAGGCTCCGACAAAGCAGATAGCAGCATCATAGGAGCAATGGGCCGAATGGTTCCCTCTGATTTTGTGTCCCAAGAAGGCTCATCGCCCAGACCTTCAAGTTTAGGAGTCTGATGATATCTGCCACTTGGAAACTATGTTCTATCTTGAAATCAAGTAGGAAAAACCTGCACTTCTCATGTGAACCCCAGCACTTCTGGGTGAAGGAGGGTGCTCTCTGACCACCCACACCCACTGGGAAATCATGGGTGCTGCCCTCAACTTTCTGTCCATTTCCCCCCACCCTCTCGTCCCCCCTCTTGTGTCAGAAGATCAACACTGCACCAACTTTTCTTATATTGGAGATAGTTGGTACCACGGCTCCTTTCCTCAGGGTCCAATTAGACACTTGAGTTAAAGAGGAAAGTAGCCTCGGCCTGCCGGACAGTTCATATGCCGGACCTTACCCCAAACTGCAGTTAGTTTGTCAGGGGCGCTTCTGTGCTCCAGCTGACAGGTGTAGGAGTCGCCCCTCCCGGGATCAACGGTGACCTGCAGTGTGAGCTGGAACGTCCCGTCCGTGTTTGGGAAAATCCTGCTCTTTAACACCTCCTGTTGAACAGCGTCACCATTCCGCAGCCAGGTTGTGTTGATGTCTCTCGGGTAAAATCCATCTACTCTGCAGTTCAGAAGTAAGGGATTTTTTCCCCCGTTCAGGCGTTGCGATGTTATAGTGATGGAAGGCTTGGCTGCAGAAGAGAGAAGGACAATGGGTTTAAATCTGGTCAGCAAAGCGGCAGGACAGGAAACCCCAAAGGCAACAAAACTGAAATAAAGTTGCATTGTTTGTCCAGTTTCCGGTCTAGAGTAAGAAACATACCAGAAGGACCGGCTGGCCGGCCGGTGTTTGCGAATCACGTTGAGGCAGCTTACCAGTCAGGGTCTGAGTGGCCTGTAAAATGGTCTCGGCGAGGAAAGGGGCATAATGACTGTAGCGGTCGGTATTTTTGATGTCCTTGGGGTTGCTGTTCAGTTGGTTGATGAAAGGTGCCACGAGCGGGATGGTGGCCACGAACTTCTTTGTGGTGTAATTAAAGCGAGCGAGTTCTTCTCCGTCGTAAGCAAAGCGCAGGATCAGCTCCGAGGGCTGAGGACCGTCACAGGAAAACATCAGCTGGCCCGTGTGTAACGCTGGAAAGCACAAATAAACCCGCATGGAGGCAACAGAGTTCACACCAGAGGGAATTTAGAAGAAATCTAACAGGAAGACGGTGATTTCACCCGTCTATCCGAATATTCCTCCTATCCTCCTCCCACCTCACTC
>JASTWF010001130.1:0-116291 GCA_030390025.1 Squalus acanthias | reverse complement strand
ACGCGCAGCGGCTGACCGTACACGAGCTCTGCTGCCGATGCGTGGAGGTCTTCTTTAACCGCGGTGCGCAGGCCGAGGAGGACCCACGGAAGTCGGTCAGTCCAGGCGCCGTCTTGGAGGCTGGCTCGAAGAGATGCCTTCAAGGATCTGTGGAACCGCTCACACAGTCCGTTGGCTTGGGGGTGGTACGCTGTGGTGCGGTGGATGGTCACCCCGAGATTGCGTGCGACGGCGGTCCAGAGTTCAGAGGTAAATTGCGGACCTCTGTCCGACGTCATGTCAGAGGGGACGCCGAACCGTGCGACCCAGGTGCTGACGAAGGCTCTGGCGATGTCGGCGGTGGTGGTAGAGGTCAGTGGAATTGCCTCAGGCCAGCGTGTGGTGCGGTCAACGATGGTCAGCAAGTGCGTGTGGCCTTGCGACGGCGGCAGGGGCCCGACGATGTCCACGTGGATGTGGTCGAATCTCCGCGGGGGGATGGTAAACTCCTCGAGGGGTGCTTTCGTGTGTTGCTGTACCTTGGCCCGTTGGCAGGATAGGCAGGAGTTGGCCCAAGTACGCACATCCTTGCGAAGGCCGCGCCAGACAAAGCGGTTGGCTACCAATTTGATGGATGCGCGGGTGCCGGGGTGGGAGAGGTTGTGGAGAATGTCGAATACCCGGCGGCGCCAGGACGCTGGGACGACGGGCCGAGGTTGACATAGGGATATGTCGCACTTGACCGTGACTGCGGTCGGGCCACATGCGACGTCGGCCAGGCGTAGCCCTGGTAGGTTGATGGGTGTGGAGAGCAGATCCGGGTCGGTGATCTGGTCTGCTGCGAGTTGAGCGTAGTCGACTGCTAGGTGTGCGGCGTGGATGGCGGGGCGGGAGAGGCAGTCGGCTACCACATTGTCTCAGCCGGAGACGTGTTGGATGTCCGTGGTGAACTCGGACACTGCCGCGAGCTGGCGCTGCTGCCTGGCGGACCAGGGGTCGGTTGTCTTTGCCATTGCGAATGTCAGGGGCTTGTGGTCGACAAACGCAGTGAAGGGGTGGCCCTCAAGCAAAAACCGGAAATGGCGGACCGCCAGGAACAGCGCGAGGAGCTCGCGGTCGAAGGTGCTGTACTTGACCTCCGGGGGGCGTAGTTGGCGGCTGAAGAAGGCAAGTGGTTGCCAGGCGCCGTCGACCCACTGCTCATACACGGCGCCGACCGCGTGGTCGGAGGCGTCCGTGGTGAGCGCCACCCTGGCATTGGGCCGTGGGTGCGCGAGCAGGGTGGCGTTGGCGAGCGCGGTCTTGTTGGAATCGAAGGCGGCGGACGCGTCTGCCTTCCATTCGACCGCCATCTTGCCGCTCCTGCCCCGGAGGGCATCATACAGGGGCCTCATGAGGGACGCCGCTTTGGGGATGAAGCGGTTATAGAAATTCACCATCCCGAGGAACTCCTGGAGGCCTTTGATGGTGGTGGGGCGGGGAAATTGTTGGACGGCCTGCACCTTGGTGGGCAGCGGAACGGCCCCAGCATGGGTGATGTGGTGGCCGAGGAAGTCGATCTTGTCCAGGCCGAACTGGCATTTGGCTGGGCTGAGGATGAGCCCGTGGTCGCTGAGGCGCCCGAACAGGATGCAAAGGTGTTCGAGGTGTTCCTGCTTGGAGGAACTGGCTACCAGGATGTCGTCCAGGTAGACGAACAGGAACTTCAGGTCCCGAAGGACCGAGTCCATGAGCCGTTGGAATGCCTGGGCCGCGTTTTTGAGGCCGAAGGGCATCCGCAGGAACTCGAACAGGCCGAAGGGGGTGATTACGGCCGTCTTGGGGACGTCCGCGGGGTGGACGGGGACTTGGTGGTAGCCGCGCACCAGGTCGACCTTGGAAAAGACTGAGCGGCCGGCCAGTCTAGCCGAGAAGTCCTGAATGTGCGGCACGGGGTACCGATCAGGGGTGGTGGCGTCATTGAGGCGGCGGTAATCCCCGCAGGGGTGCCAACCTCCGCCTGGTTTGGGGGCGATGTGGAGTGGGGAGGCCCAGGGACTGTTGGAGCGGTGAATGATGCCGAGCTGTTCCATGGTGGCAAACTCGGTCCGCGCGATCTCCAGTTTGGCCGGGTCCAGCCTGCGGGCGTGGGCGTACACTGGGGGGCCTGTGGTGGGGATGAAGTGTTCCACCCCGTGTTTGGCGGCCTCCGCGGAGAAGGTCGGATTGGTAAGGGCCGGGAATTCGGCCAGGAGTGCCGAGTAGTCATCCGTGGCCCGGGCGTGGCACTGTGACGCCATGTCGGCGGGTTGACGGGGGGCCATGGCACCCAGGATGGGGGACATGGTGTTCATGTCCACGAGGCGGTGACGAGGGATGTCTACCAGTAAGCCGTGGGCACACAGGAAATCTGCGCCGATGAGGGGGGAGAGCACCTTGGCAGTGATGAACTCCCATCGGTAGCGGTGACCAGCGAGGTCGAGGGTGACTGTCCGGGTGCCATAAGTCCGGATTTCCGAGCCGTTAGCAGCAGCCAGCGCCGGTCCTCGTTCGCCCTTTTGGATGTCGAAGGCGGAGGCCGGGATGATGCTATGCTGAGCCCCAGTGTCGCACAGGAACCGGCGGCTGGTTTTGTCATCCGTGACGAACAGCAGGGAGCCCGCGTGGCCCACGGCCATCGCGGGGGCTGGAACGGGGGCGGACTTGAAAGAGCAGGGAGGTGTGCACCGTTGTGCCCTGGCACCGAACCGTGCGTGGTAGTAACAGTGGCCCGGGTTAGTGGGGCGTGAAGGCCCCGTGGGCCTGGTGACAGGCCCTTGTGGCCGTGTGCTGGATGGTGAGGGGCGCGCCCAGGCATTGGCTGCCAGGTCCGGAGTGACGTCGCGGCTGGAGTGAGCGGACAGCAGCTTGTCGGCCTCATCGGCCAGGGCTTCCAGGTTCGTGAGGCCGGACGCCACGATCGCTGGGCAGATGCTGAGAGGGAGCTGGCGGATGAACAGCGTGCAGAAGAGGGATCCGGGTGGGCTCTCGTCGGTGAGAGAGAGCATGTGGGAGAGGAGGTCTGACGGTGAGGCATCACCGAGGCCTGGAAGGTCGAGGAGGTGGCAGTTTCGCTGATATGCCGAGGCCGTAAATTTTTTAAGGAGCGCTGTTCTGAGATGTGCATACTTGCCTTCCTCTGGTGGGTTCTGCAGCATTGTCCAAACCTTGGAAACTGCGGCGCTACTAAGTGATGTGACGAGGTAGTCGTACTTCGTCCCATCTGTGGTGATATTTCGCAGCCGGAAGCGAGATTCAGCTTGCAGAAACCAGGCTTCGGGCTGGTTTTCCCAAAACTCCGGCAGTTTCACGGAAACTGCGTTCGTGTCTGCCATTGCAGTGCTCGGAATACGTTCTTAGCGTCGGGGTCACCAATGTTGAGGCTGCCGCGAAACACGAATGGAGGCTGAATCCATGTGTGGAAAACAAGAAACTTTTATTCACTGCATGCTATAACAAAATGGCTGAGAGAAGGCTGCTCCCAGAATCCTCTGGGTAAACTCCCAGAATTCTCTGGGTAAAACCTGAGGCCCCGCCCCCTTCTGCCTTAAAGGGGAAGGTGCTGGAAATTTGTCCACAGACGGAAGAGTGGATTATGCCCGTTTTAGGTGGCGATCCACCACAACATAATGAATACATCGACTCCTTCCTATCGCCCAAAGAGTGTGCCAAGGAATTAGGGAGTAAATTTAACGTAAATTCAAAGGTCACATCACCACATGGTGTGTGAGGAAGAGAGACAGGCAGAAGAAGGAAAAAAAACAACAGGGTTAGCAAAGTAAACTGTGTGATTCTCTATGGTTTGGGATTTATGGGTGTCAGCTTAGCTCGGATCTGAGCGCACAATGTAGGCCATGTAAGAATATCAATATTTTTTTGCATGACTTTTGTTTCTAACAAAGACAAAAAAGTAATCAAGAAACGGCTGAGTGCACTAGATCCAGCAAAGGCTATGGGCCCCGACAATGTCCCGGCTGTCGTGCTGAAGACTTGTGCTCCAGGACTAGCCGCCCTTCTAGCCAAGCTGTTCCAGTACAGCTACAACACTGGCATCTACCCGACAATGTGGAAATTTGCCCCGCTATGTCCTGTCCCCCCGAAAAAAAGGACAAATCCAACCCAGCCGACTTTTTTTTAAATTTATTCATGGGATGTGGGCGTCGCTGGCAAAGCCAGCATTTATTGCCCATCCCTTACTCACCAATAACCTGCTCATCAATGCTCAGTTTAGGTTCTGCCAGGACTACTTGGTTACAGACCTCATTACAACCTTAGTCCAAACACGGACAAAAGAGCTGAATTCCAGAGGTGAGGTGAGAGTGACTGCCCTTAACAGCAAAGCAGCATTTGATGGAGTGTGGCATCAAGGAGTCCTAGTAAAATTGAAGTCAATGGGAATCAGGGGGAAAACGCTCCACTGGCTGGAGTCATACCTAGTACAAGGGAAGATGTCAGGCATGACCTACCTTTCACAAATCCATGCTGGCTCACTTTGATCAACTAAAAATTTTCAAGGTGTTCAGTCACCCTATCCTTAATTACAGACTCTAGCAATTTCCCGACAACAGATATTAGGCTAACTGGTCTATAATTCCCTGGTTTCCCTCTCTTGCCATTCTTAAATAGCGGAGTGACATGCATAATTTTCCAATCTAAAGGGACAATTCCTGAATCGAGAGAACTTTGGAAGATTATAGTTAGGGCATCTGCAATGTGCTCACCTACTTCCTTTAAAACCCTGGGATGGAAACCATCTGGTCCTGGGGATTTGTCGCTCTTTAGTGCCATTATTTTCTTCATTACTGTTATTTTACTTACGTTAATTTTATCGAGTCCCTGTCCCCGATTCAATATTAGTTTCTTTGGGATTTCCAGCATGCTATCCTCTTCTTCTACTGTAAATACTGTAGAATGGAAGATTGCTGTGGTTGTTGGAGGTCAATCATCTCAGCCCCAGGACATCGCTGCAGGAGTTCCGCAGGACAGTGTCTGAGGCCCAACCATCTTCAGCTGCTTCATCAATGACCTTCCCTCCATCATAAGTTCAGAAGTGGGGATGTTCACTGATGACTGCACAGTGTTCAGTTCCATCCGCAACTCCTCAGATAATGAAGCAGTCCATGCCCGCATGCAGCAAGACCAGGACAACATTCAGGCTTGGGCTGATAAGTGGCAAGTAAGAGTCGCACCACACACGTGCCAGGCAATGACTATCTCCAAAAAGCGAATGTCTAATCAACTCCCCATGACATTCAATGGGATTACCATCGCCAAATCCCCCACCATCAACATCCTGGGGGTCACCATTGACTAGAAACTTAACTGGACCAGCCACATAAATACTGTGGCTACAATAGCAGGTCAGAGGCTGGATATTCTGCGGCGAGTGTCTCACCTCCTGACTCCCCAGAGCCTTTCCACCGTCTACAAGGCACAAGTAAGGAGTGTGATGGAATACTCTCCACTTGCCTGGATGAGTGTGGCTCCAACAACACTCAAGAAGCTCGACACCATCCAGAAAAAAACAGCCCCCCTGATTGGCACCCCATCCACCACCTTAAACATTCACTCCCTCCACCACCGGCATACCGTGGCTGCAGTGTGTACCATCTACAGCTGCAACTTGCCAAGGCTTCTTCGACAGCACCTCCCAAACCCGCGACCTCTTCCACCTATGAAGGACAATGGTTCTCCTCCAAGTCACGCATCATCCTGACCTGGAAATATATCGCCGTTCCTTCATCGTCGCTGGGTCAAGCTCCTGGAACTCCCTCCCTAACAGCCAGATGGACTGCAGCAGTTCAAGAAGGCGGCTCACCACCACTTTCTCAAGGGCAATTAGGGATGGGCAATAAATGCTGGCCTTGGTGGCGACACACACATCCCAGGAACAATAAAAAAAAACACTTCTCTGCGTTGAATTTTATCTGTCATGTGTCTGCCCATTCCATCAGACTGTCAATGTCTTCTTAAAGTCTATTGCTGTCTTCCTCGCTGTTTACTATATTTCCAATTTTCGTGTCATGTGCAAATTTTGATATTGTGCACTGTACCCCCAAGTCCAAATCATTAATGTATATCAAAAACAGCAGTGGTCCCAGTATTAAACCTTGGGGAACGCCACTGTATACCTCCCTCCAGTCCGAAAAACAGCCATTCACCACAACTCTCTGTTTTCTATCCTTTAGCCAATTTTGTATCCATGTTGCTACTGCCCCTTTTATCCCATGGGCTTCAATTTTGATAAAAAGCCGAATATGTGGTACTTTACCAATCACCTTTTGAAAGTCCATGTACATAACATCAACTGCACTGCCCTCATCCAAACTCTCCGTTACCTCATCAAAAAATTCAATCAAGATAGCCAAACACAATTTGCCCTTAACTAATCTGAGCTGGCTCTCCTTTATTAGCCCACGCTTGCGCATTTTCTCCCGAATTATTATTTATAAAAGCTTCCCCAACACCGACGTTAAACTGACTGGCCTACAATTGCCAGGTTTATCCTTCTCCCCTTTTTGAACAAGGGTGTAACATTTGCAATCCTCCAGCCCTCTGGCACCACCCCTGTATCTAAGGAGGATTGGAAGGTTGTGGCCAGTACCTTCGCAAAATCTACCCTTACTTCTCTCAGCTACCTAGGATGCATCCCATCGTTCCGGGTGACTTATCCACTTTAATTACCGCCAGCCTTTCTAGTAGCTCCTCTTTATCTATTTTTATCTCATCCAGTATCACAGCAACCTCCTCGTTTCCCATAGCTTTGGCAAAGTCCTCTTCCTTGGTAAACTCCGATGCAAAGTACTCATTTAGTACCTCCTGCCTCCACCAATAGTTCTCCATTTTGGTCCCTAATCGGCCTCACTGCTCCTCTGACAACCCTTTTACTGTTAATATCCCTATCGAAGACCTTTGGATTCCCTCTTATGTTAGCCGCCTATCTATTCTCGTACTCTCTTGGCCACTCTTATTTACTTTATCACTTGTCCTCTGTACTTTTTCTTCTCAGCCTGATTCTCGCTTGTATTATCAAGCTGACATCTGTCATGTGCCCCCTTTATCTGCTCCATCCTACTCTCTAACTCCCTAGTCATCCAGGGAGCTCTGGCTTTGGTTGCCCTCCCTTTCCCCCTTGTTGGAACGTATCTAGGGAGGGAAAATGCTAGAATCTATTATTAAGGACGTAGTAATGCAGGGCACTTAGAAAATAATAATATGATTGGGCAGAGTCAACATGGTTTTTGAGATGCTCCTTAAAACCTACATCATCTGTCCTTATATCTCCTCATGTGACTCGGTGCCACATTTTGTTTGATAACACTCCTGTGAAGCAAATTGGATCATTTTACTATGTTAAAGGCACTATATAAATGCAAGTTGTTGTTGCTTTAGTGGTGTTGGTTGAGGGATTAACATTGTCCAGGATACCGTGAGAGCTCCCCTGCTCTTTTTCGAATAGTGCCATGGGATCTTTTACATCCACCTGAGAGGGGAGTTGAGGAGTTGGTTTAATGTCTCATCTGAAAGACGGCACCTTTAACAGTGTAGCACTCCCTCAGTACTGCACTGGAGTGTCAGCCTGAATTACACGCTCAACTCTCTGGAAGGGAATGTGGACCCACGATCTTCTGACTCAGAGGTGAGAGTGTTACCAACTGAGCTACAGCTGACACATGGTTCTGGAGTTAGGTTCTGGAATACCACACTTGCCCTTGGTTTAATGTGTAATATATGTGGGCAGAACAAACGAAGGACAGAGACAGGATGAATTGTTAGTCCATGTGCTTGTTTACAAGGCCAGAGTGAAATGAGCATGCTCATACTAAACCATGTGACAAACCATGCTGAAGACTTGTGCTCCAGAACTAGCCGCGCCTCTAGCCAAGCTGTTCCAGTATAGCTACAACACTGGCATCTATGTGAAAAATTTCCAAGGTATGTCCTGTCCCCAAAAAAAAGGACAAATCCAACCCAGCCAACTTTTTTTTAAATAACAACAGAAAACGCTGGAAAAACTCAGCAGGCCAGGCAGCATCCGTGGAGAGAGAAAGAGAGTTAACGTTTCAGGTCGATGACCTTTCGTCAGAACTTTTTTTTAAATTCATTCATGGGATGTGGGCGTCGCTGGCAAGGCCAGCATTTATTGCCCATCCCTTACTCACCAATATCCTGCTCATCAATGCTCAGTTTAGGTGTACAAAATTATGAGGGGCATAGATAGGGTGGATAGAAAGGAACTTTTCCCCTTAGTAGAGGGGTCAATAACCAGGGGGCATAGTTTCAAGGTAAGGGGCAGGAGGTTTAGAGGGGATTTGAGGAAAAACTTTTTCACCCAGAGGGTGGTTGGAATCTGGAACTCAGTGACTGAAAGGGTGGTAGAGGCAGGAACCGTCACAACATTCAAGAAGCATTTAGATGAGCACTTGAAACACCATAGCATACAAGGCTGCGGACCAAGTGCTGGAAAATGGGATTAGAATAGACAGGGCTTGATGGCCGGCACAGACACGATGGGCCGAAGGGTCTCTTTCTGTGCTGTATAACGTTATGACTCTATGACTCTATGATTCTATTTAGGTTCTGCCAGGACCACTTGGTTACAGACCTCATTACAACCTTAGTCCAAACACGGACAAAAGAGCTGAATTCCAGAGGTGAGGTGAGAGTGACTGCCCTTGACATCAAGGCAGCATTTGACAGAGTGTGGCATCAAGGAGTCCTAGTAAAATTGAAGTCAATGGGAATCAGGCGGAAAACACTCCACTGGCTGGAGTCATACCTCGTACAAGGGAAGATGTCAGGCATGACCTACCTTTCACAAATCCATGCGGGCTCTCTCTGATCAACTAAAAATTTTCAAGGTGTTCAGTCACCCTATCCTTAATGGCAATGTTTCTCTGAGTCAGTTGGTAGGAAATGCCTAAGGGCACCCTCTGTCCCTCTCGGGAAGTGCCTTGATCTCACTTGGCACTGTCACAAATGACTTTTTTGCGCAGAATACTTGTGGGCTCAATTTGAACTCTGGAAACTGACAGGATAACTGGCTTGAAGTGGAATAGTGCCACTTTTGCTTGGATTCCTCAAAGCAATTAAAAAAAGAGCCATTGAATCAAACACGGTTGAAAACTTAAACCTTGCTCAGGTTTGCGTGGACTTTTGCTAAGCCGGCTGATATTTACTAGTTGGACTCCAGGGATCGCCGTTCCTTCATTGTCGCTGGGTCAAAACTCCCTCCCTAGCAGCACTGTGCGAGTAGCTTCACCACACGGACTGCAGCGGTTCAAGAAGGCGGCTCACCACCACCTTCTCAAGGGCAACTACGGGTGGGCAATAAATGACCGACATTGCCAGCGTCGCCCATTTCCTAAGAATGGATAACAAAAGAAAAACTTCACTCATGGCTTCCATATGTGGGGACTTACCATCACAGCTCCTACCATCATTGAGAAGTTTGTACGCAGCAGGACAGGTGCAGCGGTAGGACCCAGGGATGTTTACACAGGTATGCATGCAGAGACTGGCGAACCCTTCCAGTTGGAAAACCTCGCACTCGTTCACATCTGTGCGGAAGAATCAAAGCATTTCCTTAGCACAACTTTCCACACCAAAACGAATACAGCCAGAGCAGTCCTGTAGGTCATGCTTTACAAGTGAACCTTGCCAGACTGGCAGTTGGTAAGAACTTGTACTTTGCGGACACATGGGCAGACACTTCTCAATCTCATTACCTCAAGGGCGTTCCCTCCTACAGCACATGTGGTTCCCAGCCTGAGAGGTTATAGAATCATAGAATGACACAGCACAGAAGGAGGCCATTCGGCCCATCATGCCTGTGCCGGCTCTTTGAAAGAGCTAACCAATTAGTCCCACTCCCCTGCTCTTTCCCGTTGGCCCTGCAAATTGTTCCCTTTCAAGTATTCATTCAATTCCCTTTTTAAGGTTATTGTTGAATCTGCTTCCACCACCCTTTCAGGCAGTGCATTCCAGATCATAACAACTCGCTGCGTAAAAAAATTCTCCTCACGTCGCCTCTGGTTCTTTTGGCAATCACCTGAAATCTGTGACCTCAGGTTACCAACCCTTCTGCCACTGGAAACAGTTTCTACTTATTTACTCTGTCAAAACCATTTATGATTTTGAGCACCTCTGTTAAATCTCCCCGTAACCTTCTCTACTCAGAAGAGAACAACCCCAGCTTCTCTAATCTCGCCATGTAACTGATGTCCCCCATCCCTGGTACCATTCTAGCAAATCTCCTTTGCACACTCTCTAAGGCCTTGACATCGTTCTGAAAGGTTGAGCAGGAAATCTTATTTTCCAGTCTTCAGCCAATTCTGCTTTAAATCAGTGTGCAGGAAATGTACAGATGTGATCTGAGTTGATTTGCCCTCGTCTCCCAGGGAATTAAGTTGTCTTCAATTGACGCAAATACAGAATGCCTTTAGTGTAGGCTACTAGTTGGTTACGTTTCAGCTCTGTCGAAAATGGCGAGGGACTAGGAATAGAGGTCAGCCTGACGAGCAAAGTGCTCTTACATTGCATGATACAGTCCATGATAGAAGCTGCAACTCTACCCAGATTAGGTTGCATCACCTTGTGTAGTGAGGCACGCGACTTGCTCATCGGCACAATATTTATGAGGATCCTTTGCTTCATCAGCGGCCATTGACGTAGTCACGAATCAACTCAGCAGGACTTGTGGCCTTTCTGTGCCTCTGCTTGTCTTCACCCACCACCCCACCCATGATCATCCTGCGTCGCCTCATCAAACTCACTTAAGACCCTTTGGAGGGCGTGTTTCTATTCTGGTGCCTGCTTTGAATGATGTGGGTGGTGTAGAGTTCTGAGATGCGGAGTACCAGCTTCTTTCCTTCTGGGCTTATGCTGCGCTGTCAATATAAAAGCTAACAACAACTTTCTACAGTGCTCGTGCTGATGTACAGAGAGAAATCTCAGAGCCGAGTTGAGAGTAAAACAGTGGAAACCAAACAGGATGGGAGAAGGAAATGCTGGAAAAATTAAGGGGACAGAGAATTTGTCAAAAAGGGAAAGGTTCTGAAAACAGAGAGAGAGGTGACAAGGTGGAGGAATTCAGGGAGGGGGTTCGAGGGCAGGGCCTAATGGCTGAAAGAGAGGTGCCAATGGTGGAACAGACGGAGCGGGGAACCAAGAGTTACCCAGTGTCAGCGCAGACAGACCATGTGGTGACATTTGCCTGGAGGAGATTGCTGAGGTGGTACGGAGCAAGACCACAGATTGATTTGAAAGACAAAATGAGATCTTGAGGTCACTTCACTGGGATAGGGAGTGCCAGTGGAGCTTGAAAAGGACAGAGTGATGGGGCGTGGAACTTGGAAGATACAAGCCATGGTTTTCTGAATAAGTTGTAGTTGGTAGATGATGGAAATAGGGAGTTTGGCTAGGAGACCATTGGAGAAGCTGAGCTTGGAGATGACAAGGACAGGAATTAGGGGTTTGCCGGGATTGGGGAAAAGATGGGGTTGGAGAGGAGTCTAGCACAGCCGTTAACTTATAACAGAAGTAA
Organism: Squalus acanthias; assembly: GCA_030390025.1. Taxonomy (NCBI): domain Eukaryota; kingdom Metazoa; phylum Chordata; class Chondrichthyes; order Squaliformes; family Squalidae; genus Squalus; species Squalus acanthias. Next base: position 104,749 of record JASTWF010001130.1, on the reverse strand, counting down.
GGCTTATATGGATCTTTGGTAATATTCCAACAATTTGTCTGTTCCACACACTACCACGTGTGTATGATAATCACGTGCACATACCTTGGCACACACTGTTCTCACTGGTCCCACTCATATGGAAGCCGGCATCACAGCTGCAGTGTTGGGTCCTTTCAAACTTTGCACAGCGAGGCTTCCGACTAAAGGACAGGTCACTTAACGCACTCCATTCTGCAGCAACGGGGGCGGGGGAAATGACATCGATTTTTGTACTGGTCTCTGTTTTTAACAGCACAACGATTACAAGAAGCCTGTAACTGCAAGTTAGGTACCTTGGGATTGAAATTCCCACTGATGTTAAATTTTAGCAAAAGAAGTTGGCGTGAGTACAAAGGTTTTAACTAAATTTAATGATTCCCCTACCCCACACTTCTATTTATACTGGATCCTGGTTCGATATTTGTTTTGTTTGGATGATGTCACTCAATGGAGAACACGGGTTTATACTTTCCCCATCTGATTTACTGAATCATGCTGCAATGAGGTGTTATTGGGCAGAGACCCAGCCCTTTGTAGAACACATTAATGATGTTTCTAGAAATGGGAAACACAGGAATTCATCCCACTATTTTTTGGAAGTGTTGTTTGTAGAATTCGCAATATATCGCGATTTTATTAATAAGGAGAAGAACACAGAGTTTCGTTCAAACAGCTTTTATTTCAGCAGAATGCTGTCAGGTTTTCAAAGTGGACACAAGCAGCTTGTAAAATGGCCGCCGCACCTCGTGACAGAACATTCTAGACTTTTCGACAGGCAGACAAGATGGCGTTCCAATAAACATTTGTGCAAGATCGATTAAGACTCAGCACATTGAAGATAATACACGAGACATCATGGGTTTACAGTATACACATAAATACTGAAATCGGTCTCCCAGGTGCGAATAAGGGCCATTGTACCAAGTAATCAAGAACCCATCCAAAGACATTAATATGCAAAATCCCAACGACTCTACGATGAGAGAGCCGTTAGCGGGTAGTTACAGAAAACATTTGGAAGCCCCAAAACCCCTCCAGGGAGAACACCGACCGATTAAACAATGGGAAAAGTATTAACAGGTACTCAGCCAGTTACGAGTATCCCCGAAACCCATTAAAACGAAGATCACCCTATACAAGACATTTGAGCGCCAAACCCTAACAAAAGAAAAGACATTAAGGTTGGGCGGGAAACGGAAGATTTTGCACTATAATTACAAGCTCCAAACCGTCCATCTCTCTCTTATTCTTGGCTCTTGACTCTTGACTCTTATCCTCGTGGCTGCCCTTGACTCGCCGTCTTGTTCCTGTTTGATGAACTGGGCTCTGAAGCCTTGAAGCGGGCGCACCATCCCGATAAGTCGGTAAACGGTGTTGGAACCGAAGGCCCGAGATGAGATGAGATGAGATGAGATGAGATGAGAAGAGAAGAAGACCATACTTATCGCCACGGTCAGTAAGCTCCGACCGCGCCTGTAGGTCGAATAGACACTTTCCTTGCCAGGAAGACTTTTTGAGTTCTACAGAACTGGCACAGGAAGACTATTTTTCGAATTTTATCAGTGCGAGGGCACAGGAAGACTCTTCTTTGAGTAGAGTCGGAACTCTGAGGACAACGCAGATCTTCATGACAGCAGACGTTCCAGCCTGCTAGCCGGAGCAGAAACGAGTAAACAAGCGGGGCCGGAGACCCCCTGATCGACACGTGGGTGCTGCGGTGAAAAACATCCGATCAGAGTTTTCGGAATTCTCCGAGTTATCACGAGTGGTGAGCATGAGTCTCGAATCCTACGAATCTAGCTTAGGACAGATATTGATAGGGGAGGGTTTTAAGTATTAAGGATAATTGTAATGTGTGCCCCCATTTACGATGTGTCGTTCGTTCCTCGTTTCCCTGAAATTAATTACATAACTGCGTGTAAGATTGTACTGTCATTAATCTGTGCTTATGACATGTATTTCGTAATCTTAAATAATATGCAATAAAGATTTTCCATTTCGTACCATTCAACCGGGTCTACCTGAGTTTTATCTCCATTACTGCTCTCGCATCTAAGTCCAGTGTCAGAACCGTAAGGGCGAGTGGGTCGAACCACTCACAGGTGTCTAGTGCTCCCAGACTGGCTGGAGACCAGAACAGGCAACAAGCCCTAACCTCGCACTAGCATCCAGGCTGCACAGAGCCACACGAATCTCACAGGTTGGGAGACAAAAAAACCCTTACAGTTAACACATTATGAGCTCAGGGAATTGTCCTCCAGGGAAACCAAAGGGAGAGGGATGGGCAATAATTAAAATAAATCTAAAATTAAATCCTTTAAATTTAGGAATTTCAACAACAACAACAACTTGCATTCACATAGCGCCTTTAACGTGGTAAAGCGTCCCGAGGCATTTCACAGGAGTGTAATCAGTCAAAGATAGACACCGAGCCAAAGAAGGAAACATTTGGACAGGTGACCTGGTCAAAGAAGTAGGTTTTGAGGAGCTTCTTAACAGAGGAGCTAGAAGCGGTGAGGTTCAGGGCGGGAATTCCAGAGCTCAGGGTGCAGACAGCTGAAGGCATGGCCACCAATGGTGAGTCGAAGGCAGTGTGGGTGCACAAGAGGGCAGAGTTGGAGGAAGGCAGCCAGGTAGCACAGTGGGCTGATGAGGTCGTCCATGTTTTGAGAGTCAGATTTGACTCTGCCCTGTGGATCTTACATGATCAGAGGGTTGGGGTCTGCTCCAGGGAGGAAAGACTTCGTCACCGTCTTTGAAGTTTAGGATTGTTTTGATTCAAGGGAGGGCTGTGGTAATAAAAAAAAGTGATCAGTTCTAAAATGTTTATTAACACGTTTCTGCAGCCTCTTGACTGAGCACACGCAAGATGGAAATGCTTCCAAAAGGTGTTAGCTGTGGCTCAGTGGGTCACACTCTCACCTCTGAGTTAGAAGGTTGTGGGTTCATAGTCCCACTCCAGAGACTTGAGCACAAAATCTAGGCTGACACTTCAGTGCAGTACTGAGGGAGTGCTGCACAGTCGGAGCTGCCGTCTTTTGAATGAGACGTTAAACCGAGGACCCATCTGCCCTCTCAGGTGAACGTAAAAGATCCCACGGCGCTATTTTAAAGAAGAGCAGGGGAGCCCTCCCCGGTGTCCTGGCCAATATTTATCTCTCCATCAACATCACTGAAACAGATTATCTGGTTATTATGTTATTGCTGTTTGTGGGAGCTTGCTGTGCACAAATTGGCTGCTGCATTTCCTACATTACAACAGTGACTACACTTCAAAAATTGGCTGTAAAGCTCTTTGGGACATCCCAACGTTGTGAAAGGTGCTATATAAATGCAAGTCTTTCTCTTTCTTAAGGTTGTGCAGATTCCAAAAGTTAACTTTGTAAAGCAAATGGATTCCACCATGAATTGCTAAGTCGGTCCCAGCTCGAGCTGTATTGTTGTAATTTAGAAATTGAGTTTTGTTGTTATGCTTTTGATGATTTAGATTCTGTCAATTTGTGTGAACTGTTAGTCACACAGTCAGGCCTCACTGTAATATTCAAGACTAGGCCTTAGGAGAAAGCCAGTGATGTTTAGGACCATCAGCTGAATTGTCAAATCATTTCTTTTAAAAATATATCTATTATTTGGGCAAAAATAAAACCGTGTTCTACTTTCCAGTAGTGCTCAGCTAGAAATGAGGGTTGGGATCGCATGGTATGAGATATTATGAAATCCTGTTGCTCACTATATTAATCAGTTAATGACTTGGTAAAAATAGCAGTGACAGGAATCTCATATGAAGCCGCTAACATTTTGTTCTAATATTGCACAGATTACACAGGTCACAAATTACTTTTTTGATTTCCAAAAAAACGTTAAACAAGTGAAATCTCAGAGCAGTCAGACAGACCATAGTGTAAGGAAGGCTTTGCCAAGGAATAATCTTTCAACGTCGTCCAGTCAGTCTCGGGTTCTAAGCATCCGAAGGTTTATTGGCAGCTAAAGCACAGTCATTAGAGTTGGACTCTAATTCTCACCTGGACATAGCTACCCAAAGGACCAGCAAACACGAGTAATTATAATCTCGAATCGGAGCGGTGTATTGCTGAGAAGCTGGCACTCAGCCTTCTCATCCTGCTCTCCGATATTTGTCTCTTAAAAACAAGTTAAAATGTTATTCACCCAACATGACCACATTCCCTGAGTGGAATGTGCGTGCGGCCCACACGATAAGAACTGCACTTCAAAGAGAAGCTTCTGGAACGGATTCCACACGGTTTTAAAAAATAAAACCACGGCATGTGCAAAATTGCTTCATAATTCAGAGGGGGAAAACGCCATTCAATTCTTTTTTTAGGTTAACAGATTAAATTTGATAAAGTACGCCTTTGTAAAATTCCTCCCAGCACATTCCCACGTTAATACTCTTGATGGAGTCTGAGCTGTTTGCTTCATGACTCTTATTGAGATTTTTAACACCCCTGATTTCTAACACTCTCACTGGAACAAGATCCCGTGCTCACTTTCCCAAATCCAGCCGATTATTTAACCTTCCCAGATGTTACAAACCTGTCTGCACTGGATACCGACAGTGGCTCCCTGTCCAGCTGTTTGGGCAAGAACATGTGTATTGGTTCACAGCATCCACACACGTCCCTCCATTCTGGCAGGGGTTACTGGCGCATTCGTTCGTTTCTATGAAAGAAATCAAACAGGTTTAAAAAAATGGGTATGACGAACAACATAGTCCAGGTAAAGATTTAGCCAGATCTTTTAAATCGCTTCTTGGGGCTTCCAGTGACATTTCTGAACCATAGAAGCATAGAATCATACAGCCCATCGTGCCTGTCATGCTGTTTGAAAGAGCTCTCCAATTAGTCCCACTCCCCTGCCCTTTCCCCATATCCCGGCGAAATTTTCCCCTTCAAGTACTTATCCAATTCCCTTTTGAAAGTTATTATTGAACCCAACATAAAATGCAGTTCAAAAGAAAACTGGACAAAATGGAACTGTCTGGTGCTGCGACAGATTATCGTGGATACCTCTCCCTCCTCCTTTAAGATGCTCCTTAAAACCTTCCTCATTGACCAAGCTCTTGGTCACCTGTTCTAATATCTCCTTATGTGGCTTGGTATCAAATTTTGTTTGATAACGCTCCTGTGAAGCGCCCTGGGGAAGTTTTACTACGTTAAAGGCACGGTATAAGTGGAAGTTGTTGCTGTTAATATTCTGATAATTGTTGCTATTCATGACCTGTTATAATGCTGACTTCTATTTTGAATATTCACCCGATTGATCTACAATTGGATGCGTGTGAGAGGGGCCTCAGTGTGACCCACCCTCTGATTCTCTCTGGAAATACATGGAGCTAGAAATTCGGTGCATTTGCGCCTCCTGTCAGCAAATGACTTTTCGCCCGGGCGCGGCACTGCTAACGACTCCCGCTAAATTCAGCGGGAGTTTAGCAGCGGCAGTAACCGGTACCGCCCCGCTCTGATGCGCAGCCGATGACAACGTCATCACCGTGCGCAGCGCCCCATTTTCGCCCCACCTGCAAAATTGGCCCGTGCCCCCTGAATCTGTGCCGGGCGATGACAGGGGGCGGGAACGGAGCGGCAGGAGGCTCGCGGGGAGGTGGCGGGCGTGTAAAAAAAAAAATCGGCTGACTTACTTGTCTCAGGCCCATTGCGTCTTTAAACGCGCGGTCCGTGCCCGGCGCTCCTCTTGAGTACCGGGCTGCTGGCACGGCACCCCGCTCCCCGGTGGTCCAGGTAGGGCCCCGTAGAGTTGTGGGCTTGGGCCCACCCCTTTAATGAGGGGAGGAGCCTTTCCATGTGGCAGCGCTACGTGGCCCAGTGCGCAGCGCTGCAGAACGCACTGCCCCGATATTTGGTGTTAGCGCTCTAAGAAGGAAGTGGAGCGCTTGAATTAGCGTTCCACCTCTCTCTTGGGGCGCTAAAACTGAATTTAGCGATCATCGACGCTATTTTTCGCCGGGCGCTAAATTTAGCACCCAGGCAATGTTAGCGACCCAAAATGGTTGTTAACAAATTTTTCCCCCATTTTGTTTCCCTGGAGGTTGAGATCACGATTTGCAGCCATGTGAGGGAATCGCTACTCTATAAAGCAAGCCCGACCACTGCATGGCATTGCACCTCAGGGCACCAGCATTGTACCACAACGCTGCACCAGCATGTCTGAAGCAGTGATCTGTATGAAACCAGCTCTATCCAATGAAGGGTGTCGTAAGAATGAGCCTTACGCGTGGTGAACTTAAAGTAAGCTTTAATCAACTAAAAAGGTGCTACATACAAAAGAGGTCTTACTCTATGCCTCTCCAGGATTCAACTGATCAGTCCAGTATTTATCCTGGACGAATCACAGGAAGTGATGCAATAAAGTTCAAGTCACAGGAAGCTGTATTGTGTTACCACATTCTCCCCCCCAAAAAGATTAGGAGGCCGGGATGCTCCCTCCATTTCGTAGCCGCTGGACGAGGGAGAGCCGCACCCGTTTGGATTCTCGTTGCGGTAGAGGGCCCCTAGCCCGTTTACCCGCCGCGGGCCGTGGACCAGAGTCCGAGTGATCCAGCCCGCTCTGTGAGGGGTCAGGACGATCCTGACTGTGTACTGGTGCCCGAACGGGTGTCGGGCAGGGCTGTGGCAGATCCGTTTCCGAGCGTACGGTACGGGGTGGATCGTGGCTGCGCGTGCGAGCCCCGACGGGCTCATAGTCAGTCTGCCCCAGGTCGGCACGCTGGAGTGAGGTACCAGCCGGCGTCAGATCCAGATCGTGATGAGAGGCACCTGGCGAGCCCAGAGATGTGCCTGGTACAATATCATCCCCTGGTGTCCCTCTATGTTTCGGCGGGCAGGGAGCCAGATCCCGCAATGACACGGTAGATTCCCGACCGTCAGGATACCGAATATAGGCGTAGGTAGGGTTGACGTCAGTGAGCTCAACTTCATCTACCAGGGGGTCATTCTTAGATGCCCGGACATATCTTCGGAGTAGCACTGGTCCCGGTGTAGTCAGCCACGACGGGAGAGATATCCCATAGGATGAGCGACGCTGAAATCGGAAAAACCGTTCATGAGGCGTCGTATTTGTGGCGGTCGAAAGGAGGGACCGTGTGGAGTGTAATGCGTCTGGAAGTACTGCTTCCCATTGCTGGTTGGGTAGGCCCCGAGATCTCAAAGCCAGACATACCGCATTCCAGATGATAGCGTTAAAACGCTCGACTTGCCCATTCCCGACCGGATGATAAGGCGTCGTTCTGCTGGCAGCAATACCCCGTTCCGAGAGATAGGCCTTGAGTTCTCCTGACATAAAAGAAGGGCCCCGATCCGAATGAACATAGGATGCCATGCCACAGAAAGCAAATACCTGCTCAAGGCAGCTGATAACCGTGGTCGTCAGCATATTGGGGCAGGGAAAGGCAAACGGAAAACGGGAATACTCATCGACCATGGTCAACAGATAAGTGTTGCGAGTTGAAGAGGGCAACGGCCCCTTAAAATCGATGCTAAGCCGTTGCATTGGCTGGGTCGCATGTATGAGTATACCACCCGAGGGGCGGAAAAACTGAGGTTTCAATTCCGCACAGACTCTGCAGTCCGAGCACATCTTCTTTACATCCCCAGTAGAGAATGGGAGATTTCGGGACCGCACGAAGTGTAGCATGCGAGTAACGCCCGGATGACACAACCCATCATGGATGTCTACGAGCGTAGAGGGTGCCATGGCGGAGCAGAATGCTCGTGAGAGGGTATCCGGAGCCACATTCTCCTTGCCAGGTCGATAGTGGATGGTGTAACCAAAAGAGGCCAATTCCAGCCGCCAAAGCTGGATTTTATTATTTTTAATTTTGGTCCGTTTTCGATTATCGAGCATGAAGGCGACCGATCGCTGGTCCGTGATTAAGGTAAAGTGCTGGCGAGCTAGGAGATGACTCCACTTCCGTACTGCCTCTATGATGGCTGTAGCTTCTTTCTCGACTGGAGGATAATGTAGCTCAGCCCCTTGAAAAGTTTTGGACAAAAATGCCACCGGACGACCTTCCTGATTCAGAGTGGCCGAGATCGCCACCTCCGAGGCATCACACTCAACAACAAAAGGAAGACTCTCATCGATGGAGTGAAGAGCCGCTTTCTCCAACTATTTTTTCAGGAGGTTAAAGGCTGCAACAGCCGTTGTGTCTAGTGGGAATGTGCTGGCCTTCAGTAGAGGTTGGATTCGGTCCGAGAAGTTAGGAATCCATTTAGCATAGTATGCAAACAGGCCGAGGGCCCGGCGCAAGGAGGCCGGATTCTTAGGTGGCGGGAGTTCTTGGAGTGGGCGAAGCCTTTCAGGGTCAGGTTTAATGATGCTGTCATAAATCGCAAGTAACAACTCAGGAAGTACTACTGGGTGGCCAGCTGGGGCGCCGTCCAGGGAGTATAAATACTCAGGAATGGGCCCACCTTGGGCAGAGACAATCTGGAAACAGGAAGCTAGTGACTGCTAACTAGACCTCCATTTTTTGTTACAAGTTGATTAAAGCCTTGCTTTATGTTCAAGTGCGTAGTGAGTCTTTATTACGTAAATTTACCAACTTGATATCGTCTCCACGCTTTGGGTGATTCGGAACAACCAGCTGCAACTCGAACCACAGAAGGGAACTTGGGCAAGAAACTGATCCATCATGGAAAAACTCCTTAGACCCGCTCGTCTCGACCTGGACCCGAATGCACCTGCGGCAGCAAAGGTATGGAAGCATTGGTTTCGTACCTTTAGCAACTTTCTTGAAGAATGTGGGGCGGATGTCCCTAATAAGTTACGAATGCTTATCAACTACGTGTCTCCTCATGTGTATGATTATATTGAGGACTGTATAGACTATGACACTGCTATCGAAATCTTACAGCAGCTATATGTCAAGTCCCCAAATGAAATCTTTGCTCGACACCTACTGGCCACAACTCGGCAGCAGCCTGGGGAATCACTCGATGAATTTCTCCAGAAACTTCGCAGGCTCAGCAAGGATTGTAACCTTAAAGCAGTTTCAGCTGAACAGTATCAAGAGGAACTAATCCGCGATTCCTTTATCAATGGAATCGCGTCCCCTTTTATACGTCAGCGCCTGCTGGAAAATAAAACCCTCAATTTACGGGCTGCTTATGACCAGGCGTGTTCCTTGGACTTGGCCAAGAAAAATGCAGACACTTATCTCCCACCACGTGCACGGGCGGCGGCTATCTCCTTTAATGAGTCTTTCGGTAGGTCTCGGGCGGATGCCCCCACTGATGTTGACTCTACTCTAACAGACGACGACCCTACCCTAGAGGCCTTCGCTGATGACGACCCCGCCCTAGCAGCATCCTGGCAATCAGGAAGAAAGTGTTTCTTTTGTGGAGGGGCGTGCCATCACAGAAAATTTTGCCCGGCTCGTAATGTGACCTGCAATCATTGCAGCAAGAAAGGACACTTTTCCAAGGTATGCCAGTCACGGGCCTTGGCTAACAAGAAAGGCCGCTCCTCTAAAGTATACCGGTCGAGAGCTCCTGTTAGCTTCACAGCTGCTATCTATGGAGCTGCTCCTCCCCCAAGAACTACTGTTAAGGCTACAGTTGCCGAAGGGAAAATTGCCCCTCCTCCCATCACGGCTGTTTTTCCCCAAAGTTTGTCCCATGCAGCCACGAAGGTTTCAGTAAATGGGCACACTTTAAGCGCGCTAATCGACTCCTGCAGCTCTGACAGCTTCATTAGTAAGCGGGCTGTCAACAGGTTAAAACTGCACATTTATCCCTCAGACAGGGAGATTGCAATGGCTCTGACGACTCTGACCACCAATTCTTCTGGCTTCTGTCTGGTCAACCTCATCCTCAACGGCCGCACGTATCTCTCCACCCGGCTCGGAGTACTCGCAAACTTATGCAGCGATGTGCTTCTGGGACAGGACTTCCAGAAGCAGCACAAGAAGATCACTTTTGAGTTTGGAGGGTCAAGGCCGGAGCTTACCATTTCTAAGGTGCCGTTTTGTGCACTCTCGGCGGCCTTACTCGGTGAACCCTCCCTGTTTGCCAATCTTCCCCCCCGCTGTAAACCCATAGCCACCAAATCGCGGCGCTTTAGCCAAGATGATCGAGCGTTTATTGAGGCGGAAATCTCTCGCCTTTTAGTCGACGGTATTATCGAGCCATGTTCATCTCCCTGGCGGGCTCAGGTCGTCATCGTGAGGAATCCCTTAAAACAACATAAAAAACGTCTGTGTATCGATTATTCGCAGACTATTAATCTATATACCGATCTGGATGCCTACCCGCTGCCACGCATAGATGACATGGTCAACAACCTTGCCAAATACAAGGTATTCTCGACCTTCGATTTAAAAAGCGCGTACCATCAGGTGCCACTGCAAGACTCCGACAAGAAGTATACGGCCTTTGAGGCCAATGGTCGGCTTTTCCAGTTTTGCCGCCTTCCATTCGGGGTCACCAATGGGGTGGCCGTCTTCCAACGGGCCATGGATGGCCTAGTCCGGCAAGAGAACTTGACGGATACCTTTCCGTATTTAGACAATATCACTATTGCCGGCCATGATCAAAAGGAGCATGACGCCAATCTTCAGAGATTTTTTGACGTACTCCGCCGTCGCCACTTAACGTTAAACGAATCCAAATCGGTGAAGTCGGTGCCATCGGTGAACATTCTTGGCTACTGGGTGGGCAACGGTGTTATTAAACCGGACCCAGAGCGACTTCGTCCACTTCAGGAGCTCCCTCCCCCGACGAACCTCGGCTCTCTTCGTCGGGCACTTGGCATGTTTGCTTATTACGCAAAATGGATACCACACTTCTCCGATAAAATACAGCCCCTGCTCCATGCGAAGTCTTTTCCATTGGAAGCTACGGCTATTTCTGCCTTCAACCTCCTCAAACGACAGCTGGAGAAAGCCACGCTTCGCTCCATTGACGAAAATCTTCCTTTTGTGGTCGAATGCGATGCATCGGAGGTGGCGATCTCCGCTACCTTGAATCAAGGTGGCCGACCCGTGGCATTCCTATCCAGAACCTTGCAGGGTAGCGAGCTCCATTACCCCCCCCGTCGAGAAGGAGGCTACGGCCATCATCGAGGCTGTACGCCAATGGGGTCATTTTCTTGCTCGGCGTCATTTTACGCTTATAACTGACCAGCGCTCTGTGGCCTTCATGTTGGATAACCGGAGGCGCACGAAAATCAAAAATAATAAAATTCAACTCTGGAGGATGGAGCTGGCTGCCTTTGGATATACTATCTGTTACCGACCCGGCAAACAGAACGTGGCCCCAGATACCTTCACACGGGCATTTTGCTCCTCAATGTCAACGTCGACTCTGGCGGATTTGCATATGGACTTATGCCATCCTGGTGTGACCCGCATGTTGCACTTTGTGCGCTCCAAAAATCTACCATTTTCAACCGAGGACGTAAAGAAAACATGCTCCTCCTGTAGGATTTGTGCAGAATTGAAACCACAATTCTTTCGCCCATCAGATGGCTTACTCATACATGCAATGCAGCCTATGCAGAGGCTCAGCATAGACTTTAAAGGGCCATTGCCTTCGTCGACAAGGAACACCTACCTACTTACGATGGTGGACGAGTATTCACGCTTTCCCTTCGCCTTCCCCTGCCCTAATATGCTTACCTCTATGGTAATTAAATGCCTCGATCAGGTCTTTTCCCTTTGCGGGACGGCCAATTTTATCCACACTGATCGGGGTCCCTCCTTTATGTCAAGTGAACTTAAAAGTTATCTCTCCCAACGGGGAATCGCCTCAAGTAGGACGACACCATATCACCCAATCGGTAACGGACAGGTTGAACGATACAATGCCATCATCTGGAACGCTGTCCGTCTGGCACTAAGGTCACGCAACCTGCCGGACCAGCAGTGGGAAACGGTGCTCCCCGACGCGTTACACTCTATCAGGTCTCTTCTGTCCACATCTACTAATGTCACGCCTCATGAGCGATTCTTCAAATTCCGGCGTCGCTCTACACATGGGACGTCTCTACCGTCATGGTTGGTGGCTCCAGGCCCGGTACTACTCCGGAGGTTCGTCCGGTCTGCCAAAAACGACCCTCTCGTTGACGAGGTGGAATTAACGGAGGTAAACCCCACGTATGCGCACGTACGGTACCCTGATGGCCGGGAGACCACCGTCTCGCTCCGAGACCTGGCTCCCTGCCCAACCGGTCACACGGGCCCGAATGATGAAGGATCCCCCGACAATGATATCAACACTCTGCACCCCTATGAAAATGACGCCCCGCCTGGGACATCGGGGGATCTGCCGGCAACGCTACCGGATCAACTCAGGGAGCTGGACGCTCCCCGTAGGATGGCCACCCGAAACCAGGACGCCGGACAATCTCCAGCCACGACCCGGGATGAGGCCAGCTCAGCACCTGTGGGGACCCGCACCCGGAGTCATGATATTCCCAGTCCTCCACAGGATGATCAAGATGACGCGGACTCTACTGACTTACCGGTACGGGCCAAGCGACCCAGGGACCAGGACACGGTCCGGGGAGACGTGCCTTCCAGTCACAAGCAGAGAGCTAAACGTCTGCGGCTATTTCTGGTCCGCCTAGTCCGTTAAAGGAAGACTGGACTTCCAAACCTTTTAGGGAGGAAGAATGTCATAAATCGCAAGTAACAACTCAGGAAGTACTACTGGGTGGCCAGCTGGGGCGCCGTCCAGGGAGTATAAATACTCAGGAATGGGCCCACCTTGGGCAGAGACAATCTGGAAACAGGAAGCTAGTGACTGCTAACTAGACCTCCATGTTTTGTTACAAGTTGATTAAAGCCTTGCTTTATGTTCAAGTGCGTAGTGAGTCTTTATTACGTCAGATGCCATTGCCCACACAATAGCCAAGGATGTTGATGGTTGGTTGTGACTCAATGGATTTAGCCGCATTTAATGTCAAATTACGGTGCTGGAGTGCATCCCAAAATTGTTGGAGATTGGCGTCATGTTCCCGCTGATTGCGACCTGCGACAGTAATATTGTCCAGATAAGGAAACGTATCCTTCAAGTCTTCCTGTTTGACCAGGTCATCCATTGCTCGCTGGAAGACAGCCACTCCATTAGTGACCCCAAAGGGGAGGCGACGAAATTGATACAGCCGTCCATTGGCTTCAAAGGCCGTATACTGCTTGTCTGAGACCTTCAAGGGTACCTGATGATAGGCACTTTTCAGATCATATGTTGAGAACACCATGTACTCAGCCAGTTTATTAACCATATCATCGATGCGCGGCAATGGGTATGCGTCCAAGTCCGTATATTGATTGATGGTCTGTGAATAGTCAATGCACAGCCGTTTCTTGTGAGGTTGTAGAGGGTTCTTAACAATAACGACCTGGGCGCGCCATGGCGACGAACAAGGCTCGATGATATCCTCTGCTAAAAGCCGAGAAATCTCAGCCGCAATAAAAGACTGGTCTTCCTGACTGAAACGTCGTGACTTTGTTATAATCGGTTTGCATCGAGGAGGGATACTGGTAAACAGTGAGGGTTCATCCAGTGAAGCTGCTGACAATGCACAGAACGGTAATCGAGGTCGTATATTAGAAATAGTGAGTTCAGGTTTGGATCCGCCGAACTCAATGGTGAGCTTCTTATGCTGCTTTTGAAAATCCAGCCCTAAGATAAGATCACTACATAAATCCTTGAGCACCGAAAGCCGGGTGGAGGGATACCTGTGACCATTAAGTGTTATTTCAACCATACAAAAGCCAGAAATTCTGGTATTAAGTGATGACTGAGCCATCGCAATTGCCTGGTCCGATGGGAAAACATGTAGCTTTAACTCTGCAACAATCTGTTCCCTAATGAAACTATCAGTGCTACCTGAGTCAATTAAGGCATCTAAAGTATGTCCATTAATTGATGCTTTTGTAGCTGCATGGAATAGGTTCTGAGGACAAGCAGCTGTAATTGGTGTCATTGCACAAAGAGTGGCTGAAACTCTAGGTGTGTTTCTTCGAGAGGAAACCCGAGAGGAAGCACGATAGATGTTAGCCGGAACATCTTGATAGGCCCTTACCGGGGCAGTTCGGTAGGACTTAGCTTGATAAGCCCTCGTAGAGGCTCTTGATAGGCAAACCTTCGCAAAATGACCCTTTTTGTTGCAATGACTGCAAAACGCATTGCGAGCAGGGCAGAATTTCCGAGGGTGAAACTCATCACCACAAAAGAAGCATTTCTTAGATTGCCAAGTGGCTGCCACAGTGGGGTCATCATCCTCTTCATCAGTGAAGTCATCAGATTGATCGTCAGGGATAAAGACCTCCCTAATAGAGTTCACCTGTGGCCTCTTAAATTGCCTGACTGTAGTTAAGGCAGTAGACCGAGGTCTGGGCACTGTATAAAGGTCTGCATTCCTTTTTGCCAGATCTAGAGAGCAAGCCATGTCATAAGCTCTCTGAAGCTCAAGTGTCTTACTTTCCAGTAGACGCTGGCGTATAAATGGGGAGGCAAGCCCGCAGATGAAAGCATCACGGATCATTTCTTCACGGTACAGCTCAGCTGAGGCCGCCTGAAAGTTACAGTCCATACTAAGTCTGCGAAGTTCTTGGAGGAATTTATCAATGGATTCCTCCGGCCCTTGTTGGGCTGTAGCAAGTAGATGTCTGGCATAGACCTCATTCGGTGTCTTAGTATATAGTCTCTTAAGCGTCCGAATTGCCTTCTCGTAACTGCCCCATTCCTCCACATACTGAAATACATTCGGGGTGACACAGTTGATGAGTATCCGCAACTTTGAGTCATCATCAGCCTTGAAATACTCAAGAAAATTGTCAAACGTGCGATACCAGTGTTTCCACACCTTACCGGCTGCTGGGGTGTTTGGGTCCAAGTCAAGACGCGATGGTTTAAGGATGTTTTCCATGATGGGTGATTCCCTGGATCCTTCGTTCCGAGTTCGTCCAAAAAGTTTGAGTGCGAAGTTTTCCAAAGTTGATTAAATTGTCGTAAGAATGAGCCTTACGCGTGGTGAACTTAAAGTAAGCTTAAATCAACTAAAAAGGTGCTACAGACAAAAGAGGTCTTACTCTATGCCTCTCCAGGATTCAACTGATCAGTCCAGTATTTATCCTGGACTAATCACAGGAAGTGATGCAATAACGTTCAAGTCACAGGAAGCTGTATTGTGTTACCACAAAGGGTAACAAGGAAATTGAAGATAGTAATGACACTGAGTAAAATCAGACCACCAACACTTTTGATTTCCCTCCGGAATTGACTCAATTCCTATCACTTTTCTGAACAACACCAGGAGGACAGTATTTAGTTCCCATACCTAGTTGCTGTGAGTACATTAAGAATCAACCGCATTGTGTGGGACTGGAGTCACAAGTATGCCAGACGGTGTCACAGTTCAGGATTCTGTGGTCACTTTTACACTTTTACCACAAACAGCATAATGCAGATAATGAAGCAGTCCATGCCCGCATGCAGCAAGACCTGGACGACATTCAGGCTTGGGCTGATAAGTGGCAAGTAACATTCGCGCCACACAGGCAATGACTATCTCCAACAGGCCAGAGTCTAACCACCGCCCCTTGACATTCAATGGCATTACCATCGCCGAATCCCCCACCATCAACATCCTGGGGGTGACCATTGAAACTTAACTGGAACAGCCACGTAAATACTGTGTCAACAGAGCAAGTCAGAGGCTGGGTATTCTGTGGTGAGTGTCTCACCTCCTGACTCCCCAAAGCCTTTCCACCATCTACAAGGCACAAGTCAGGAGTGTGATGGAATACTCTCCACTTGCCTGGATGAGTGCAGCTCCAACAACACTCAAGAAGATCGACACCATCCAGGACAAAGCAGGCCACTTGATTGGCACCCCATCCACCACCTTAAACATTCACTCCCTCCACCACCTCCGTGGCTGCAGTGTGTACCATCTACAAGATGCACCGCAGCAACTCTTAAGGCTTCTTCGACAGCACCTCTCAAGCCCACGACCTCTACCACCTAGAAGGACAAGGGCAGCATGGGAACACCACCACCTCTAAGTTCCTCTCCAAGTTACACACCATCCTGACTTAGAAATATATCGCCGCTCCTTCATCATCGCTGGGTCAAAATCCTGGAACTCCCTCCCTAACAGCACTGTGGGAGTACCTTCACCACACGGACTGCAGCGGTTCAAGAAGGCGGTTCACCACCACCTTCTCAAGGGCAACTAGGGACGGGCAATAAATGCTGGCATTGCCGGTGACACCCACATCCCAGGAATGAGTAAAACAAAAGGACTCAGACGTGAGCTGTCTTCAAATGTGATTTGAGCAGATGCGCGTCTAAAGGTGGTTCGCTGCTCCAGACGGTCCCATTGCTACGTTGTCAATCAAGCACCAGTCGAGAGGTGATCTAAATGCGGGATGGGTTATTGTATTGAAGAGATCCTCAAACAATTGGTGCACTCAAAAGCAATGCCTGGTCATTCAAGAGATATCTAGTACCTTAATGTCGACAAATTTATTTGATCTCTGCTAGTCTTAAAAGGGAAGCCTTTTAAAAATCAGCACCTAAAGAAAGAAAGAATTTGCATTTATACAGCACCTTTCACGACCTCAGGACGTCCCAAAGCACTTTACAGCCAATGAAGTGCTTTTGAAGTGTAGTCACTGTTGTAATGTAGGAAACGCGGCAGCCAATTTAAGTAAAGCAGTGGAAAAGCTGGAAAAGGAGTCAAGGCAGCAGAGAAACAGAGAGGGAACATGACCTCTACACTGTCAGCAAGATCAATGCAAGAGCTAATGTGTCTTTCTATGTTAAGTAAGAATCCTTCCAAGTGCATGCATGTTCTTTATTCTGTAATAATACAGGATCAGAAGTTGAATTGAGTGCATCAAGTGACTTTCATTATCTTCAGTGTTCTGTATGCTTTGTCTACTATGGAGTAAAGCAGATTGCGAAGCAAACCGAACGATGCCTTGCATAGTCTCAACTCGGTCTGCCTTCCGAGAGACTAAAAGAGGCCATGTGCTTCAGACACGGACATCCGGTCCGGATCACAAGTGAGTTTCCCAGGTCCGGCTACTGTCCTGGCAAATACAGAGCGGTGGGAGTTAACTTCTGTACAAGAGCAGGCAACCTGCTGCTACTAGCTCTTCAACTGGAATTATCTTGTACTTTTTAACCCATTTTCTTCACAGGAACATAGGAGCAGGAGTAGGCCATTCAGCCCCTCGAGACTCTTCCGCCATTCAATTAGATCATGACTGATCTGCACCACAACTCCATCTACTCGCCTTGGTTCAATCCCCATTTCCCCAAATAAACATAGTTTTAAATAAATTGCACATTTAAAAAGGGATTAAAACAATTGCAAAATTATTACAGGGATACATTGAGTAAATTATTATTACTGGGTTATATTAAACTGTCTGTATCACACTGTCTAGTTGGAAAGTATTATATATTACTCTTCTATTGCACACAGTCCTTGCTGTGTTAGATTATCTTAAGTCTCTGTAATTACTATATTCTACTATGTTATTATCCATTCTCTGCCTTTGGTGTATCTGCCATATTGTGTATGACTCTGTTCTAGGGAAGGAGTTCCATAGATTGAGTCATAGAAACATAGAAACATAGAATCTAGGAGCAGGAGTAGGCCATTCGGCCCGTCGAGCCTGCTCCACCATTCAATACGATCATGGCTGATCATCCAAATCCAGTACCCTGTCCCTGCTTTAATCCCCACAGTACACATATCCCACCCTACCCCCGTAACCCCACGTATTTAATTCCCCCTAACATATCCCATCCTATCCCCATAACCCCACAAATTTAATCCCCCCCTAACACTAAGGGTCAATTTTTATCATAGCCAAATCAACCTAACCCGCACATTTTTGGACCAAGTTGGTTGAAGGCCCCGTGAGCAGTGATGGGGCAAAGGGAGTTGGATGCACAGTAGGTGAGAATCAGAGGTCGGAAGTGTGTGGGAGATTTGGTTAGTAAGTCATAAAAATAGGTTACGAACCCCGTACTTGAACAAAAAGGAACAGGTAGGGTGATGAATAGATGGAACAGTTTGCCAGGAAAGGTGGTTGAGGTCAGGATAGTGGGTACCTTCAGGAAACTCCTAGTGCTGTAATGGCGAGGCAGAGGGGCTGGTGTTATATTATTAAGTTATGTTACAGTTCTATAAAGCTCTGGTTAGACTGCATCTGGAGCACTGCATTCAGTTCTGGGCACCACACCTCAGGAAGGATATATTAGGCTTGGAGGGGGTGCAGCGCAGATGCATCAGAACGATACCGGGGCTAAAAGGGTTAAATTATGAGGATAGGTTGCATAGACTAGGCTTGTATTCCCTTGAATATAGAAGATTAAGGAATGATCTAATTGAGGTGTTCAAGAATGATTAAAGGATTTGATAGGATAGATAAAGAGAAACTGTTTCCTCTGGTGGCAGTGTCCAGAACAAAGGAGCATAACCTTAGAATTAGAGCTAGGCCATTCAGGGATGATGTCAGGAAGCACTTCTTCACACAAAGGGTAGTGGAAATCTGGAACTCTCTTCCCCAAAACGCTGTTGAGGCTGGGGGTCAACTGAAAATGTCAAAAAAGGGATTGATAGATTTTTGTTAGGTAAGGGTATTAAGGGATTCGGAACCAAAGCGGGTAAATGGAGTTAAGATACAGATCAGCCATGAGCTAATAGAATAGCAGACAGGCTCGAGGGGCTGAATGGCCTACTCCTGTTCCTATTTATTTTGGGAGAATTAGACCGAATGGGCGGAATGATCTCCTTCATCCGAATCCACGTGCGATCTTGTAACGCAGCCCCTAACGTTTCTCAAGGGATTTTGATCACAATAGCGTCGGCTTCACGTTTTCCTCAGTTCAAACAGACAAAAGAGTTGTGCCCTGTGAGGCCTGGCTCACAGAGTTCTCTCACAGCAGCGAACCAGTGCAGCATCACAGAGAGTTACTCAGCCTCTGCCACAACTAGGTGTGGTGGCAATCAATAGCATGCCTGGAATATCTCTGGACCGTTAGACCATGAAATTATTTAATGAAATGTCTGAGACTATTAACCCAATGCGTCCTTGACCTCCGAAATCCATCAAGCCTGGCAGCTGCAGTATGGCTGGGTTCCTGGGGCAAGTGAGCACAGGTAGCTTCACGCTGGCAGAGGCTGCTTGATGGGAACGATAGGAAGCTCAGGGTGGAATGTGTGACCAAATATCATTAGGCTGGGGAAAGATATGCAGGTGTTCCCACATGGGGAATGCAATGTTGTTTTTTTTTATAAGTTTAAGAACGAGAACATTCAGCTGACTTTGATCAAGGTGGTTTTGTGTGATGAGAAACACCATAAAGACTTTGTTATTTGTAGAATTTGCAATATATCGCGATTTTATAAATAAGGAGAAAACACATAGTTTCGTTCAAACAGCTTTATTTCAGCAGAATGCTGTCAGGTTTTCAAAGTGGACACAAGCAGCCTGTAAAATGGCCACCACGCCTCGTGGCAGAACATTCTAGACATTTCGATAAGCAGACAAGATGGCGTTCCAATAAACATTTGTGCGAGATCGATCGAGACTCAGCACATTTGAGATAATACACGAGACATTATGGGTTTGCAGTATACACATAAATACTGAAATCGGTCTCCCAGGTGCAAATAAGGGCTATTGTACCAAGTGATCAAGAACCCATCCAAAGACATTAATATGCAAAATCCCCACGACTCTACGATGAGAGAGCCGTTAGCGGGTAGTTACAGAAAACATTTGGAAGCCCCAAAACCCCTCCAGGGAGAATACCGACCGGTTACACATTGGAAAAGTATTAACAGGTACTCAGACAGTTACGAGTATCCCCGAAACCCATTAAAACGGAGATCACCCTATACAAGAAATTTGAGCGCCAAAACCCTAACAAAAGAAAAGACATTAAGGTTGGGCGGGAAAAGGAAGAGTTTTGCACTATAACTGTAAGCTACAACCGTCCATCTTTCTCTTGACTCTCGACTCTTGACCGCTCGCCGTCTTGTTCCTGCCGCTTGACTCTTATCCTTTTGACTCCTTGCTGCTTGCCTCGTGTCTCTGCCTCTTGCAGCTTGAAAGACTGTTGAACTTTACGATCCGCCAGGATCTGCCTCGTGGCTTGCAGCGAAGATCTGTGTGGAACTGGGCTGTGAAGCCTTGGAACGGGCACACCATCCCGAGAAGTCGGTAAACGGTGTTGGAACCGAAAGCCCGAGATAAGATGAGATGAGATGAGATGAGATGAGATGAGAAGAGAAGAAGACGACCATACGTATCGCCACGGTCAGTAAGCCCCGACCGCGCCTGTAGGTCGTATAGACACTTTCCTTGCCCAGGAAGACCATCTTTGAGTTTTACAGAACTGGCATCGGAAGACTCTTCTTTGAGTTTTATCGAATCGGTGCGAGGGCACAGCAAGACTATTTTTCGAGTCGTGTCGGAACTCCGAGGACAACACAGATCTTCATGACAGCAGACGGTCCAGCCTGCTAGCCGGAGCAGAAACGAGTAAACAAGTGGGGTACAGAGACCCCTGACCAACACGTGGGTGATCAGGTGCTGCGGTGAAAAACATCCGATCAGAGTTTTCGGAATTCTCCGAGTTATCACGAGTGGTGAGCATGAGTCTCGATCCTACAAGTCTAGTTTAGAGCAGGTATTGATAGGGGAGGGTTTAAGTTTTAAGGATAACTGTAATGTGTGCCCCCATTTACGATGTGTCGTTCGTTCCTCGTTTCCCTGAAATTAGTTACATAACTGCGTGTAAGATTGTACTGTCATTAATCTGTGCTTATGACATGTATTTCGTAATCTTGAATAATATGCAATAAAGATTTTCCATTTCGTACCATTCAACCGGGTCTACCTGAGTTTTCTCTCCATTACTGCTCTCGCATCTAAGTCCAGTGTCAGAACCGTAAGGGCGAGTGGGTCGAACCACTCACAGGTGTCTAGTGCTCCCAGACTGGCTGGAGACCAGAACAGGCAACAAGGCCTAACCTCGCACTAGCATCCAGGCTGAGCACAGAGCCACACGGGTCAAAACCCTTACAGAAAATGGCGACCGCGGCAGGACGCTGGCAGCGAGAGGGTAATGTGTTAGATTTTGGTATGATTGGACGAAATGTCATGGAAGAGAGAATAGCAGATTATGTGTTCGGAAAAGTAAATTTAACTAAGAAATGGATAAGTGACCTGCTAGTGGATAAGTGTCCACTAGAGGCAGCCGAGAGGTGGACAGATAGCAAGGAACACAAAAAGACAGTGGAGAAAGCGGTCTGGTTGATGTGCTATAAAAGACAAGTCCAAATTTCGAACCAGGTCATTACAGCGCAAGCAGCTCGGATCAGGCGTTTAGAGGTGGAAATGGACGAGAAGGTCACTGGGGGGCAGTTGCTCATTACGAATTTAAATGCGTTGCACCAAGAACGCCAGGTAGTCACCAGCCACCATAAAGCAAAAATAGATTACCTCGAGTGCCAGGTCACTGAGGCAAAGTTAAGTGAGGGCAGACTAAAGGAACGATGTGCCCGCCAGGCTGCCCAAATAAAAGCCCAGGAAGAGAGCTTAACGGGGGTTAGGGCGGCATACAAGATGGCCCTTGAGGATAAGTTTCAGGGGGCCGATCATAGCGTCTGCCAAAAAGAAATAGAGCACCTTAAAAGGGCCGTGAACAAAGCACACGGCATGGTGTGCCTTATCAGTCCGTCAGCACACCAGCCGCTAGTGGATGAGGAATTTCAGAAATTCCCACCAAACAAAGCAGAGGAAGTATTAGCCACTACGCCCTCCGCGCCACCCAGCTATTCGGAAACCTGGGTAAGGGAGAAAGTGGTAGAAGTAACGAAAGAGCCCACCGAGGTAGAAGTGGAACCGGGACCGTTGTGTCCGGTCACGGGTATTAAAAGGGGCCCGAACGGAGCAGGTGGGGCAGAGGGAGATCTCCTCAACCAGCTTGTGTTGCCTCACAGCTCACACCAGCTGAGGGTTATGATCAGTCACGTACGGAAGCTGACCGAGTCAGACGACCCTTCCGTACATTTTAGGGAGATAGAGCAAACCGCAGCCATTAACGGCTGCGACGATGGGGAAACAGCAAAGATGCTGTTATTCTCATTGGGTAGTTCGATCCTTCAGTGTCTCTCGGACGAGAGCAAGAGGGGAACCAAGACCTATGAGGCACTAAGAAATGAGGTCCTAGAAGTATTGGGGACGGACGATGAAGGTCCGTTTGTTAGAGTGGGACAGACAGTGCAGATGGAGGGAGAACCCCCGAAGGTTTTCGCCGACAGGCTGTGGCCAGTATACCAGCGTAGCTGCCCAGGTGCGCCAGAGCGCGCCGCTGTGACAGACATCGGTTTAACTCATTGGCTCAGGTGTATAGTAGCCAACAGTTTGCCAGCCGTCAGAGAGCAGGCAAAAGCGTGGTTTGATCCCACTGACCCCGCCACTACAGAGGAGTTGGTCCTAAATCGACTCACGGTGGGGTACCGTAATACCAGAAGTATGGGAGCACGTCCCCTTAAGGGAAAGGTGCATGAGGCATGACCCGCAGACCCGGCTCAAAAGGAGTGGCATCAGGAGGGTAACCGCGCCCCGCAGGCAAGTAATGCTTGTTACGGGTGTGGGAAGACAGGGCACTGGCGCAAGAACTGCAGGAACCCTTGGAAGGTTTCCAGGGATAAAAATCCCGCAGCCCGAGCCCAGATGCCTGTCTCTGATAGGGAAGCTAGTGCACCCATCCCTCCCGACGAGATCGAAACAGTGTTGGGAGCCATGCGTAACCTCATGAGTGCGCATGGAAAAGTGGCGGTTGCTACCGGCCCCGTAGGTGCCACAGGCCCGTCTAATAGTACCCAATGACTAGAGCCCGCGCAGCCCGTCTACCTGTGTCCGCTCAGCTATGATGCGTGGAAGCGACCCCTGGTGGAAATGGAGGTAGAGAAACAAAGGGGTAGTTATTTGTTGGACACGGGAGCTTCTTGCACCGTGATTCATACAGATAGCCCTTTTGACTCACCGCTATCTACCAAGGTCCCATTCACATTAGCGGGGTTCACGGGAAAAGAACAGGCTGGCGCGTTCTCCCTTCCGCTATTCATTTGTTTAGGAGCACTCCACATCAAGTGGAAGTGCATACTGATGGAATGGCAGGAGGGGGGTGGGAGAGGTATCCTCGGGTCCGAACTCCTATCAGGGCACGGGATCCTCGTGGACCTCAGAAATCACTGTCTCTGGGGGGCTAAGAGTGAAGAAGGCGAGGTAGTGGTAATTCCGGGGGAGGAAGAAACAGGGGTCCTGTGTACCATGAAGCCATCCGGAGGCTACGACCTCGGGCTTATGGTCGCGGATGTCCCAACGGACATGCAAACATACGTGTCAGATAATATGCACGCGTTTGCAACCCACAAGCACGATTGTGGGAGGGTTACCGGGTTTGAGGTCAGCGTAGATGGGGACCCCATGACCCGGCCCCAAAAACAGTATAACTTCCCCAAAGAAGCAGAACCCGACATGGAGACAGCAATGTCCTCCTTGGTGCAGCAGGGCGTGTTGAGGCCAATAGCCACACACGTGAACTCCCCATTATGGCCGGTTAGGAAGCCGGATAATTCGTGGAGGGCCACGGTGGACTACAGAGTCCTTAACAGTAACATTCCCGCCTGCGCGCCCACGGTAGCAGCAGTCGCTGACCTAATAGGGAGTATCCCAGCGTCCGCGACCACGTTCACGGTGCTGGATATCTCGAACGGGTTTTGGTCCATCCCGCTGCGGCGAGAGGACCAGTACAAGTTTGCCTTTACTTTCAAAGGACAACAGTACACATGGAACTGTCTGCCACAGGGTTTCCACAACAGCCCCAGTATTTTCCATCAGTGTATGGCAGGAAGTTTAAAGGAGTTCAGTCAGCCCAATCAGATAGTGCAGTACGTGGATGATTTGCTCCTATTTACGGATTCAAGGGAGGAGCATGGACCACTGCTGGCCGAGTTATTGGAGCTGCTAGCGAGAAAGGGTTTTAAAGTGAACCCTAAGAAAGCACGTATCGGTCAGCAGGAAGTAAAATTCCTGGGGCTGACCATTCGCGCTGGGGAAAGAGCCATAGATAAGGCTAGGAGGGAGTCGGTGCAAGAGTTACCGATTCCCAACACTATAAGGGGTGTGAGGTCCTTCTTGGGACTGACCGGTTACTGCAGGGATTTTATCGAAGACTATGCGGCCACAGCGGCGCCGCTGCTCCGACTCCTCCATAAGGGAGTGGAGTGGTCTTGGGACGAGGGCTGCCAAGCAGCCTTCGAGAAGTTAAAAAGGGATCTGCAGACCGCGCCAGCTTTAGGGGCCATAGATGGGGGGAAGGAGTTTTTCCTGGAGGCAGCTGCCAGCGGGGACAGCTTGAGCGCTGTGCTGCTCCAAGAGCGTCACGGCAAGCTGAGGCCGGTTGTCTATTCGTCCAGGGTGTTAACGGATGTGGAGAGGAGTTTCTCCAATTGCGAAAGGCACCTTTTAGCCACGCATTGGGCTGTGAAAAGATCAGCGATCTTCACAGGGCTCTCTCCCATCATCTCCTCACCCATCACACACCAACTAAGATACTTCTAGATGGGAGGATTAAAGATGGGACCGTAAGCAGTGCGCGTATTGCGCGCTGGACCCTTCTTCTTTCCCAAATGGATCTTAGAGTTAAAGGTCTTTGCGAGCCCAGGCTTGCGGCCAATTTGGTATACCCCGGTACAGCCCACCAGTGTTCGGTGGAAGGGGTGTGGGAAGTCAACATAGGTTTGCGGGCCGGGATACATCCCACTGGGCGCGAGATTTATGTTGATGGTTCCAGCACAGTATCTGCTGGCGTACGACTCACAGGGTGTGGAGTTTATGACCTGTAAGGGATTCCTGACCCTGCGTGTCTCGCAGCCTGTGAGATTCACGCGGCTCTGTGCAGCCTGTATGTCAGTGCGGGTCTAGGCCTTGTTGCCTGTTCTGGTCTCCAGCCAGTCTGGGAACACTAGACACACCTGTGAGTGGTTCGAATCACTCTCCCTTACGGTTCTAGACACTGGACTTAGATGCGAGAGCAGTAATGGAGATGAAACTCATGTAGACTCGGTTTGAATGGTACGAAATGGAAAAATCTTTATTGCATGATACTTAAGATTATGAAATACATGTCATAAGCACAGATTAATGACAATACAATCTTACAAACAGTTATATAGTCGATCTTAGGGAAACGAGGAACGAACGGCACAAAATAAATAGGGGCACACATTACAAATATCCTTAATCCTTAAACCCTCCCCTATCAATATCTATCCTAAACTAGATTCGTAGGATCTCGAGACTCATGCTCACCACTCGTGATAACTCGGAGAAATTCCGAATAGCTGATCGGATGTTTTTCACCGCAGCACCCACGTGTCGGTCAGGAGATCTCCTGGTCCCACTTGTTTACTTGCTTCTGCTGCTCTGGCTAGCAGGCTGGACCGTCTGCTGTGATGAAGACCTGTGTTGGTTGGCTTAACAGGTACTCTTCGAGCACAGTTGTCAATATCGTCGATACGATATGTTTTCACGTTCCAGTTACTTTGGGCACAGTCCAGTTATCATCGATGCAATATGTTTCGTTATAAGTTCGAAGAAGTCTTCCTGGCGAGGAAAACTTGGCTAATCGACCTACAGGCGCGGTCGGGATTTACTGACCGTGGCGATGGATATGGTCTTCCTCTCTTCTCATCTCATCTCATCTCATCTCGGGCCTTCGGTTCCGCTGCCAGTTACCAACATAGGTCTTCGTTACGCGACACGAGGTAGATCCGAACGGATCAGAAAGTTCAACAGTCTTTTCAGAAGAGGCAACAGGCAAGCAGGAGCGAGCCCAACTACGAGTACACAGGAGCAGCCACGAGGTTACGAATCGACCGGATAAAAAGCACAGGAGCAAGAGAGAGAATGGACGGTTTGGAGCCTGCAATTATAGTGCAAAATCTTCCGTTTCCCGCCCAACTATAATGTCCATTCTTTTGTTTAAGGTCTGGCGCTCAAATGTCTTGTATGGGTGATCTCCGTTCTTAATGGGTTTCGGGGCTACTCGTAAATGTCTGAGTACCTGTTAATATTTCTCCCATTGTTAAATCGGTCGGTGTTCTCCCTGGAGGGGTTTGGGGCTTCCAAGTGTCCTGTATAACTACCTGCTAACGGCTCTCTCATCGTAGAGTCGTTGGGATTTTACATATTAATGTCTTTTGGATGGGCCCTTGATTACTCGGTACAATGGCTTTCCTTTGTACCTGGGAGACCGATTTCAGTATCTATTTGTATACTGCAAACCCATAATGTCTCGTGTATTATCTTCACTGTGCTGAATCTTAATCGATCTTGCACAAATGTTTATTGGAACGCCATCTTGTCTGCCTGTTGAAAAGTCTAGAATGTTCTGTCACGAGGTGCGGCGGCCATTTTACAGGCTGCTTGTGTCCACTTTAAACTTGCCAGCATTCTACTGAAATAAAAGCTGTTTGAACGAAACTTTGTGTTTTCTCCTTATTAATGAAATCGCGATATATTGCGAATTCTACAGTCCCTCCTGTTGATGCGAATAACTCCGCTTATCGTATCAAAAATCATAGTGGTGAGCAATATTATCTCGATTTCTCTCCGAATCCAGCAAATTAATCCCATAATTTTTAACTTAGCTAGGGTCTCTGTGTCGTCCTCATTTCACAAGAAGATTACATTTTATATCACCGTAGGCATTATTTGCCCTTAAACTTACACCACTTGTTCTCCTTCCCGGCGTAACCAGGCCGATGCCTCTCGTATCACCTGTATATTCATCTTTTATTCAGGGAAAGGAGAAACAAAACCCAAAATCAAACAATCATTTTTAACTGTAACACCATCACCAAAATAAATCATCACCAACTCTTAAAACATGTCGAGTTCCCAACGTATTTACAATCTCTGAAAATCTTATATGAGTACAGACTTCCGCGGCGCACGCGGCGAGCGG
The DNA here is from genome assembly GCA_030390025.1 of Squalus acanthias. Classification (NCBI taxonomy): domain Eukaryota; kingdom Metazoa; phylum Chordata; class Chondrichthyes; order Squaliformes; family Squalidae; genus Squalus; species Squalus acanthias. The sequence goes on along the minus strand of JASTWF010001130.1, from coordinate 77,678 downwards.
GAGTGACGCCATTTTCCGATTACACGGTGCTTTCATCGTGCACGCGCACGTAACGTTCTCGCCACTCTCCCGTGTTTTCATGCTTGGTGAGGCGTTTGTCTCTTTTACAATGTACGACCAATAGGTACACTACAATAAACACTTGGCATACGACTAAAATGTGGGAGGCTATTCTGATCCATGAAGGCACTTCAATATTAGTGAACAGATTCCACCACGGTGGAACTACTATATCCAAAATGTCTGTTCCTATTTCGACAGTTTTCTGCTCTAATGTGTAAAAATGTTTCTGTGACACCGCAACGGCTTTTAAAAGTTTGGTGAGGTGTTCAGGGAGAGGGGGAATGAGGTATCCAAAATGCGCGACGAATCGCTGCAAGTCGGTGAAATTCTCTTTTACTGTGAGATGAACAGTGGATGGTTCAGGGATTGGGATAATTCGCTGTTGTGCTACTTGAACTTCCGCCCTGGGTTTAAAACAGAAACTGCTGTCACTCACCGGACACCGGCTACGGTTTCCATGCTGGTAGTGTTGCGCTGCAGTGGTAACACAATATGTTCCACCCCCGATGTATGCTACCTGCGGAGGCACATGATCTTGTGCCATTGCCTCCATGGTGCAATTCATGGACTTGTCGCCAGTCGTTCTGAACCCGCACTGTGGTGTTAAAAAGGCATTCAAGTGCTGGGGGCACAGTATTATGTGTGCTCCCCTGCCACGACAACCAGAGAGATCTGTACCTGTCATCGTTTGCTCCCAGCGGATGACGTAGGGTGGAACCGCTGCATAACGAATGTGGGCTCCCCCCTGAATGACACCGATGTTCTCTACCCGATATACCGGGGCGGGCTTTGCTGTGTCACCCAAAACCGGCATACGTAAAACTATTCCCATAATAGTATGGTTTGATCGTCCGCAGTCCACGGGGACTGGGTATGCTTCTGAAGCTAGCCTGAGCTGGCACGGGCTTAATGCGTTCTGAAAAGGGTGGAGCGCCCGTAGGTGTTTGTTACTTATCCAGGACGGAACCAAACCTTGTTTTAAATCCTCCAAATTACTGCGGCCCTCGCCCAGTAACCACGCCCCGTAAAGCACGCACACCTCGTTCTGCGCAGCTTGATCGGATGCATTCCGATCTTCCCTAATCAGGGCATTTACCGTCTTTGCATGTTTCTCCAACTCTGCTATAATTTCCCTTAAATGGAGGGTCATGGCTTGGTCCTCGTGTAGACCCGACCCTACCACTTTATTCTCATCTGTTAGAATGTCCTTTAATTGTGTCTTTAAACCATTAATCTGGGTCTGCAGCTCCACACTGTCTAGAGCGTTGACCACAGATGTACCTGTGTTAAAAGCAGTGAACGCATCGTTCACCAAACCCCTTCTTTGCCTCCCTACTTGATCCAAAACTTCCTGTGGCGCGGTGTACAAACTTGTTTTATCAATTTCCGCGAAATCGAATTCGTAAAATTGTCTGAACATCTTGGTCAACAGGACCTGGTACAACTGTTCCGTCTTTTTGGGGCACCACTCTGGTAACCGCACCTCAGTGAGATTTAAAATCACCGAGGCCACCGCGTAATGTACCCCCTGAAATAGTATCTGGTCTGTGGGGACCAGTACCAAACCATTCCCGGGTCCCTTACTAGTTTTAGGGCACCCTTCTTCCTCAGCTAGAACCACCGGAATCGTGGGCGGGGCTTTGCGTGGGCGCGTAATGAGCTCAGTGGCATTTACTGGGATCGGGGAGAATGGGGCTCCGCACCCCCTGGTGCTCGCATCCCACCTCATCCCCTGTCCGTTATCCTGCCATTGATTAATAAAAAATATGGAGATGCCTTTGGGGCAAACGTACTTTGACCCCCACATACATACATAAATTCCCTCATCCGGTTCCCACCATTTGTCCCAACAGACTTTCACTTGTCCGTCTGTCCCCGTAATTGTCCGATGGGTATTATTACCCAGTCGTTCCCACTCGACCGAAGAGTTTCTCATAGTTTTGCTCAGCTTTCGCAGCCACCACCATCGGCTCAATGGGACCTTCCCACTACAAGTCAAACAAATCCGTTTGCCGACGGTGACGCTGATCCTGGGTGCGATGATCCTTACTTTGGGGCACAGTAAAGAAGTCTCTTTGTAGGCAAACCCCGACGTGCTGGAATACTCCGTTGAGTTCGTTCCCAGCCATCCTGGCCACCTTCCCTTGTGGAAATAGGTGCTGGTCTCCTCTGCCTCCCGTCTTCCGGTCCCATCCACCGCGATGGGGGCCGTGTCCCCGGAACATCCAAACACCACGACATCCTTGGTGCGGCCTCGATAGGCCAATCCACATCCGATTGCCACGAGCAATACTAGAATTCGTTCCATCCTTCCTTGGTTCCTGTGATCAGATAGAATGAGGTAGCCAGCCTCGCAAGAGTCTCTGGCTTTTGTGAAGGGTGAGCGGGTCCCCTGACCTCGCCTCACGTAAACTTCAACGTTCGCTGAATAAACTTCAACTAAACCTAATTTTAAAGCTCCCATCATTTTATCGTTTTCTGTTAAAAACACTACAAACTTAACCTTATTAAAAGTATAAACTTAACCTTGAACTATAAACTTACAACTTAAAACTATAACTTTACAGTGCCGCCCGTTCTCAGGGCGGCCCCTTTAAATTCTGAGAAGGCTGCTGCGAGCTCTTCCCGACGGTGGGAGGGCACTGACCCTTTCCTCTGATCTGCCGCAGCCTGTTGCTGCGCTGACCCTTTCCTCTGATCTGCCGCAGCCTGTTACTGCTGCGATGTGGCCGGTCTGTACCCGGGTTATCTTAACCTGAAATTTTCGCCTCGGGGCAGTCTGGGGACATGACCACATCCTCCTGGGCTGGGGTTCTCTACTTGACCTACGGGGAGTTGCTATGGGCGGGGGTTCCGTGACGGACGGACCGGGTTCCGAGACCTCCATCGGGATGACCTGGGGTTCCATCACAGTCGCCGGCTCCGCCTCTGCTGACTCCGCCTCCCTAACCTCGGGGCTGGCAGTTCGTGGCTCCGCCCTGCTCGGCCCAGCAGGCGGCCCTTCACTCGTGATCTCTGCCTCCCCTGAGGACTGGACGTTCAAAGCGGGCGGCCACATCTCTGGGAGCCACACCGGTACTCTCTGTGCTCCTATAGCGGCTGGCCCTGCCTCCTCTAGCTCCTCCCTCCTGTCCTCGGGACCTGCAGCTCATGTGTCCACCCTGTGTGGATCTCTACCTACAGCCCCCATTCCCTCCAGACCGTTCCTCAGGAACCACCCGTTATCATCACTATGCTCATCTGCACTATCCTCATCTGACCAGGGTACCCTGAGTTCTTCCTCATCTAACCCCCAATTCCAGAAAAACGCTGCATGATCGTCCGGGATGTCCCTTCCCCTGATGCAAGCTGCTATGCCTGCCTGTGTGCCTTGTGGTCCTACCTGGGGCTGTGCTTTCCCATTGGCGGGATTTACCCCTGTAGTTTTCCCCTGCGCACCTGGCTGGTACAGTTTGCATTGGTTTACATCCTCATACTCCCGGCTTTTGGCTACCCTGTAGGCTGCTTTTATCTCTCTAAGCTGCTCTTCTAGCCTGAGCACGTCTAACTTTCCCATTGATCGGGCGTTCTCCTCCCGCAGGGCCTGCTCTCTAAGCTGCCCTTCCAGCCCATCTATTTTCCCTATTAAGCGGGCGTTCTCCTCCCGCAAGGCCTGCTCTTTTAACCTGGCCTCCTCACCGCAGACCCCCTCCTGTGCGTGTCTTTTAAAAGGACACAGGTAGGCAGGCTGCGTGGGCTCTAGTCATTGGGTACTATTAGACGGTCCTGCGGCACCTACGGGGCCGGTTGCGACCGCCACCTGTCCACGCGCATTCAAGACCAGCTTGCGCATGGCTCCTAACACTGCTTCGAGGTCGTCGGGAGGGGTGGGTGCCTTGGCTTCCTTAGCCGGGACAGGCGCCTGGGCTCGGACCGCGGGATTTTTATCCTTGGAATCCTTCCAAGGGTTCCTGCAATGCTTGCGCCAGTGCCCTGTCTTCCCACACCCGTAACAAGCATTACTTGCCTGTGGGGCGCGATTACCCTCCTGATGCCACTCTCTTTGATACGGGGCTGCGGGTCGTACCTCATGTACTCTTCCCTTAAGGGGACGTGTTGCCATACCCCTTATATTGCGATAACCTAACGTGAGTCGATTCAAGACCGACTCTTCCGTAATGTTGAGGTCATTGGGATCAAACCATGCTTTTGCCTGCTCTCTGACGGCTGGTAAACTGTTGGCTATTATGCACCTAAGCCAATGAGTTAAAGCTAAACCTTCCACATCTTCGCGCTCGGGCGCACCTAGACAGCTGCGCTCATATACTGGCCACAGCCTGTCGGCAAAAACCTTCGGGGGTTCTCCCTCCATCTGCACTGTCTGTCCCACTCTAGCAAACGGACCTTCGTCGTTCGCCCCCAACACTTCCAGGACCTCGTTCTTTAATTCCTCATAACTCTTGGTTCCCCTCTTGCTCTCGCCTGAGAGACACTGAAGGACCGAGCTGTCTAATGAGAACAGCATCATTTTTGCTGTCTCCCCATCATCGCAGCCGTTAATGGCTGCGGCTTGCTCAACTTCTCTGAAATGTACGGAAGGGTCGTCTGCCTCGGTCAGCTTCCGTACGTGATTTATCATAGCTCTCAGCTGATGTGAACTGTGAGGCAACACCAGCTGTCCGAGGAGATCCCCCGGTTCTTCCCCACCGTTTCTGCTTGGGCCCCTTTTAATACCCGTTACTGGATATAACGATCCCTTTCCTACTTCTTTTTCAATGGGCTCTTTTGTTTCTTCCATTGCTTCCTCCCTAACCCAGGTTTCTGAATAGCTGGGTGGCGCGGAGGGCGCAGTGGCTACTACTTCTTCTGCTTTACTTGGTGGGGATTTTCTAAATCTCTCATTTACTAGCGGCTGGTGCGCCGACGGATTGATAAGGCACACCATGCCGTTCGCATTGTTCACGGCCTTTTTGAGGTGCTCTATCTCCCTTTGGCAGGCGCTATGATCGGCTCCCTGATACTTATCCTCAAGGGCCAACTTATATGCCGCCCTAACCCCCATCAAGCTCTCTTCTTGAGTTCTTATCTGGGCAGCTTGGCGGTTACATCTTTCCTTTAACCTGCTCTCATTCAATTTTGCCTCAGTGACCTGGCACTCGAGATAATCTATCCTTGTTTTAAGGTGACTGGAGACTTCCTGGCTCTCTTGGTGTAACTCATTTAAATTCTTAATGAGCACCTCCCCTCCAGAAACCTTCTCCTCCATTTCTCCCTCTAAATGACTGATTCGAGCTACTAGCGCTGTAATGGTCTGGTTTGAAATCTGAACCTGCCTTTTGTAACACATAAGCCAGACTGCTTTCTCAAGTGTCTTTCTATGTTCTTTACTATCTGTCCACCTTTCAGCTGCCTCTAGCGGGCTTTTATCCGCTAACAATTCACTTATCCATTTCTTAGTTAGATTAACCTTTCCAAACACATAATCCGCTATCTTTTCCTGCATAACATTTCGTACAGTCATTCCAAAATCTAACACACTACCCTCTCGCTGCCAGTGTCCTGCCGCGGTCGCCATTTTCTGTAAGGGATTCCTGACCCTGCGTGTCTCGCAGCCTGTGAGATTCACGCGGCTCTGTGCAGCCTGTATGTCAGTGCGGGTCTAGGCCTTGTTGCCTGTTCTGGTCTCCAGCCAGTCTGGGAACACTAGACACACCTGTGAGTGGTTCGAATCACTCTCCCTTACGGTTCTAGACACTGGACTTAGATGCGAGAGCAGTAATGGAGATGAAACTCATGTAGACTCGGTTTGAATGGTACGAAATGGAAAAATCTTTATTGCATGATACTTAAGATTATGAAATACATGTCATAAGCACAGATTAATGACAGTACAATCTTACAAACAGTTATATAGTCGATCTTAGGGAAACGAGGAACGAACGGCACAAAATAAATAGGGGCACACATTACAAATATCCTTAATCCTTAAACCCTCCCCTATCAATATCTATCCTAAACTAGATTCGTAGGATCTCGAGACTCATGCTCACCACTCGTGATAACTCGGAGAAATTCCGAATAGCTGATCGGATGTTTTTCACCGCAGCACCCACGTGTCGGTCAGGAGATCTCCTGGTCCCACTTGTTTACTTGCTTCTGCTGCTCTGGCTAGCAGGCTGGACCGTCTGCTGTGATGAAGACCTGTGTTGGTTGGCTTAACAGGTACTCTTCGAGCACAGTTGTCAATATCGTCGATACGATATGTTTTCACGTTCCAGTTACTTTGGGCACAGTCCAGTTATCATCGATGCAATATGTTTCGTTATAAGTTCGAAGAAGTCTTCCTGGCGAGGAAAACTTGGCTAATCGACCTACAGGCGCGGTCGGGATTTACTGACCGTGGCGATGGATATGGTCTTCCTCTCTTCTCATCTCATCTCATCTCATCTCGGGCCTTCGGTTCCGCTGCCAGTTACCAACATAGGTCTTCGTTACGCGACACGAGGTAGATCCGAACGGATCAGAAAGTTCAACAGTCTTTTCAGAAGAGGCAACAGGCAAGCAGGAGCGAGCCCAACTACGAGTACACAGGAGCAGCCACGAGGTTACGAATCGACCGGATAAAAAGCACAGGAGCAAGAGAGAGAATGGACGGTTTGGAGCCTGCAATTATAGTGCAAAATCTTCCGTTTCCCGCCCAACTATAATGTCCATTCTTTTGTTTAAGGTCTGGCGCTCAAATGTCTTGTATGGGTGATCTCCGTTCTTAATGGGTTTCGGGGCTACTCGTAAATGTCTGAGTACCTGTTAATATTTCTCCCATTGTTAAATCGGTCGGTGTTCTCCCTGGAGGGGTTTGGGGCTTCCAAGTGTCCTGTATAACTACCTGCTAACGGCTCTCTCATCGTAGAGTCGTTGGGATTTTACATATTAATGTCTTTTGGATGGGCCCTTGATTACTCGGTACAATGGCTTTCCTTTGTACCTGGGAGACCGATTTCAGTATCTATTTGTATACTGCAAACCCATAATGTCTCGTGTATTATCTTCACTGTGCTGAATCTTAATCGATCTTGCACAAATGTTTATTGGAACGCCATCTTGTCTGCCTGTTGAAAAGTCTAGAATGTTCTGTCACGAGGTGCGGCGGCCATTTTACAGGCTGCTTGTGTCCACTTTAAACTTGCCAGCATTCTACTGAAATAAAAGCTGTTTGAACGAAACTTTGTGTTTTCTCCTTATTAATGAAATCGCGATATATTGCGAATTCTACAGACCATGCGGCAAACCTTGCCCTGGCGATCAAGCTCCCCAGCACCATGAGCGCGCAGTAGGCTGAGCTGTCTGCAGTGGTGTACGTCGTTACCCACCCAGAAATTTTCCCAACCCCATACACGATTTGCTCGGACAGTATGTTCACATGCAATTCGTGTACAGAATACCTGGCCATTTGGTCCCGCCGTGGGTACACCTCCGCGGACGGGCGACCTTTAACGGTGAAGCCCTTACTGGAAAAGATCCTAGCAGCAGTAGGGGAGGAAGGGGAGATTTTCATCCATAAGGTGAAAGCTCACTCCTCCACAGAGCCCCGTGGGGAGGGCAACCAGCAGGCGGATGCGCTAGCCAGGGAAGGTGCCCGCAACGGCATTTTCTGGGACCCCTATGGGACCAGACCCATGGCAGCGATCCAAGGCAGGGACGGGAATCCCGGGAACACCAGGGTAGCATTGCCCCTAGACCTTAAGACCGTCCAGAACCAGGATCCCGCCCTAAAAGCAGTCCTCAAAACCCTTGCTGAGGGGAAGCAGGTAGAGGGTCCGTACAGTACGGCAACCCTCTCAGTTAAGGAAGGCATGCTGTTCCGCGAAGAGCAGTGGGTTGTGCCGCAGCAGCACAGGAGGGAATTCCTCCAGTTGGCTCACGAGGGACCAGGGGCAGGGCACCCCGGGCCCGAGGTTACCTGGCAATGGGTAGAGCAAGCGGGATGGTGGCCGGGGCTCAGGGAACAGGTCCGCGAGTTCTGTGCAAGCTGTCTCGTGTGCGCTGCAAACAACCCAGACCCCCAGAAAAGGAAAGTGCCCATGGGACACGTCAGGAGGGTAGAGGGACCATGGCAGTCGATACAGATCGACTATATAGGGCCCCTGCACACCACCCAGGGAGGCTATAAATACTGCCTCGTCTTGGTGGATGTGTTTTCCAAATGGGTGGAAGCCTTACCCTGTCGAACAGCTACGGCACTGGGTACTGCAAAAATCTTGGTCAGGGAAGTGTTCTCGCGGTGGGGACTTCCCCGTTTTGTGGAGTCAGACCAAGGGAGTCATTTCACCGGCCAGGTGATGCAGAACACCCTCATGCTTTTGGGCATTGAAGGGAAATGGCACGTAGCACACAATCCCCAGTCATCCGGGATTGTTGAACGCATGAACCGGACCCTGAAGGAGAAATTGAGGAAAGAGACTATGAACTCGCCCCAAAAATGGGCGGAGGTTCTGCCTTTAGTCCTCATGGGGGTCCGGGCCAGTCAGTCGAAAAGTACGGGGTATTCCCCGCACGAGGTGATGACTGGGAGGATCATGCGAACCCCCACCCATGTACTAGCGCCGATGCTCACTGAGGGTCAGCTCCAAGAGATAAGCAGGGACAAGTTCGCCCAGACCCTCTTGGAGCGCCTGAAGCAGGTTTATGAGCAGGCGGCTGGGAACATGGGAAGGCAGCATCAGGGCAATCGCCTGTTGCTGGAACCCCGCAAAACGCGAGAGTGGGAAGTAGGAGACCAGGTCATGGTCAGAAACTACGCCAGAGTAGGGAGTCTGGAACCACTGTATATGGGACCCTACAACATTGTAGATAAGGCGAGTCCCATGGTATACGCCGTAAAGGTACCTCGGCGCACTAAGTGGTTCCACGTAAACCAGTGCAAACTGTACAAGCCAGGTGCACAAGGGCCAACCACAGGGGCAAAACCTGCGAGTGGGGACTCGCAGCCCCAGGTAGGACCACAGGGCACACAGGCAGGCAAAGCAGCTTGCATCAGGGAAGGGGTCATCCTGGAAAATTGTGAGACATTTTTGTGGGGTTGGGAGTCAGATGAGGGAGAGTTCGAGGAGCTCGACGAAGATGAGGATAGTGAAGGTAGTGACGAGGAAGAGCTGGAATCGGAGGACGAAAGGGTCGCCCCCGATTCAGGTATAGGGGGGACAGGGGCTGCAGATAGAGATCCACACAGGGTGGAAACCGAAGCTGCAGGTCCTGAACACAGGGGGGAGGAGCCAGGGGAGGCAGAGCCAGCCGCTGTGGGACCACAGGGCATGACGGTGGAAGCCTCAGAGCCCGAGCCGCCCGCCTTGAACGTCCTGCCCTCGGGGGAGGTAGGGACTGCGAGTGAAGGGCCGCCTGCTGGGCCGAGTAGGGCGGTGCCACAAACTGCAGGTCCCGAGTTCAGGGAGGCGGAGCCAGGGGAGGCGGAGCCAGCGACTGTGGAGGGACCACAGGTCGCCACGGTGGAAGTCTCGGAACCCGGTCCGTCGGTCCTGGGATTCCTGCCCCCGGTAACTCTCCGTAGGTCAGGTCGGATACCCCAGCCCAGGAAAGTATGGTCAAGTCCCCAGACTGTCCCAAGGCGTAGGCTCAAGGTTAAGGCAGCCCAGGAAGAGCCCAGTCCCAGCGCAGCAGCAACAGGCTGCGGCAGATCAAAGGGAGGGGTCAATGCCCTCCCACCGTCGGGAAGAGCTCGCGGCAGCCTTTTCAGAATTTAAAGGGGCCGCCCTGGGAACGGGCGGCGCTGTACAGTAATAAGTTTAGGATAAGTTTCTAAGTCGAATAGTTTAAGGTTAAGTATAAGTTTATAGTTTTAAATCAGGTTTAAGTCGATAGTTTTAATTTGTTTAAGGAGGTAAAATGATGGGAGTTTTAGAGATAGGTTTAGTTAAAGTTTATCCAGCGAACATTGGAGTTTACGTGAGGCGAGGTCAGGGGACCCGCTCACCCTTCACAAAAGCCAGAGACTCTTGCGAGGCTGGCTACCTCATTCTATCTGATCACAGGAACCAAGGAAGGATGGAACGAATTCTAGTATTGCTCGCGGCAATCGGATGTGGATTGGCCTATCGAGGCCGCACCAAGGATGTCGTGGTGTTTGGATGCTCCGGGGACACGGCCCCCATCGCGGTGGATGGGACCGGAAGACGGGAGGCTGAGGAGACCACCACCTATTTTCCACAAGGGAAGGTGGCCAGGATGGCTGGGAACGAACTCAACGGAGTATTCCAGCACATCGGGGTTTGCCTACCAAGAGACTTCTTTACTGTGCCCTAAAGTAAGGATCATCGCACCCAGGATCAGCGTCACCGTCGGCAAACGGATTTGTTTGACTTGTAGTGGGAATGTCCCATTGAGCCGATGGTGGTGGCTGCGAAAGCTGAGCAAAAACATGAGGAACTCTTCGGTCGAGTGGGAACGACTGGGTAATAATACCCATCGGACAATTACGGGGACAAACGGACAAGTGAGAGTCTGTTGGGACAAATGGTGGGAACCGGATGAGGGAATTTATGTATGTATGTGGGGGTCAAAGTACGTTTGCCCCAAAGGCATCTCCATATTTTTCATTAATCAATGGCAGGATAACGGACAGGGGATGAGGTGGGATGCGAGCACCAGGGGGTGCGGGGCCCCATTCTCCCCGATCCCAGTAAATGCCACTGAACTCATTACGCGCCCACGCAAAGCCCCGCCCACGATTCCGGTGGTTCTAGCTAAGGAAGAAGGGTGCCCTAAAACCAGTAAGGGACCCGGGAATGGTTTGGTGCTGGTCCCCACAGACCAGATACTATTTCAGGGGGTACACCACGCGGTGGCCTCGGTGATTCTAAATCTCACCGAGGTGCGGTTACCAGAGTGGTGCCCCAAAAAGACGGAACAGTTATATCAGGTCCTGTTGACCAAGATGTTCAGACAATTTAACGAATTCGATTTCGCGGAAATTGATAAAACAAGTTTGTACACCGCACCACATGAAGTCTTTGATCAGGTGGGGAGGCAAAGAAGGGGTGTTGTGAACGACGCGTTCACTGCTTTCAACACAGGTACATCTGTGGTCAACGCTCTAGACAGCGTGGAGCTGCAGACCCAGATTAATGGCTTAAAAACGCAATTAAAAGACATTCTCACAGATGAAAATAAGGTGGTTGGGTCGGGTTTACACGAGGAGCAAGCCATGACTCTCCATTTAAAGGAAATAATAGCTGAACTAGAGAAACACGCGAGAACGGTAAATGCCCTGATTAGGGAAGATTGGAATGCATCCGATCAAGCTGCGCAGAACGAGGTGTGCGTGCTTTACGGGGCGTGGTTACTGGGCGAGGGCCGCAGTAATTTGGAGGATTTAAAACAAGGTTTGGTCCCGTCCTGGATAAGTAACAAACACCTGCGGGCGCTCCACCCTTTTCAGAACGCATTAAGCCCGTGCCAGCTCAGGCCAGCTTCAGAAGCATACCCAGTCCCCGTGGACTGCGGACGGTCAAATCATACCATTATGGGTATAGTGTTACGTATGCCGGTTTTGGGCGACACAGCAAAGCCCGCCCCGGTGTATCGGGTAGAGAACATTGGTGTCATTCAGGGGGGAGCCCACATTCGCTATGCAGCGGTTCCACCCTACGTCATCCGCTGGGAGCAAACGATGACAGGTACAGATCTCTCTGGTTGTCGTGGCAGGGGAGCACACATAATACTGTGTCCCCAGCACTTGAATGCCTTTTTAACACCACAGTGCGGGTTCAGAACGGCTGGTGCCAAGCCCATGAATTGCACCATGGAGGCAATGGCACAAGATCATGTGCCTCCGCAGGTAGCATACATCGGGGGTGGAACATATTGTGTTACTACTGCAGCGCAACACTACCAGCATGGAAACCGTAGCCGGTGTCCGGTGAGTGACAGCAGTTTCTGTTTCAAACCCAGGGCGGAAGTTCAAGTAGCACAACAGCGAATTGTCCCAATCCCTGAACCATCCACGGTTCATCTTACCGTAAAAGAGAACTTCACCGACCTGCAGCGATTCGTCGCGCATTTCGGATACCTCATTCCCCCTCTCCCTGAACACCTCACCAAGCTTTTAAAAGCCGTCACGGTGTCACAAAAACATTTTTACACACTCGAGCAGAAAACTGTCGAAATAGGGACGGACATTCTGGACATAGTAATTCCACCATGGTGGAATCTGTTCACCAACATTGAAGTGCCTTCCTGGATTAGAATAGCCTCCCACATTTTAGTTGTATGCCAAGTGTTCATTGTGGTATACTTATTGGTCGTACATTGTAAGAGAGGCAAACGCCTCACCAAGAACGAAAACACGGGAGAGTGGCGAGAACGTTACGTGCGCGTGCACGACGAAAGCACTGTATAATCAGAAAATGGCGTCACTCCCGTTTGCCACGTGCGCCTCGGAAGTGTTGTACTCGATCGTGATTTTTCAGAAACTGTAATTACGTTTGGAACTCGACATGTTTAAGAGTTGGTTTTGATTATTTTGGTGATGGTGTTGTTGTTGAAGATGATTGTTTGGTTTTGTTTTGTTTTTCCTTTCCCTAAATAAAAAATATGAATATACAGGTGATACGAGAGGCATCGGCCTGGTTACGCCTGGAAGGAAAACCAGTGGTGTAAGTTTAAAGGCAAATAATGCCTGCGGTGTTATAAGAATGTAATTTTCCTGGGGAAATAAGGACGACGCAAAGACCCTAGATAGTTTAAGTTATGGGGATTAATTTTCTGGATCTGGAGAAATCGAGATAATATTGCTCACCACAATATTTTTGATACGATAAGCGGAGTTATTCGCATCAACAGGAGGGACTGTAGAATTCGCAATATATCGCGATTTTATAAATAAGGAGAAAACACATAGTTTCGTTCAAACAGCTTTATTTCAGCAGAATGCTGTCAGGTTTTCAAAGTGGACACAAGCAGCCTGTAAAATGGCCGCCACGCCTCGTGGCAGAACATTCTAGACTTTTCGATAAGCAGACAAGATGGCGTTCCAATAAACATTTGTGCGAGATCGATCGAGACTCAGCACATTTGAGATAATACACGAGACATTATGGGTTTGCAGTATACACATAAATACTGAAATCGGTCTCCCAGGTGCAAATAAGGGCTATTGTACCAAGTGATTAAGAACCCATCCAAAGACATTAATATGCAAAATCCCCACGACTCTACGATGAGAGAGCCGTTAGCGGGTAGTTACAGAAAACATTTGGAAGCCCCAAAACCCCTCCAGGGAGAATACCGACCGGTTACACATTGGAAAAGTATTAACAGGTACTCAGACAGTTACGAGTATCCCCGAAACCCATTAAAACGGAGATCACCCTATACAAGAAATTTGAGCGCCAAAACCCTAACAAAAGAAAAGACATTAAGGTTGGGCGGGAAAAGGAAGAGTTTTGCACTATAACTGTAAGCTACAACCGTCCATCTTTCTCTTGACTCTCGACTCTTGACCGCTCGCCGTCTTGTTCCTGCCGCTTGACTCTTATCCTTTCGACTCCTTGCTGCTTGCCTCGTGTCTCTGCCTCTTGCAGCTTGAAAGACTGTTGAACTTTACGATCCGCCAGGATCTGCCTCGTGGCTTGCCGCGAAGATCTGTGTGGAACTGGGCTGTGAAGCCTTGGAACGGGCACACCATCCCGAGAAGTTGGTAAACGGTGTTGGAACCGAAAGCCCGAGATAAGATGAGATGAGATGAGATGAGATGAGATGAGAAGAGAAGAAGACGACCATACGTATCGCCACGGTCAGTAAGCCCCGACCGCGCCTGTAGGTCGAATAGACACTTTCCTTGCCCAGGAAGACCATCTTTGAGTTTTACAGAACTGGCATCGGAAGACTCTTCTTTGAGTTTTATCGAATCGGTGCGAGGGCACAGGAAGACTATTTTTCGAGTCGTGTCGGAACTCCGAGGACAACACAGATCTTCATGACAGCAGACGGTCCAGCCTGCTAGCCGGAGCAGAAACGAGTAAACAAGTGGGGTACAGAGACCCCTGACCAACACGTGGGTGATCAGGTGCTGCGGTGAAAAACATCCGATCAGAGTTTTCGGAATTCTCCGAGTTATCACGAGTGGTGAGCATGAGTCTCGATCCTACAAGTCTAGTTTAGAGCAGGTATTGATAGGGGAGGGTTTAAGTTTTAAGGATAACTGTAATGTGTGCCCCCATTTACGATGTGTCGTTCGTTCCTCGTTTCCCTGAAATTAGTTACATAACTGCGTGTAAGATTGTACTGTCATTAATCTGTGCTTATGACATGTATTTCGTAATCTTGAATAATATGCAATAAAGATTTTCCATTTCGTACCATTCAACCGGGTCTACCTGAGTTTTCTCTCCATTACTGCTCTCGCATCTAAGTCCAGTGTCAGAACCGTAAGGGCGAGTGGGTCGAACCACTCACAGGTGTCTAGTGCTCCCAGACTGGCTGGAGACCAGAACAGGCAACAAGGCCTAACCTCGCACTAGCATCCAGGCTGAGCACAGAGCCACACGGGTCAAAACCCTTACATATTCATTGCCTCAGAAATCAAGGGGTTGACATTCCTCCTCATCAACAATTATAGCGAAAAAGTTGGAGCGAGTACAAAACAGACGATCCACTTTTGTGATCACGCTGAGTAAAATGATCAATAGGAAGAAATTCCCGACCCTAATTCGGCCTAATGGTGGGAGTCTTTAAATTACTGCATTCGATATTAATGTGCAAATGTTTAATATATGCGGATGATATTACTATTTTAATAGAGGTGTTAACCCATTCATTTTAAATCAACGTCTTTCGTAAAAAAGCGGGCAGAGTACTTTTGTACGAATGTGCTAAATGTTTGTACTCTGATATCACACGCAGTCATTCCTGGGCTCTATTGTCAGTTACTTACTTTCCAACTGCACACTTATATGGGCCATTCGGTGACTGATTTATTTACCTATAATATTTCACCAATACTTTGAAATATTTTAGTCCTCCACAAAAACAACTTGATCATGTAGAAATTTCAATCTAGGAGGAGGCTGTTTTGGCCAACTATTACTGGAGCTATCTACGCTAAACTCATTTTCCTGCTCCTACCATCAAGTGCTTATCTAACTTCCTTTGAAACATTATGATTGAATTCTCTTCCATAACTCATAAGAACATAATTTATTCCATATACTATTAACTATTTGCATGAAAACATTTCTTCCAACTTATGCTTCTCGTGAAGAAAGAACAAAAGAACTTGCATTTACATAAAACCTCAGGACGTCCCAAAGCGCTTCACAGCCAATGAGGTACTGTTGAAGTATAATCACTGTTGTAAGAACATAAGAACATAAGAAATAGGAGCAGGAATAGGCTATTTGGCCCCTCGAGCCTGCTCCACCATTCAATAAGATCATGGCTGATCTTCTACCTCATCACCACTTTCCTGCACTATCCCCATACCCTTGATTCCCTTAATATTCAAAAATCTATTGATCTCTGTCTTGAATATACTCAACGACTGAGCATCCACTGCCCTCTGGGGTAGAGAATTCCAAAGATTCACCACCCTCTGAGTGAAAAAATTTCTCCTCATCTCAGTGCTAAATGGCTGACCCCTTATTCTGAGACTGTGACCCCTGGTTCTAGACTCCCCAGCCAGGGGAAACATCCTCCCTGCATCTACCCTGTCAAACCCTGTAAGACTTTTGTGAGTTTCAATGAGATCATCGCTCATTCTTCTAAACTCTAGAGAATATAGGCCTAGTCTACTCAATCTCTCCTCATAGGACAATCCCCCCATCCCAGGAACCAGTCTGGTGAACCTTTGTTGCACTCCCTCTATGGCAAGTATATCCTTCCTATGGCCCTATATAATTGCAGTAAGACGTCTTTACTCTTATACTCAAATCCTCTTGTAATAAAGGCCAACATATCATTTGCTTTCTTAATTGCTTGCTGTACCTGCTTGTTAACTTTCAGTGATTTGTGTACAAGGACACCCAGGTCCCTCTGAACACCAACATTTCCCAATCTCTCACCATTTAAAAAATACTCTGATTTTCTGTTTTTCCTACCAAAGTGGATAACTTCACATTTCTCCACATTATATTCCATTTGCCATGTTCCTGCCCACTCACTTAGCCTGTCTATATCCCCTTGAAGCCTCCTTGCATTCTCTTCACAACTTACATTCCCACCCAGCTTTGTATCATCAGCAAATTGGATATTGTTGAGGCTGCCGCGAAACACGAATTAAGACTGAATCCATGTGTGGAAAAACAGAGGCTTTTTAATACAACTGCAGGGTCCAAAATGGCTGAACAGCCTGCTCCCAGAATTCTCTGGAAAAAATCCTGAGGCCCCGCCCACTCCTTTTCTCCTGCCTTAAAGGCAAGGTGCTCGATATATTGTCCACGGACGGAAAAGTGGATAATGCCCGTTAAGGTGGCGATCCGCCACACAGCTCCCCCCAGAATCCGCTTAGGCGGTGTGGACGAGACGGTGCGGCGGTCTGATGGGCCGGCCGGAGCGGCTCTTGTAGGACGCCGGTGGACGTGGAACGGCCAGGCGTGGAGCCGCCAGGTGAACCAAAGTGGATAACTTCACATTTCTCCACATTATATTCCATTTGCCATGTTCTTGCCCACTCACTTAGCCTGTCCATATCCCCTTGAAGCCTCCTTGCATTCTCTTCACAACTTACATTCCCACCCAGCTTTGTATCATCAGCAAACTTGGATATATTACATTTGGTCCCCTCATCCAAATAATTGATGTAGATTGTGAATAGCTGAGGCCCAAGCACTGATCCTTGCGGTACCCCACTAGTTACAGCCTGCCAACCCGAAAATGACCCCTTTATTCCTACTCTCTGTTTTCTGTCTGTTAACCAATCCTCAATCCCATGAGCCCTAATTTTGTTTAATAACCTCTTATGTGGCACCTTATCGAATACCATCTGAAAATCCAAATACACCACATCCCCTGGTTCCCCCTTAACGTAGAGAAATACAGCAGCCATTTTGCACACAGCAAGGCCCCACAAACAACATGTGATAATGGCCAGACATTCAGTTTTTAGTGATGTTGGTTGAGGGATAAATATTGGTCAGGACACCGGGGATAACTCCCCTGCTCTTCTTTGAAATAGTGCCGTGGGATCTTTTATGTTCACCTGAGACGGTAGATGTGCTCAGTTTAACGTCTCATCTGAAAGACGGCACCTCCAACATTGCAGCCCTCCCTCAGTCTAGATTTTGTGCTCAAGTCTCTGGAGTGGACAAACTTTTGACCCAGAGGCGAGAGTGCTACCACTGAGCCACAGCTGACACCTACATTAGCATTTCTATTCAATGCTGTTAAAATAAAACAGAATTGGAGAGATTAACACCCGCCCCATCTTCTAAAATCGGAAAACACGCCCTGGTATTCTTGGGAAACAGATGTTGTCACTTTTGCTTCTAACATTTTAGAAAAAGGCCAAAACTCTGACAGAACCACCTCGTCACTTTTGTGGTTTGGTCCATTCCGATAGCCAGTGCTGGTGTTTCAATCGGGATGCCTGGACTCCTCCATATGCTATTTTATTTAGTGAAGTGAATGTTTAGGGATCTTGGGTACAGAGGATGCCAACCTATTGTGAAACTTTAAACAGGAGTACCTGTACAGTCAGCATTCTCCCCGGTCCACCGTCCGCTGGGCTGACATACTCTGGTACTGGAGCCAATGAGCTGATAGCCAGGCTGACAGATGAAGTGCACTTCGTGATCTGTGCTGTACCTGGAGCCAAACTTCTTGCCATGCTTGGGAGCCTCCAGTGAAGGGCACGATGTCACTAAAATGAAACACAAAGGGGGACAAATTCAGTAATGACCATTTTGGGGCGCTAACATCGCCTGGGCGGTAACTTTAGTGCCCAGTGCTAATTAGCGCCGACGACCGTGAAATTGAGTTTTAGCGCCCCAAGAGGGAAGTGGAGCGCTAAATCAAGCGCTACACACTTCTCTTAGGATGCTAACGTCGGAGAGCGGGGCGCTACCTTCAGAGTGCTAATCAAGTTCCGGCGCTGTCAATTAGAAAGTTGTCCAGTTCCTAAAGGGGAGGTTTAATCATGCTGCACAGCCTCACTCTGATCATTGCTGCTTGTGAACTGGGCCTGCAAGGAGCTGCAAGCCTTCACTCAAAGAAGTCATGGCTGATCAGAGGTCAGGGTGAGTACATGCTTCAAAAACCTGTACATGCCACCTTCTCAACCTCACTCTGTGCACACACTGTATAAACCGCCACATCCCCAACACTCATCCACCAACTATGCCCACCTACTAAAAGTCACATCCACATCTGACGAGTTGCATATATTAACAGCTATTCAACTATGGTAGGCACATCTGCCAAACACATAGCTGCTCACTCACTCACACGCTTTCCTTTTTCTTGGAGGCCAAGCTTGCTCACAACAGGAGGGAGCAGCTACGAATGGGAGGAGGTGAGGCAGACCTGCACCCCCTTACACACCTGGAGGAGTGAGTGGGCCGCATCATTGGGGGCCAGGTCGTGGGTGCTGTGGCCGTCGGAGATGTCGACCCCCTTGGAGACAACAACGGTATGTTCATCACCTCTCCCTCTTCTCTCATACCACTTCCCCCTCACACCACAAGCCTTTCCCACTTTCCATCTAAGTATACTGTCTCCATTCCTTGCTCCCTTCCTGCCCCCCTCCCCTGACCTTAAACCCACTCTTGTGCCTTTATGCTTTCAGATAATCAGCCACCATCTGACCAACCTGTCCCCCAGCCTCCCAGTGGCAGCGACGCGGGAGAGGAGGAGGAAGAACAAGCCAGAGCCTCACTGCCTGTGTCTCCCGAAGGCGCTAGGTCCGATAATGGGGCGACGCGGTCGCTGGAGGGGAGCCTAGTAGATGGGTCTGATGTGGGTGAAGCTCCGGGACCCAGCGGGCTGCAGGAACGCCACGGGGAAAGTGAAGCTTGGTGGCCATCTCCCCGGAGGGGGAGTTCGTGTGAGAGTTCTGCTGCACAGGACTCAGATGAGGATGTCGATGTGGAAGCATTGATCAGACGGGCGATGGGCATGCACACCGAGCTCATGGGTGCAATGGCAAGGGTGCCCGAGAGCATGGATGCACTGGCAAGGAGCGTGGAGGAGTCCATCTCCAACATTGCACTCAGCTCTGCTCACACCATTGAACCCATCCTTGGCAGTTTGCAAAGGATGGTCGACTCGCAGAGAGACCGTGGGGACCCAGTCCTTATGCCGCGTGTCATGGGTGAAGTGGCAGCAGCTATTGCAGCACAGGCCAAAGCAACGCAATGGCTTAGTGCTGTAATGGAGTTAGTGGTTGGTGGCATCCAATCTCAGACTGCTCTCATGCAGTCTCAGATTGATGCCACGCAAGTGCTGACTGCTGCCATCGTTGCTGGGTTGCACACAGTCCACCGGGGATCTCACGGTGCTGCAGCAGGCCAGCAATCTGTGCTCGAGCAGATTGCTCCGGATGCTGAGGTTCTGCCCCGGGGGAGAGGCAGTGTGTCGGTCGAGCAGGAAGGTGCTGTCCTCTCTCAGGATGACAGCATTCCTGCTCCCACCACTGCTACTCCGTCATTATACTTGTCACAGCTTGTAACCTAGCCATCCCAGACTGCTGCTGCCCATGCTGAGGTGGTGCAGTCTGCAGCCGGGCCCTCCAAGTCCAGAGCTGGTCGAGGGCGTCCTGAAAGGCCATCTGCAGTCTCTGGCTCCCAGACTCAGCAGCCTTCCACCAGCCTTGCTGCAGCCACTGGGGCCACATTATGGAGGAGCAGTAGGGTTGGGAGGGGGGGAACTCAAAAGGGGAGGGAAATCATTGAAGAAGGGGGAGTAAAGAATACTTTAGTAATAAATCGGGGTAGTGTGTGTTAATAAATTGATGTGTTTGTAAATATATTGTTGTGTTTGTGAACAAATAGTTATGCTTGTAAATAGATATTTGTGTTTGGTAACAAATAGTTCAGTTTGATAAGAAAGAGTTGTGTTTGGTTATGAATAGCTGTGTTTCATAAGAGACAGTTGTGTTCGATAATAAATTGTTAATTTGACGTTGCACCATTTGTGATGTTTCTCATTTGACCTTTGCCCGGTGATAGGGGCTGCGAGCTGGATGTAATGATGTGGTTGTGCTGCGCAAATGCCATGTGCTATATCATTTATTGGAAGCGCTGTGTAATGAGGCGTTCACGCACAGCCCTTGCAGAAGCAAGATTGAGCGCCTCCCTCCTCCGTTGCTGCTGCTCCTCCTCCTCTTCATCCCCATCATCCGCCTCCTCCTGCTCCTCTCCCTCTTCCTCCTCCTGATGTGGACCTCCAATACCTGGTGGCAATGGCTGGGCCCTCAGAATGGCCAGGTTGTGCATCATGCAGCACATAACGATGAAAAGGGAGACTCGAGCAGGGGAGTGCTGCAGGGCTCCTCCAGAGCGGTCAAGGCAGCGGAACCATTGCTTTAGCACCCCGATAGTCTGTTCGACCAGGTTCCTGGTGGCACTATGGCTGTCATTGTCTGCGTGCTGAGCAGGAGTGTTGGGGTTGCGGAGGGGTGTCATCAGCCAGGTGGTGAGTGGATAACCCTAGTCTCCAAGCAGACAGCCGCGAGCTTCATGTGGTGGGTGGAACAGTGCTGGGACACCAGTCTGTCGCAGGATGAATGCATCGTGGCTGCTGCCAGGATAGTGGGCATTGATGGCAAAGATGAGCTGTCTGTGGTCGCACACCAACTGAACGTTCAGAGAGTGGTAGACTTTGCGGTTACGGAACACATCTGCATTGTGATGAGGTGCCCGCAATACCACGTAGGTGCAGTCAATGGCGCTCTGAACCATGGGGAAGCCCGCTATCCTTGCAAAGCCACATGTGCATTCATCCTGCTTCTCTCTGGTGATGGGGAATGAGATGCACTCCCTTCTCCTTCTGTAGAGAGCATCTGTTACCTCCCAGATGCAGCAATGGACGGCGAACTGCAAAATCTTTGCAATATCCCCAGTTGAAGCCTGGAAGGAGCCGCTGGCGTAGAAATTGAGAGCGACTGTGACCTTAACTGCCACTGAGAGAGATGTCCTGGTCCTGAGCTGAGGCTGGAGGTCTGGCTGCAGCAGGTGGCAGAGCTCTGTGACCACCTCCTTGCTGAAGCGGAACCTTCTAAGGCACTGCTCCTCTGAGAGATGAATGTAGGAGAAGTGCTCGCGGAAAACCCTGGGAGGGTAAGGCCTCCTGTTGCGAGGTCTGTCAGCCCTCCTCCTACCTCTGGCCACATTTGGCAATCTCTGTCTCTGCATCCACTGCCTCCGACGTAGTTGCTGGAGGGCAAGGTGGAGCGCCAGTACAGCCCCCATAAATGAGAGAAAAGAGGACATAGAAATGTTCAGATCAATACAAGTGAAGAAACTGTTAGAGCAGCAACAAAGCAAAAATGGACAAAATGTGAACGCAGCCAAAATGCTATCTGACAAGCCAGCAATGAATCTGACCTCCCAATGAACCGGTAAGTGATCCTTTTAAATAGCGCCCCGGGAGCGGAAATCCCAGGTATCAACGCCTGCTATTTCTGTCGTTCTCAGCGCCAGGCGGTAAGTCAGGGGAAGCGACTGAATTTCGCATCCGGGGCGCTAACGGGGCGTTGCACACTCATTGACGTCACGGTCAGAGCGGCGCTAGAGGGCCAGGCGCTAAGTGTTAGCGCCGGCGCTAAATGCCGACTGAATTTCGCGGGCGGCATTGGTCATGATCCACATATGAGCCTAGACCACAACAACAACTTGCATTTATATAGCGCCATTAACATAGTAAAACGTCCCAAGGTGCTTCACAGTGGCGGTTATCAAACAAAATTTGACACAGAGCCACATAAGGAGATATAAGGACAGGTGACCAAAAGCTTGGTCAAAGAGGTAGGTTTTAAGGGGCGTCTTAATGGAGGAGAGAGAAGTGGAGAGGTTTAGGGAGGGAATTCCAGAGCTTAGGGCCTAGGTAGCTCAAGGCACGGCCGCCAATGGCAGAACGATTAAAATAGGGGATGCGCAAGAGGCCAGAATTGTAGGAGCGCAGAGATCTCAGAGGGTTGTCGGGCTGAAGGAAGTTACAGAGATAGGGAGGGGTGAGACCATGGAGGGATTTGAACACAAGAAACATTTTAAAATCGAGCATTGCCGGACTGGGCTGCAATTTAGCTCAGCGAGCACAGGGGCGATGGGTGCACCGGACTTGGTGTGAGTTAGGATTCGGGCAGTAGAATTTTGGATGAGCTATAGGGTGGAAGATGGAAGGCCGGCCAGGAGAGGTAACAAAGGCATAGATGAGGGGGCATCATGTCCTCACCTGACATCCATACACATCATCCTTTCCAGCAAGGGTCACTGAATAGCAGTCAAATGGAAGAATTAGAAGACTTTCTCCTCTCTGACTCAATGGCACCAAGTCCATTTGTAGCGCTCTAACTACTGTCCCGATTTGTCTACAAAGCAACAGCAACATATCCAAAGCACTTTGAGATGATTGTGTGGCGTGTTATCACAAAATATCCCTTAATGGTTGTGGTCAGCTAAACCAGCAATCGAACCCGGGACCTTATGGTCTGTATGGCTCAGTACCACGTCATGTGATGAATTTACCCAGTGCACCATCAAAGGAGCTCAATATTCTTTTTAACCAAGTGCATTAATCGGATTTAATGAACCAGGGGTTGATGTTTATACTTAGAGTATTTTTATTTTATAGAAGATACAGATTGAAGCTCATAATGAAGTAACAGCAGTTCAGTCCTCGCGTGAAATCTGACAGATCAAAGAAATTTCCCCCCAGTTTTTGACAACATTGGACATATATCGCTCATTCCTTTATCGTTACTGGGTCAAAATCCTTTGTTGAAACCAGGATGAGGGGGCGGGGGGTGGGAGGGAGGAACAAATGCCTCAAAGGAAGATAGAGGGAGTCTTTTGGTAACCTCGTCAATCCCTGACAGTAGTTTCAGGATCTGGGCTAAGATCTTCATTAAAAGCACTGAACATCTGCCTCTTTTGATCCTGCAGTACTGGGTCTGAGAAATGATGTCATGGACCATCCCTTGGTTCTTCTTGGCCAGATTCTTGCTACAGTTTCAAGGAGAGTAGATGTGGAGCCAACCCCTGTGGCGGGGGGCTAATGAAGGAGTTGGGGCTGGCTGCTATTGCACCAGGAGGACATGAGCAACCATTTTAGCAGCTAATTTATCATGGATGAGGTGAGCATGTCAAATTTATAGGAACAGAAATCTTGCCACTCCGACGGTTGAGTGGGAAAAGGAACTGATGTCTGTAACAGAGGTCACAGCCAACGAGGCTGAAGCTGGAGAGAATTGGTCAATTGAGCCAACCCAAGTTAGTTGGAGGGATGGGTAGGTCACCCACTGAGCCATTACACGAGGCTATCAAAGAATAATAAGCAGCAAAACTGCAGCTGCTGATTTAAAAGAAGCCTTTACTGTGATTTCATGAATGGAACCAACAACCTGACATCTCATCCCATCGTCCAAGATGGAGAAGGAAAGGTCAGCATGGGACGATGACCCAATGAACATCCCCTGCTGGTTGGAGGAAGGAGCACTATCTGAAAGATTAGCCACCAAGATAGAATCAAAGGGACAAGAGAACATGCTCTAAAACCAACAAGGATAAGCACCCTAGAAAAAAAACCCTCCCCCTCCACCAAACCTGAGATTTAGAACATAGTTTCATTTTGGAAGGGGGAATAATTTTACATGGGAGGATGTGCCTTTAAAATGTTTTGATATTTTGATGTTAGTCATGCGATTTCTTCCCATTCCATTCATGAAGGAGGGTGGAGGGGTGGAGAAGAACTTGGAGTGGGAGGGGGAGGATCCAGTTGTTGTGGTACATTAAGGAATCAATGACATAGGTAGAACTAAGAATGAGGTTCTGCTGAGGGAGTTTGAGGTGCTAGGGTCTAAATTAATAAGCAGAACCTCAAGGGTAATAATCTCTGGATTACTACCTGAGCCACGCGCAAATTGGCATAGGGTCAAGCAGATCAGAGAGTTAAATGCATGGCTCGAAGAGTGGTGTGGGAAGAAGGGGTTTCAATTCATGGGGCACTGGCGCCAGTACACTGGGGAAAGAGGGAGCTGTTCCCTCGGGACAGGCTCCACTTAAACCAGGCTGGGACCAGCGTCCTGGCGAATCGAATAACTGGGGCTGTAGATAGGGCTTTAAACTAAAAAAGGGGGGGGGAGGGGTCAGGTGAGGGGGAATTTAGAAATCTAAAGAGAAAGGTCAAGGCAATAGAGCAGTGTAGCGATTTGGGTAAAAATAAGCAGAGTGTGACAGGAAGGGACAGAGAGTTTAACGGTAGCAGTGCATCAGAGAATAAGGTCAAAGCAGGGATTTATGGTAAAAAAAATTAAATTAAAGGCTCTTTATCTGAATGCACAAAGCATTCGTAACAAGATAGATGAACTAGTGGCACAAATAGAGATACATGAGTTTGATCTAATAGCCATTGCAGAGATGTGGTTGCAAGGTGACCGAGGTTGGGAACTAAATGTTCCAGGGTACTTGACGTTTCGAAAAGACAGGCAGAATGAAAAAGGAGTGGGTGGTAGCCCTGATAATAAAGGATGACATAAGGACAGTAGAGAGAAAGGATCTTGGCTCGGAAGATCAGGAAGTAGAATCAGTATGGGTGGAGATAAGGAATAACAAGGGGCAGAAAACACTGGTGGGAGTAGTATATAGGCTCCCAAACAGTAGCTATACCGTTGGATAGAATATTAATCAAGAAATTGTAGGAGCTTGTAACAAAGGTAAAGCAATAATTGTGGGGGACTTTAATCTTCATATAGATTGGACAAATCAAATTGGCAAAGGTAGTCTGGAGGACGAGTTCATGGAATGCATTCGGGACAGTTTGCTAGAACAATATTTCATGGAACCAGCCAGGGAACAGGCTATTTTAGATCTTGTATTGTGTAATGAGACAGGGTTAATTAGCAATCTCATAGTAAAGGATCCTCTGGGGCAGAGTGATCATAATATGATAGAATTTCACGTTAAGTTTGAGAGTGACTTGCCTAAGTCCGAAACTACAGTCTTAAACTTAAATAAAGCCAATTACATAGGTATGAGTTGGCTAAGGTAGTTTGGAAAAATAGATTAAAAGGTATGGCGGTAGATAAGCAGTGGCTAGCATTTAAAGAAATATTTCATAATTCTCAACAAAAATACATTCCATTGAGAAACAAAAACTCCAGGTGATCCATCCGTGGCTAACTAAAGAAGTTAAGGATAGCATTAGATTGAAAGAAGAAGCTTATAATGTTGCGAAGAATATTAGTAAGCCTGAGGATTGGGAGAGTTTCAGAAACCAGCAAAGGATGACCAGAAAATTGATAAAAAGGGAAAAAATAGAATATGACAGAAAACTAGCAAGAAATATAAAAACAGATTGCAACAGTTACTACAAGTATGTAAAAAGGAA
This sequence comes from Squalus acanthias, assembly GCA_030390025.1. NCBI lineage: Eukaryota > Metazoa > Chordata > Chondrichthyes > Squaliformes > Squalidae > Squalus > Squalus acanthias. The sequence goes on along the minus strand of JASTWF010001130.1, from coordinate 52,085 downwards.
GAGAGTAGCAAAAGTAAACATTGGTCCCTTAGAGGCTGAGACAGGAGAAATTATTATGGGGAATAAGGAAATGGCAGAAACAATAAACAAATACTTTGTATCTGTCTTCACAGTAGAAGACACAAAAAGCATACCAAAAATAGTGGGGAACCAAGGGTCTAATGAGGTGAGGAACTTAACGTAATTAATATAAGTAGAGAAAAAATACTAGAGAAACTAATGGGACTAAAAGCCAACAAATCCCCTGGACCTGACGGCCTACATCCTAGAGTTCTAAAAGAGGTGGCTGCAGAGATAGTGGATGCATTGGTTTTGATCTTCCAAAATTCCCTAGATTCTAGAATGGTCCCAGCGGATTGGAAAGTAGAAAATGTAACACCGCTATTCAAGAAAGGAGGGAGAGAAAACACAGGGAACTACAGGCCAGTTAGCCTGACATCAGTCGTCGGGAAAATACTGGAATCCATTGTTAAGGAAGTGGTATCAGGGCACTTAGAAAATCATAACATGATTAGGCAGAGTCAATATGGTTTTATGAAAGGGAAATCCTGTTAGAGTTTTTCGAGGATGTAACTAGCAGGGTAGATCAAGGGGAACCAGTGGATGTAATATATTTGGATTTCCAAAAGGCATTTGATAAGGTGCCACATAAAAGGTTATTACACAAGATAAGGGCTCATGGGGTTGGGGGTAATATAATAGCATTGATAGAAGATTGGTTAATGGACAGAAAGCAGAGAGTAGGGATAAACGGGTCTTTTTCAGGTTGGCAGACTCTAACTAGTGGGGTGACCCAAGGATCAGTGCTGGGACCTCAGCAATTTACAATCTGTATTAATGACCTAGATGAAGGGACCAAGTGTAATGTATCTAAGTTTGCTGACAATACAAAGCTAGGTGGGACAGTAAGCTGTGAGGAGAACACAGTCTGCAAAGGGATATAGATAGACTAAGTGAGTGGGCCGTAAGGTGGCAGATGGAGTATAATGTAGGGAAATGTGAGGTTATTCACTTTGGTAGGAAGAATAGAAAAAAGAATGGGGGTTAAATTTAGTTGGTTGCGCCTCCCGTTAGCGCCTTAAGAGGGTGCTAATGGGACACAAAGCAACTAGCGCCCGGGCACGGCGATGTTTGCGCCGCTCGCACAATTAACTAGACATTTTGCGGCGGCGCTAAACACTACCGCTACGATCTCCTGCGCCGGCAGATCGTGACGTCAGTCGAGTGCGCAACGCCCCAGTAGCACCCCGGAATGGATATTGAGTGGCGCCCGCTGCCTTACCGCCTGCCGCTAGCAATGACAGGTTGAGGGGAGCGTTTTGCAGTCAGGAAGGGACTTGGGGAGCGCTATTTAAAGGCGACCGCTTCCTGCCTTTTTTTGTTGGTGACATTTTTGAACCACGCATTCTGAGAGAGAGAGAGAGAGAGAGATTTCTGGAGAGATTCAACGCTGTGTGAAGGAGTTTTGGGTAATGAGCAGCACTTTGCAGGTTCATTTTGATTTGCCCTTCCTTCTATCGACTTAGAAGAGACTGTGGGGGTTGCACTCTGAGCTCTTTCCCTGGCCCTCTCCATTGTTCTTTCCAGCAGATCTGATGTACAGGTCTCTCCAGGCCGAGATTCAAGGCTGCAATGAGCAGGATGTGGATGGAAAGCAAGATCAACCCTCCCGTTTAAGAACTGGTCGGCGCCATTGTGTCTGTGTTCCATTGCTGACTGACATCACATGAGCTTCGCCAGCGCTCTGAGTTAGCGCCTCACTCCTCGGCCTTTGCGCCTTAAGACAGATGTGTAGCACCTGATTTCGCGCTCCAATCACCTCCAGGGGCGATAAAAGTCAAGTTTGCAGTCGGAAGCGATAATTAACGCCAGGCGCTAATCTTTGCACCCGGCCGATAATTGCGCCCCAAATGGGGCGATACTGAATTTCTCCCCCAATATCTTTTAAATTGTGAGAAACTTTTAAAGTTGGTGTTCAGAGAGATTTGTGTGTCCTCGTGCAAGAAACACAGAAAGCTAGCATGCAGGTACAGCAAGCAATAAGGAAGGCAAATGACATGTTGGCCTTTATTGCAAGGGTGTTGGAGTATAAGAGTAAGGAAGTCTTGCTACAATCATACAGGGCCTTGGTGAGACCACACCTGGAGTACTGTGCACAGTTTTGGTCTCATTATCTAAGGAAGGATATACTTGCCTTGGAGGCGGTGCAACGAAGGTTCACTAGATTGATTCCTGGGATGAGAGGGCTGTCCTGTGATGAGAGATTGTGTAGAATGGGCCGACACAAGAAGTTTAGAAGAATGAGAGGTGATCTGAAGGGGGTTGACAAGGTAGATGCTGAGAGGTTGTTTCCCCTGGCTGGAGTGTCTGGAACTAGGGGGCATAGTCTCAGGATAAGGAGTCGGCCATTTAAGACCGAGATGAGGAGGAATTTCTTCACTCAGAAGGTTGTGAATCTTTGGAATTCTCTGCCCCAGAGGGCTGTGGATGCTGAGTCTTTCAGTATATTCAAGGCTGAGATAGATAGATTTTTGGACACTAGGGGAATAAAGGGATATGGAGATTGGGCGGTAAAGTGGAGTTGAGATCGATGATCAGCCATGATCTTATTGAATGGCGGAGCAGGCTCGAGGGGCCGTATGGCCTACTCCTGCTCCTAATTCTTATGTTCACCCCTCCACCCTCCTTTATCCCTCCAGCCCTCCACCCTCTCCACCACTCCAACCTCTGCCACCCTCCATCACCCCTCCTCCACCCTTTTCCACTCTCCTTCACCCCTCCATCCTGCTCCACCCTCCTTCACCCCTTCACCCCTCCATTCCCACATCATATTAAAAGCTAGCTTTAGAATTGTTGTCAAAAGCAGGAACCATTTGGAGTAAGATTTATGATCTAAAATGGCGAGACTGATTGTAGACCCAGTTAAATACATGGGGCTGCGTTTATTTTGAAGTGTGAGTACATGAAAGTTGTACTTTTAAATGAAATGAGCAAAACCTGGTTAGCATACTGCAGTTTGCAGAATTTCTTTTGCAGTGTTTTTACATCAGTTTCAGAAGGTATAAATTATTTTAAATAGCTAAGCTATGTTTAAGTCATCAAATAACTACTGGTGAATTTAAACACTCTTAAATTCACAAAGATAAGTACAGATGTCAGGGAACACCATCATCTTCAAGTTCCCTTCCAAGTCACAGACTAACCTGACTTGGACACAGATCATCACATCATCGCCACTGGGTCAAAATCCCGGGATTCGCTGATTCCCTCCCGAACACTGCAGCAACACTCCAAGGCTTCTTCGGCAGCACCTCCCAAACCCGCAACCTCTTCCACCTAGAAGGACAAGGGCAGCAGGCGCATGGGAACACCACCACCTCCAAGTTCCCCTCCAAGTCACACACCATCCTGACTTGGAAATATATCGCCGTTCCTTCATCGTCGCTGGGTCAAAATCCTGGAACTGCCTCCCTAACAGCATTGTGGGAGTACCTTCACCACACAGACTGCAGCAGTTCAAGAAGGTGGCTCACCGCCACCTTCTCGAGGGCAATTAGGGATGGGCAATAAATGCTGGCCTTGCCAGCGACGCCCACATCCCATAAACGAATAAAAAAAACCATCACTGTGGGAGCAGTACCGCCATAAAGACTGCAGCAGTTCAAGAAGCAGGCCAATGACCACCTCTTCAGGGCCTCGCGAGCACTGCACGTATTCCCAAGAACAAATATATAAGAAAAGGAGGGAGGCCTTTTGGTCCATCTAACTCATCCTTCCAGAGAAACCTACAATTTTCCTCCACCAAAGCATTCAACTGCTTCTTGAATGACTCTATAGATTGTTGGTTCGAGCTCCACTCCAGGACTTCAGCACATCGGGGTAGAGTTTCCGGGGCGCGAATTGCGCTGAAAATCGCTCAAGTTTCTCGAAGTGAGGTTATGGTTCAAGCTTCCGCTCAAACCTATTTGCATAATCACAAACGTAAAATCTTCCATGTACCAGCTCAATCGGGCAGCGTTTTAGAACATAATGTTTATTTTCACTTGCATTAAAAAATATTCCTTGATATATTTAAGAGCGGTAACCTGGTGCAGTTTGATTAATACAGCTGACAGTGGGTTAATCACAAAAAATAAGCACTTTTAATCAGTCCACCACCTGTGAGTTACCCGATTTTAAATGACTGAAAATGACTTTAAGAACTATACAGAACCATTGACTAGTTTCATTGCTGTACACTAGTCAGTTTCTTAGTAAATGACATGTCCTTGCGCTTAAAAAAAGGCTTAATTTTAAGAGCCTCCTCGAAGGGCCACAAACAGGCACAATTAGCGGAAACTCGCCCTGCTGACTCATTCAATCTGGAGGCATGGCCAGTTTTGTGGGCGGGGCCAGCTTCCAACGATATGTTTCTTAAACCAGTGCAAAAGATCGCGGAAACGGCATGTAACTTGTGCTTGAAATTCCTTGATCTTTTGTGCTGGTTTGGCCGATTTGAGGCAAAACTCTACCCCATAATCCAAGCTGACACTTCAGTGCCGTACTGAGCGAGTTTGCATTGACGGAGATTTTGTATGTTGGATAAGTCATTAAACCATTTGTTTGTAAAAAGAAATCCCATGAAATTATTCGAAGAAGAGCAGGGGAGTTGTCCCGGTGTAATGGCCAACATTCACTCTTCAACCAACACCACCGAAAACTGATTAACTGGTTAATTAATCTGGTTGTTTGTCGGACCTTGCTGTGCGTAAAGTGACAACACTTCAAAATTAATTCTTTGGATTGGGACATTCTCAGGACATGAAAGGCACTATATCAATTTTTTTTTAAATTTATTCATTCATGGGATGTGGGCGTTGCTGGCAAGGCCAGCATTTATTGCCCATCCCTAATTGCCCTTGAGAAGGTGGTGGTGAGCCGCCTTCTTGAACCGCTGCAGTCCGTGTGGTGAGGGTACTCCCACAGTGCTGTTGGGTAGGGAGTTCCAGGATTTTGACCCAGCGACGATGAAGGAACGGCGATATATTTCCAAGTCGGGATGGTGTGTGACTTGGAGGGGAACTTGGAGGTGGTGGTGTTTCCATGCGCCTGCTGCCCTTGTCCTTCTAGATGATAGAGATCGCGGGTTTGGGAGGTGCTGCCGAAGAAAAATGCAAGTTCTTTCGCTCTGTAGCAGAGACAGTGGCCACTCTTTAAAGTGCTTGGATGGGTGACGGTGACTCTTTGTTGGCTTTGCTTACGCCTCCATTGCTGACCTTGTTGAGGTCCAGGCCTGTCTCGGAAGTTTTGACTCTGTCAGTGCAATATAGCCAAGGCTCCTTCCACAGACAGACTAATCAATGCAGAATTTCGCACCCGTACCAGAATTTCTACTGTCATTCTCCCCACCCCTTGTTATACTTCCTCAAATAGTTTTTCCTGTTGTAATTAGTTTGGAGCCAGTGCTTGATGTACCAATCCCATTATCTGATCGGAATCCAAATGGTGTCAGGATACCAAGGATAGGATTCTCCTCTTCACTGGAGTATGACGGTGAGGTGGGCCATGGAGGGACCCTGTACCCTGAGACCGCTGAATCCCCGACCCATTTTTTTTGCAAGGCATTCTCCAGGGAGGGATCGCCACCACGAGAGAGCCTACAAACGATCAGCAACCTGAAGATGCGGTAGTGCTGCAGCACCAGAAGATGTGCCAAGGGACCTTAAGAGGCAGAAGAACCAAAAGGTGAAGAAACCTACCAGTCTTGTAGGCCTCAGCAGATTGAGGCCTACAAAGGTAAGTGCTGGGTCTGAACAGAAAGTAGAGGAGGCCACTCCTAGGCCCACTCCCTCCATTTAGAGAAATCGGGACCTTTTTCACAGCTACCCCGAGCCTACTAACACCTTTCACCATGCAGTCCCGGGGAGCAGCAGTAACAGGGATGGCCGCAGGAAAATCCACTGGGAACTCGAGGCCCAGGACCCGGCTCTCATTTACATGCAGCAGGTGGGGAAGAGCAGCCAGTGGGGGTCCTGGCGGAGGCAAGGGGTCGGAGCGGGAGCACAGCAAAAGGCTTTACCACCAATTTTGCCCCTTTTCTGCTGCTATCCTGGCCCATTAGGGAGGAGAAAGCAGAGGAAACCCCAATCTCAAGCCTCTAATCCCCATTATGTGCATATTGTTAATCACCATTCATTTCACACCTTGTGCACTGAATAGTGTTGAAACGTGAAATGCACAGGGACTCTGTAACACCACGATTGGCAGCTCCTTAACCAACTGGTTTTTGCAATTTGGCAGGCTAATAAGCAAGGTGTAAAATGCATGAGGATTACTGAGCTCTAAATCAATGAAGATTTGTGTCACATTCAGATGCAGAACACCAATGACTGGTTTTGGGGTTTTTGAAACAATCCAACAGCTTCATGGTCAGCTTTTCATTGCCAGATTTTTTTTAATTGAATTCAAATTCTCGAACTGCCACTGTGGGATTTTAACTCACTTTCACTGGATTATTAAACCAGGCCTCTGGATTACTAGTCCAGTAACATAACCATTGCACTACCGTTCTCTTGGCAGGACTGGCTTTGGTACATCGGGTATTGGTTACTACTATTGAAGATCTAGTTGCCACGTATCACCGAACTATCTCACTTTGCTCGGTGAGACAGCCACGTGTTAAGCCACAACTATTACTGCAAGCGTCTGAGCAGTACATTTGGCATAGAGGCGAAACACAGCAAATTGCTTTGAAACATTTTTTTTTCTAAACAGCCACCAGTTAACTGATGTTTTTATACAGTATCTTTTTAAAATATATTTATTGTACTGAGATTGGGATGTTTCCAAATCCCGAGCAGGTTTGCTGCAGGAACAACATTCTCATGCCACAGAATTTGGTCCGTTTTTAGTGCAGAAAGGGACCTTGAGCTGACGCAGAATTTTAGGGACCTGACTGTTTGCTTGGGAGCGCCTCTCTCTGACAGCCCAGAATCCTACACATACGAGCCTGCCTAATGAAGGGTGACACCAGCGGTGTTGGAGGGAGTAGCACATCTTTGTCTTGCTGTCTCCGCTCCACGGCAAAGTCCTTTGTCCTTTCCCGCCAACTTCTCAAGGATGTTAGGGCTCAAGACATTTCACATCCAGTCAAGTCAAGAGAGACAGGTCAGCATGTCCCCCAGAGTAGCAGTGGATACAGTGGCTTGAATCTATAAGTTTCTTTATGCTTAACCTTACAACTAGCACACTCATGCTCTGCCAGGGCTCTGTCCGTCCGGCCAGAGGCAGAAACCCCTGGAGTCAACCACATCTTTGGAAGGTAATTGGGAGTTGGAGTCCAACTGTGCCATTCAAGAGGTGGTAAAGAGTGAGTCTGCCCTTTTGAAATACCACTCGATCAGGCTGCCTGGATGTTTGAAACCATCGATTCAAGGGTCCCACAGAATTAAATGGGGCAGCTCCCAATACCCTTGCTTTATGGTGGAGCCCTTTGCTCTGGATTTCTCGAAAGTCACATTATTCAACTTTTGTGGGATTTGTTTTGCACTTCTCTCCTTTGGGCAGCTTACAAGGATGTCTGCCCAGATTTGCACAAGGGTTCCATTCATAAATGAACCTTATCGGTAGGTAGGTGGGACAGTCCAACTTTCTAGTCAAGTGTTTGGAGGAACGGGTCTCTGCTGACACGAGTCTGATGGTAACATACCTGAGGGCTGGTCTGCAGTCAGTTTGGTCACAGAGACCTGTAAGGCAGAGAGCTTGGCTTTCATGTTGCGGATCCCATCAGTAAAACGGTTTTCCTGTCCTTTTAGGAATTGTTGCATTTGTCGGATGGCAGTTAGGACCTTCTGTCTGTTCAGGCAACCCTACACAATGAAAATAGGAGTGAATTGGAGGTTAGTTCTGACATTCACCGATTTCTCTGCAGCCTTTGACACGGTTGACCACATCACCCTCCTCCAATGCCTTTCCTCCTTGGTTTCACTGTTACCGATCGAATCGTAGCCAGAGCATCTCCAGAAATAGCTTCTCTTCCCTTCCCTAAAATATTACCTCAGAGTCCTCCAAGGATCGATCCTTAGCCCCCTCCTCTTCCTCACCTATATGGTGCACCACGTGACATCATCCAAAGACATAGGATCAGCTTCCACATGTATGCTGATGACACCCAGTTCTTCTTCTCCACCACCTGTCTTGACCAATGTTCCCTTTAGTTTTTTTTGGGTGCGCGGGCCCTTTAAGGGGCTGCGCAGCCTATTCATAATACCACACATGCGCGGTTTTTCCCGTTTAAAAGCCGGTGAGCCGGCTGCGCGGGAGCTCCAGAGCGTTGCACGGCCGCGCAGCTTAACGGGAACATTGCTCTTGACCCCTCCACTGCCTCTCTGTTGTCAGACTGCTTGTCCAACACCCAGTCTTAGATAAGCCTTAATTTCCTCCAGTTAAACATTGGGAACAAAGCCATCATCTTAGGCCCCCAACCAGAAATTCTGTACCCTTGTCACAAATTCCATCCCCCTCCCAGGCCACTGACTATTCGCAACATCGGACTCCCAAGCTGAGCCTCTGACCCCATATCCTCTCCATTGCAAAGACCACCGCTGACCTCCATCTCCACCTCCATCATATACCTGCCTCCTGCCCTAACTCAGCCCACCTGTCACTGAAACCCGATTCCATCTCTGCGCGCCGGCACTAGGAGCAGGCCCAGGAGGTGAAGTTCCTGTGGGCCCAAAACACAACGGCAGGTGCGATAGGTAAGAGCGCGCGCGATCCTTACCCGCGCGGCAAGCCGGCCACCCGAATTTCTAGGCCAATATCTCTTTCTCTGGTGGGACCCATTTTTGTCTGATTATACCTTTGTGCAGCACCTTGGGATGTTTATCTTTTTAGCTTTCAGGATTCCTGAATTAATGTCAATTCATAGAATCATAGAATAGTACAGCACAGAAGGAGGCCATTCGGCCCATCGAGTCTGCGCCAAGCAGATTTGCTGACAAGTCAGTGCTGTGGGCTGATGGGTTGAAACGCTCTGAAACTCATTTTATAAGACACCTGGCAGCTATTAGAGAGAAGAGTTTTGACCCATTTGCCTGGGCTGGATTGACGTAGCGCACTCCCTATACGTTTCCTTGTAAGTGGTGAAGGAATATGGTGGAGGACTTGCAAATTAAAAATTGGCAATTGAAAATAAGAAAGTAAGCAAATTGTTAATGTTTACATTCAGGAACAGTAAGGCAGTGATTAATTGGGTTCCTTTTGTTTGACGTCAGCTGAAGTGATGATGTTGAGAGCTCGCTGATAGGGGCGTGAATGTTACTTGCCACTTATCAGCCCAAGCCTGAATGTTGTCCAGGTCTTGCTGCATGCGGGCATAGACTATTTCATTATCTGAGTAGTTGGAACTGAACACTGTGCAATCATCAGCGAACATCCCCACTTCTGACCTTATGATGGAGGGAAGGTTATTGATGAAGCAGCTGAAGATATTTGGGCCTAGGACACTGCTCTGAGGAACACCTGCAGCGATGTCCTGGGGCTGAGATGATTGGCCTCCAACAACCACAGCCATCTTCCTTTGTGCTAGGTATGACTCCAGCCAGTGGAGACTTTTCCCCCCAGTTCCCATTGACTTCAATTTTACTAGGGCTTCTTGATACCACATTCGGACAAATGCTGCCTTGATGTCAAGGGCAGTCACTCTCAACTCACTTCTGGAATTCAGCTCTTTTGTCCATGTTTGGACCAAGGCTGTAATGAGGTCTGGAGCTGAGTGGTCCTGGCAGAACACAAACTAAGCATCGGTGAGCAGGTTATTGGTGAGTAAGTGCTGTTTGATAGCACTGCCGACGACACCTTCCATCACTTTGCTGATGATTGAGCGTAGACTGATGGGGCGGTAATTGGCCAGATTGGATTTGTCCTGCATTTTGTGGAAAGGACATACCTGGGCAATTTTCCACTTTGTTTAATAGTGCTGTAGCTGTACTGGAACAGCTTGGCTAGAGGCATGGTTTGTTCTGGAGCACTTGTCTTCAGCATTACAGCCAGGATGTTGTCAGGGCCCATAGCATTTGTTGTATCTAATGCGCTCAGCAGTTTCTTGATATCACATGGAGTGAATTGAATTGGCTGAAGACTGGCTTCTGTGATGGTGGGGACTTCAGGGGGAGGCTGATATGGATCATCCACCTGGCACTTCTGGCTGAAGATGGTTGCAAACACTTCTGCCTTGTCTTTTGAACTCACGTGCTGGGCTCCGCTATCATTGAGGATGGAGATGTTCATGGAGCCTCTTCCTCTCGTTAGTTGTTTAATTGTCCACCACCATTCACGACTGGATGTGGCAGGACTGCAGAGCTTTGATCTGATCCATTGGTTGTGGGATCACTTAGCTCTTTCTATAGCATGCTGCTTCCGCTGTTTAGCATGCATGTATCCTGTGTTGCAGCTTCACCAGGTTGGCACCTCATTTTTAGGTACACCTGGTGCTGCTCCTGGCATACTCTTCTACATTTCTCATTAAACCAGGGTTGGTCCCCTGGCTTGATGGTAATGGTCGAGTGAGGGATATGCCAGGGCATGAGGTCACAGATTGTGGTGGAATACAATTCTGCTGCTGCTGATGGCCCACAGCATCTTCATGGATGCCCAGTTTGAGCTGCTAGATCTGTTCTGAATCTATCCCATTTAGCACGGTGGTAGTGCCACACAACACGATGGAGGGTGTCCTCAGTGTGAAGACGGGACTTCGTCTCCACAAGGACTGTGCAGTGGTCACTCCATGGACAGATACATCTGCGACAGGTAGACTGGTGAGGATGAGGTCAAGTAGGTTTTCCCCTCGTGTTGGTTCTCTCACCACCTGCTGCAGGCCCAGTCTGGCAGCTATGTCCTTCAGAACTTGGCCAGCTCGGTCAGTAGTGGTGCTACCGAGCCACTCTTGGTGATGGACATTGAAGTCCCCCACCCAGAGTACATTCTGTGCCCTTGCTACCATCAGTGCTTCTTCCAAATGGTGTTCAACATGGAGGAGTACTGATTCATCAGCTGAGGGAGGGCGGTAGGTGGTAATCAGCAGGAGGTTTCCTAGCCCATGTTTGACCTCATGCCATGAGACTTCATGGGGTCCAGAGTCAATGTTGAGAACTCCCAGGGCCACTCCCCTCTGTGTCAGCACCTCTATTGGGTCTGTCCTGCTGGTGGGACAGGACATACCCAGGGATGGAGATGGAAGGGTCTGGAAGGTATGATTCTGTGAGTATGACTATGTCAGGCTGTTGCTTGACTAGTCTGTGGGACACTTCCAATTTTGACACAAGTCCCCAGATGTTATTGAGAAGGACTTTGCAGGGTCGACTGGGCTGGGTGCGCCTTTGTCGTGTCCGGTGCCTAGGTCGATGCCGGGTGCTCCGTCCGGTTTTATTGTTAATATACTTCTTTGTCGAGGTTTAGTACAATTGAATGGCTTGCTCGGCCATTTCAGAGGGCAGTTAAGAGTCAACCACATTGCTGTGGGTCTGGAGTCACATATAGGCCAGACCAGGTAAGGACGGCAGATTTCCTTCTCTAAAGGGCATTAGTGAACCAGATGGGTTTTTACGACAATCCGGTAGTTTCATGATCACCATTATTGAAACTAGCTTTTTATTCCAAATTGATTTAATTAACTGAATTTAAATTCCCCAGCTGCCGTGGTGGGATTTGAACTCATGTCTCCGGATCATTAGTCCAGGCCTCTGGATTACTAGCCCAGCAACATAAAAACGAAAGACTTGCATTTCTATAGCACCTTTCACGACCTCAGGATGTCCCAAAGTGCTTTACAGTCAATATGGGAAACGTGGCAGCCAATTGCGCACAGCAAGCTCCCACAAACAGCAATGTGAGAATGACCAGATAACCACTATGCTACCGTACCCCTATTGTAGCTGTGTACTATACACACACACACACACATTAAAAACTAACTCACATTGGTATCTTCAGCATTTGAGGTTTAGTTGCAACAGCCAGCTCTTCTCTGAAGCTCACAAGCATTTCTATAAATCGGATTATTGCAGAGCTAACAGGACCAGCGGCGTTTATATCCGATGCCTTTGAACCGCTCTACATTGGCCATTATACAGTAACAGCTGGAAGAAACACCGCATGTCCTTCAAAGTCATTAAACGAACAGATTTTAATGTCTGCAGTGCATTCTGCATGAAATGTTGTACTTTTTAGATTTGTTCAAACGCACTTTAGCGCACACATCACATCAAGGAGATTTTCTCGGAGAACAACTTGCAGCGACATCAGAGACCTGGGAGCCCCTTCATCCCTGTCCCCCTGCAGATTATTAATTCTACAATTTACTCACATTTCTTACCGATAAACTATTTTTCCTTTTCTCTCACAACAATCTGCAGCACAGCAGGAAAAACAGAGGTTGCTACTTGCCTGCGAAGCCTGTGACGGGTAAAGGCAGGAGAGTACCAGGTACAGAAAAAGGCTGTACTGAATCCCAGGAACCATATCGCCTCTGCTCCTTTTACTCTTAGGGAATGCCTTCAAGATCTGCACGTGTGTGGGGTTTTTTCTCCCCCCACCCCCCGCCCTACACCGGGAAAACTCCTAGCTTTCGCTGGCAGGTGCATTCACATTGGGCTCATTGTGGAGTCAGTCGGTTTCACTCCCTGGACAGGATGACGGCAGGTGGGAGTTCAGCAAAGTCTTTCAAGGGAGCTTCTTTTCCAGACTCGACTGAATCCACATACTCAGGTTTGTTCCCTTGCTGCGGGACGGGAGTTGATCTCCACTGGACTGTGTGGTCAGGGTGAAGGATTGCTTTGGTCTCAGGTTCCTGTCAGAATGATATTGTCCCGCCCCTTTAAGGAGCTGGAGGGCTGGTGGAATTTAGACAAAAAAAAATTGCTTCAACTTTACAGCTATTATTATCTTAAGGTAGCAAATCGCGCTTTAAACAATGACCTTCCTTGATTATATATGTTAGTGACAAGGGCTACATCATAACAACAACAAAATAAGTATGTTGTCAAATAAGGACTGATTTACAACTGGTTTATATGCGCACACATACATGTAAATGTGAAAACAGAATATTGTAAGGGTTCTATGTACACTGTGGATTTATACAACGAACGATTTATGTTGCTTTCAGATTTCAAAATTGAGCCCCACAGACTGAGAATGTTAACAATAAAAGTTTACATTAACTGCATTCGTGCTTTTAAAACATTATCAAAATGGTCAGTGATAAGGTATCTTTTTAGCCTCAACAGGGATTAGAAAAATATTTTGACGTGAATCCTGTCAAATGGCAACATTTTCCCTGCTTATCTTTAAAATTCCAATTACTATGCACTTATAAGAAATATTAGATGTAGCAAAATCTATGTAATGATACAGCAGCTTATCACATGCAAAGCGTTTGATGACAAATGGAACAATTTTCAAGTGCAGTTTCACACAGCAAATGAGATGAAATGAACCTTTAAGCTGCTTTTGGTGTCTTTGGTCGAGGGGAAAAGGTTAGGACAGTGGGAGAATTCCCGACTCTATTCAAGTAAGGATTAGGGGATAGGTGGGGTGCTGGGCGGGTGGTTTAGTCTGTTTCCGACTACTGCCCTGTTACAAAGCCTTAAATGTAGTGTGTGTGTTTTTTAAGTACCTATTGGGCATATGGATACATAATGAAATCACATTTCCCCTTCGTTTGAAACCGTTCTGCCAGGACTCCTGAATCAACATTGCAAAATACGTGTGACTCAATTGTCCCCCGTGTCCATGAACATATCACCTGTATTGTATTGATTAAAGCAGTGATATTAGATTACTGCCTATCAGCTTTCTACTGTGAGTATTTGCTCTCTATATCCAGCTAAGAAAAAACCTTCCTGGGCTGTTTGATATGAAACGAATTCACCAGAAGGAGAGGAATGCTGCTGCTGCTAGTTTAACAGCCCAGAAAGTTTTTCTCTTTGCTGGATAGAGAGAGCAGATACTCACAATAGAAAGCTGATAGGCAGTAATCTAAAATCACTGCTTTAATTAATACAAAAATGAGAAGTCGCTCAACACCAGGTTATAGTCCAACAGATTTATTTAAAATTACAAGCTTTCGGAGCTATCGATCGCCCCTTCTTCAGGTAAAGTTACAATGAGTGAATCTACAACCAACAGAGTACCCTACGTCGTCCAGTACTTCCCCGGAGCGGAGAAACGACGCCATGTTCTTCGCAGCCTTCAACACGTCATCGATGACGACGAACACCTTGCTAAGGCCATCCCCACGCCTCCACTACTCGCCTTCAAGCAGCCGCCTAACCTCAAAAGTACCATCGTGCGCAGCAAATTACCCAGCTGTCAGGAGAACAGCGACCACGACATCACACAACCCTGCCACGGCAACCTCTGCAAGACATGCCAGATCATGAACACAGATACCGTCATCACACGTGAGGACACTACCCACCAGGTACATGGTACATACTCATGTGACTCGGCCAACGTTGTCTACCTGATACGTTGCAGGAAAGGATGCTCCAGAGCATGGTACATCGGCGAGACCATGCAGACACTGAGACAACGTATGAACGGACACCGCGCAACAATCGCCAGGCAGGATGGTTGCCTCCCAGTCGGGGAACACTTCAGCAGTCAAGGGCATTCAGCCTCGGATCTGCGGGTTAGCGTTCTCCAAGGCGGCCTTCGAGACACACAACAACGCAAAATCATCGAGCAGAAACTGATAGCCAACCGCACTCATGAGGACGGCCTCAATAGGGATATTGGGTTCATGTCACGCTACAGAACGTGACTTGACATCGTTGTCTGTCTTTCCAGTTTTTAAAAAACAAACACAAAAAAACAAACCCAAAAAGGACGGAGAGAGAGTAAGGGATATGGAGAGGATATGCAGACAGCAGGATTTGACACGTTGGACCCCCTGGGACACATCTCATTGTCTTGGCTGTGCTCTTGGTGTGTCTTTGATGTAAGGAAAGATTGTATCTCTGCATTTTCTGTGTTTATATTCTATGAACTTTTGTAGATTCACTCATTGTAACTTTACCTGAAGAAGGGGTGATCGATAGCTCCGAAAGCTTGTAATTTTAAATAAATCTGTTGGACTATAACCTGGTGTTGTGCGACTTCTCATTTTTGTCCACCCCAGTCCAACGCTGGCATCTCTGCATCATGACCACTTAATTAATACAGTACAGGTGATATTTTCATTTTCCAGGAATGCGCACTTGAATTGACACCCATCTATGATATATATATTAAAAAGTGTACATGTATATGTGATTTCTGTTTGTAAAACCTTACTTCCTATTGTGACATTTTTGTCATACCTTTATGTCAACTTGTTCCCATTATAATTACTATGCCCACATTTGCCTATGTAAACATGTCACACTGTAATGACACCCTCCTGACAATGGTGGCGCTGTAGAGCCTCAGTTTTCCAGCTCCCTGCTCCTCAGCCAACTCCTATGTCCCAGGCAACTGTACTTCACTCCTTCCCAAACTACCACTGCTTTTGCTGTTTAAAAATCAAAATATTAGATACAATTAAGAACAGAATGTATGACTTTAAAACGAGGATGATGTCTGCCCACTGTGGTCCAGTTATCACCTGCTCTCTAACCCCACTTCACTTGAAGACTATGCTTAATCTTGACTCCCCATGTGCAATGCCACCGGTGGTCGACTAGTATAATAGCTGAAAAAATGCCAAGGGTTTTTTCATATCCTCCATTTATATAGCACCTTATCACGTCTCTCAGAAATACCTCAACACTTCACAAACAATGGATTACTTTGGCAGGCAGCGAACCTATGCACACAGGAAGATCCCAAAAACAGCAGTGAGATGAATGACCAGTTAATCAGGCTGTGGTGGTGTTGGTTGAGGGAGGAATACTGGCCAGGTCACTGGAATAGCTCCCTTCTTCGCTTACAATACGGGAGCTTTTAACATTCATGCAGAAGGCAGGATGGACATCAGTTTTAATGCCTATTCGGAGGGCAGGGAGATCACTTCAGGAGTGGATCACCATTCATAACAGCGGCGAAGCTGGATGGAGGAATTCCAGCCCCACAATCTTTTTTTGCTCAAAGGTACCCCTAAAATGCTTTGTAAAACTGATTATCCTCGTGCTGTACGTGTGTGGATTGAGACGGTGGTGGTGGGGTGGTGGGGGCTGCCTCATTGTCCACATGAAGCAGGACCCACCTAAGGTCCAGATTGATTGAAGTTAGGCTACCCATTAATGGCTCATCGTGAGTGGGTGGAGTGACTGTCCAGACACTGAGAGAAGGTGGGTGACCCACGGCTAATTGGACACAAAGAGGAGGTTAGCTTGAAGGCTGGGTTGCAGTCCAGCCAAATGTGATAGCTAGCAGTGCCCTCCGCTGGTTGTTACCTGGAAGGACTCCACAATAAATAATCGACTTCAGAAACACAGCTGGTGAGCGTCCTCTGCCAGACAAGAGGAAGTGGCGACAAGGTTCTGGCTTAAAGGGGCAGGCATGGACATAAGGTTGACAGATTCAAAACTGTTCTGTGGTGAGATCCAACACTGTTTCTTTTGTGAACATCCATCTAATGGGAATCAGCAACATATTTCAAAAATCAACAGGGGTGTTTAGAGAGAGGGTCGCTTGGTTCCCCAGTGACTGTAGCTCCAGATTGTACTGATGTGTTTGTCGAACTGAAATTCTTCAGGTTGGAGGTTTCTCCAGCCCGAGAAATGGACGGACTAATGGATGATACACAGAAGAATGGAGAGAGAGTGGAGGAACTGAAGAAAAGGTGAGTGCTGGAATCAGGATTGCAGAGATTGAGAACTCAGTTGCTCATCAATCTGAAACATTGGCTCCTGATCTTTACTGGGGTGAGATTTCAAAGCAGGAGGGAGGAGTTCTGGTTGGGCATGGTTTTGTTTTCAACATCATTCGCACCCGTAAGCCAGCCTGATTGACAGTGGGGGTGGGGCGGGGGGGAGGAGGCTGCAGAAAAAGCAGCAGCCCAGGAACAGGGATAGAGATCGCAGGGGGTGGTGGTGGGGTGGGTACAGCGTGGCTTCGAGGGTCGGGGTGTTGGCGAGAGATTGGGGCAGAGATGAGGGCATCGGGAAGGTCGGTGATCACCGGGGGATCAGTGATCGCGGTGGGGGGGTGGGGGGAGGGGGGATCTGATTGTGGGGGCGTCCGATTGCATGGGGGCTCTGATCCGGGGAATGAGGCAGGTTAGCTTGGGGGCTGGGGGGAAGCACACTTGCTCCTCCTGGCACTTCCAGCCTGTTCCTGTTCCATGCGGCAGTCCTCCCTTTAGCACCGGGGGAAACCGGGCCAGCCAGCGTTAAAGCTGGACGAGAGATAAAATCTGAGACACACACCCTCATGAAAATATTTAAATCAGCAACCTGCCTCCTGGGAGCGGGTTGGTTGCCCGTCCCCTGTCCCACCACCGTTAACACTGGAAGTTGGCGGGTTCGAGGCGGGTTTGACAATTTTTAAATTTTCACATTCCACCCGAAACCCACCCGTTTTGCGGGGTTAGAATTACCCCCAAAGATGCTGCCTGACCTGCTGAGTGCTTCCAGCATTTTCTGTTTTTATTTCTGATTTCCAGCATCCGCAGTATTTGGCTTTTGACTCACTTGCTTACTTGATGCAGCACGGGAATACACAGCTAATAAACTGCCAACACCTGACAACTTACGTGCAAGATCCTTGATCAGAACCAAGTAAAATTGGTTCCACATCCCCAATGGCCTAGTGAGTCTATGCCGACTGGGACAGGCCCAGGCCCAGGCCCAATCTCCGTCTGTGCGGAGTTAGCTGGCGTCCAACTGGACAGCGGTAACAGGGCTATAGTACCTCTGGGATCGGAAATGGGAAATCAGCCAGGGTTCCCCACTGCTGATTGCTATCCGGCAAACTCTGCGTCGATGTTAGGAAAGGAGATGATTGGGCTCCGCCATGATGCCCCTTGTGGTCAAATAGCCTACCAACACTAACTGTCAATGCTCACACATGATTAATGGGTAAGGTACCAGGGAGGGACCAGCACTCAAAGAACTAAAGTAAATGCCTTTAAGAGGAGTGGGAAGAAAAAGAAAATTGTTCTAATTTTCATCCAGTAAAAATGAATGCACCAGAGGACTGACAGTTCCACATGGCTAATGCAACTTATATCTTTCAGAAACAAATTGTCTACTATTTAGCAGTTTTGATTTAATGAAATCTTTACCTTTTTTTAATAAATTGATGGTGTCCTGTATTTATTCTTAATTCTTCACACGGTCTAATTCAAATCATTAACAATGCTTTTTTTCCCAGCTTTTTGAATTTGACAGGTCGCCCACCAGTTTCCCGCAGTGCCTAGACCTTGTCTTTGATGCTGAGGCAGGAGGTCACTTGCCATTGAATCCGATGTTGAGTTGACAGCTTCAGATGTCAAGTCAAAGCTCCCCGCTGATTGAGAAATGTTCCCTTAACCACTAGTTTCTCTAAATTGCATTTCCACTACAGATTCACAACTCTCCATCCAGTCTGACCTCATTACCTCTCCCACCATTGACAGATCGCTTCTGTCATCTCTATTTCACCTGCCATCTATTCCATCAGCATGGGTGTACTTTATATTGTCTCACCTTGGTCCTCAGAATCTGACCACGATCAGCCCCAACACCAGCATCACCAGGCACACCAGCAGCACCAACAATCACACCAACCTTCTCCGCAATCACCTGATGCTGCACAGGACAGAGGGCATCAGCACCCGACCACATTCCTGCCCGGGACGCCAGGGATGGCCTCAACAGTGCCACATTTCACGCTGCACACCCTGGCTGCCACATGATGTGCCAGGTTGGCACCATCCCACACCAACAACATAATGCATCCCTACAATGCCCAAGCCATAGAAAAGCAGAGTATTTTTTGCATGGTGAGAGATTGGGAAATATTGGTATTCAGAGGGACCTGGGTGTCCTTGTACATGAATCACTGAAAGTTAACATGCAGGTACAACAGCAAGCAATTAGGAAAGCAAATGGTATGTTGGCCTTTATTACAAGAGGATTTGAGAATAAGAGTAAAGACGTCTTACTGCAATTATCTAGGGCCCTGGTGAGACCAAACCTGGAGTATTGTGTACAGTTTTGGTCTCCTTACCTAAGGAAGGATATACTTGCCATAGAGGGAGTGCAACGAAGGTTCACCAGACTGGTTCCTGGGATGGGGGATTGTCCTATGAGGACAGATTGAGTAGACTAGGCCTACATTCTCTAGAGTTTAGAAGACTGAGAGGTGATCTCATTGAAACATACAAAATTCTTACAGGGCTTGACAGGGTAGATGCAGGGAGGATGTCTCCCCTGCCTGGGGAGTTTAGAACCAGGGGTCACAGTCTCAGAGTATGGTGTCGGCCATTTAGGACAGAGATGAGGAGAAATTTCTTCACTCAGAGGGTGGTGAATCTTTGGAATTCTCTACCCCAGAGGGTTGTGGAGGCTCAGAAGTTGAGTATATTCAAGACAGAGATCGATAGATTTTTGAATATTAAGGGAATCAAGGGATATGGGGATAGTGCAGAAAAGTGGAGATGAGGTAGAAGATCAGCCATGATCTTATTGAATGGCGGAACAAGCTGAAAGGGCCGAATTGCTTACTCCTGCTCCTATTTCTGATGTTCTTATGTTCTTATTCCTATCACACTCATCACCATTGCGGGGGGTACCGTTATGTCTCACCATTCACTGCAACTCACTAAGCCACTTCCAAAGGTGCGCACAAATCTGTCCAAGAACGCAAAGTGTTGAAAATAAAGATTTCAATGTTTGACGGCACATTAACAGAAACTTCACATGAACATTGGCTCAAACACACAGGTGCCTACCCTTGTGTGTTGTTAGTTAGCATGATTGGACTAGGATGAGGGTGAGTGTGAGGGGTGGCTAGTGAGATGGGGATGTGATAATATAGATAGAGAGGGATGGGTGGAGTTGCAAGGTAAGTTGGTGTGCGTAAGGATGTGCAGGAGTTGGGTAGGGAAGGCAGAGTGATGGGGATGTAATGAGTGGCACAGCAGGATGAGGTTGAGTGTGGCTTTGCAGTAACGATTCGTGATCTACTGAGATCATTGAAAGGTTTGCGCCACTGCAGCCTGGTCCTCCTGATGATGCTCCTGCTTGTGTCCTCCTATGCAATGTGCAACCAGGCTGCGTTGGTCTCCTGGGGAGGTCTCTTCCGCCCATTGGAAGGGAAGAGGACTTCCTTGTGTGCTGTGACTCCCTCCATAAGCATATGGAGGGAGTCATGGAAGAGCCTGGGTGCAGCCGTGCACCTCTGTGCAGTGCTTGTCAGTGTTTGCAGCACTTCAATGCTGTAGAACACTGAAAGCACAAATGTCAAAGTAAATGTTGTTATAAAACACATTTTGTTGTGCACTTGAGTAGTAACAAATTCAGTCTTCTGGTTATAATCATTTTATTCTTTAACTTCAGTATTAAAAGCAATTTACAACCTGAGTATTGTCACAGATAAGTGTGCGAACCTAGGCATGGGTCCTGTCTCGTACTGCTTAAACAAATGAAAAAGCTTATATTTATACACTGTTTTCTTATCAAACTGGAACTGGCATTGCCTAATATGGTAGTCTCTGGCTACAGCATAGTCCAGAGATACAAGGCTACATTTTCTTCAACATGCTGTGGTAAGCCTAACCCTTCTAGTTTCTAGACATTCTTACCATAAATAAACATATCCAAGGCTGGTTGGTTGCGAACACCAGCAGTTGCTAAGTGAAATCTGTATCTCTCTCTCACTCTATCTCTCTCTCTAATGATGCCATCCACCTTTTATTCCTATATTCAATGAACTAAACATGAAGACCTTTCAGAAGCTGAATTAACCGAGTTCCATATGCCAACACTTTGTATCTCACTCATGCTGTACCTGCCTTGGGAGTGTTTGATGGGATAGTGTAGAGGGCGCTTTCCTCTGTATCTAACTGTGTTGCAGCTGGCCTGGGAGTGTTTGATAGGACAGTGTAGAGGGAGCTTTACTCTGTATCTACTCATGCTGTACCTGCCCTAGGAATGTTTGATGGGATAGTGTAAAGAAAGACTTGCATTTACATAGCGCCTTTCACGACCACCGGACATCTCAAAGCTCTTTGCAGCCAATGAAATACTTTTGAAGTGGAGTCACTGTTGTAATGTGGGAAACGCGGCACAGCAAGCTCCCACAAACAGCAATGTAAAAATGACCAGATAATCTGTTTTTGTTACGTTGGTTGAGGGAGAAATATTGGCCACGACACCGGGGATAACTCCCCCACTCTTTTTCAAAACAGTGCCATGGGATCTTTTACGTCCACCGGAGAGCAGACAGGGCCTCGGTTTAACGTCTCACCTGAAAGACTGCACCTCCGACAGTGCAGCACTCCCTCAGTACTGCACTGGAGTGTCAACCTAGCTTTATGTGCGCAAGTTCCTGGAGAGGGACTTGAACCCACAACCTTCTAACTCAGAGGCGAGTGTGCTACCAACTGAGCCACAGCTGACACTGTAGGGGAGCTTTACTCTGTATCTAACCCGTGCTGTAGCTGGCCTTGGAGTGTTTGAAGGGACAGTGTAGAGGGAGCTTTACTCTGTATCTAACCCATGCTGTACCAGGCCTGGGAGTGTTTGATGGGCTAGTACAGAGGGTGCTTTACCCCATTATTACCCATGATGCACCCTCCAATTAATGCTCCGATGGTCCCTCTCTTTGATACCCTGAAGATCCCTCCACTTATTGCTTCTGACACTATTCCTGTTACAGGGAATAGACTTGTTTCGGAGCACAAAGGAGGTTGTGATATCCTTGCCTCATCCCAAACACCATTTCCACAAACTGCCTCTCTGTTTGTTTCCTGGCTCCTTTGTGATGTCACCTGGAGACAGGTTTACGCCCCTGGTTACACAGCATCAGTGGGAGTCACTGTGGGAGGAGCTGGACTTGAGTGAGTTTAGTCCCTATAAATTTAATATTAAGGTAAGTAATTCAACCAAATGTCATAGAATCATAGTATGGTTACAGTACAGATGGAGGCCATTCAGCCCATCGAGCCTGTCCCACTCCCTCGCCCTTTCCCCTAGCCTGCAAATTTTTTCCTTCAGATACTTATCCAATTCCCTTTTGAAAGACATTAATTACAAATATATTCACATTAAATATAATCATAGTAACAAAAATAGTCCAATTGTATTCCACTTAAATTCTAGAATTAATATTCATTTTTAGATTCGAAGATTCTTGGCATGAACAGTATCTCTGGAAGGTGGAGAGAGAGGCTATGATAAATTGACCCTTAGTGTTAGGGGGGGATTAAATATGTGGGGTTACGGGGATAGGATAGGAAGAGATATGTTAGGGGGAATTAAATACGTGGGGTTACGGGGATAGGGTGGGATATGTGTCAGTGCAGGCTCGATGGGGATTCTGTGTGAGGAAAGCAGGGACAGGGTGCTGGATTTGGATGATCAGCCATGATCGTATTGAATGGCGGAGCAGGCTCGACGGGCCGAATGGCCTACTCCTACTCCTGCTCCTAGTTTCTATGTTTCTATGTTTCTATGTTTCTAGGAGTCGAATCATCGTCACACTTACTGGGACTGGAAAAGGTCGTTGGATTCACAGAGAAGATCTGGTGGGAACAAGAACCCCAGAGGTGAGAGTCTAACCAGCTGCTGGGAGCTGTCTGACAGCTGCCATAAGGCTCAGCCTTTGATGCGACAAGTTGACCTGAATTTAACTCGAATGTAAAGCTAGCCAATACCTCACCTGGGAGTGCTTGACACTTACATGTAGAGGAAGTTTTATTCTGTGTTCTTACAATGCAGTACCTGAGCTGGTGTGCTTCATTGGATAGTTTCAGAGGAGCTGCACGTAGCAGTTAACACATGCTGGATCTGAGTTGGCTGTGTTTGGTGAACCAATTTAGAGAGAGCTTCACTCTGTATCTAACCTGTGCTCAGCCTGCCCTGGGAGTGTTTCATGGGAAAGTGTAGATGGAGCATTACTCACTATACAACCACATGCTGTACCTGCTCTGGGAGTGTTTGATGGGATAGTGTAGATGGAGCTTTCCTCTGTATCTAACTCATGCTGCACCTGCCCCTGGGAGTGTTTGATGGGATAGTGTAGATCAAGCTTTACTCTGTATCTAACACATGCTGCACCTGCCCCTGGGAAATAATAGAACAATTTAATATTAAGGTAAGTAATTCAACCAAATGTCATTAATTACAAATATATTCAAAGTAAATATAATCATAGTCACAAAAATAGACCGAATGTATTCCAATTACAGATTCTAGAATTAATATTAATTTTTATATTAAATGTTTCATGTCGTGAAGAGTATCTCAGGAGGGTGGGAGAGAGTGGAGCTGAACCATCATCACACTAACTGGGACTGGAGAAATGTCGCTGGATTCACAGAGCAGATCTGGTGGGACCAAGACCCTCAATGTCAAAGACGGGATGAAACAAGAAGCCCCAACAATGATTGTAAAGGTGAGGAACTTTACTGAGGATCCCATCAGTCCAGGATTTTGCCAAGGTGAGAGTCTAACCATCTACTGGGTGCTTGTTCGACAAATGCCATAAGGGACTGCCTTTGATGCGACTAGTACAACAGAGCTCAACTTGTAGGTAAAGCTAGCCCATGCCTGGGACTGCTTGACACTTACATGTAGTGGGATTTTTATTCTAAGTTCATCCCATGCTGTACCTGAGCTGTTGTGCTTCATTGGGTAGTGTCAGAGGAGCTGTACGCTGAATTTAAAACATGCTGGATCTGAGTTGGCTGTGTGTGATCAACCAATTTAGAGAGAGCTTTACACTTCATCTAAGTTGTACTGTACCTGGCCTGGGAGTGTTAGATGGTAATGTAAAGTGGGAGGCTTTACTCTGTATCTAAGCAGCGCTATACCAGGCCTGGGAGTGTTTAATGGGACACTGTAGAAGGAACTTTACTCTATATCTAACTGAGACTGACTGATTGACTTTCTTTCATATACCCAGCATGGGCTTGAACTCAGATACTTTCCGCATACTCACAGAGATCAGCGCGAGAGCACAAAACATCCCAAACACAGGAGCTGACCCTGAGATGGTGCGACACGAACTCTGCAGCTACATTAGCAACCTTTAGAGATGAACCCCTGTCCGCGCCCATCCTACTTTATCATTTTCTTGTGGTTACAGTTGGAATATTGCAGGTGTGTGACGTCAAGCCTAAGGAATTTCCCACCTTTGACCTCTTCAATTATTTTATTTCAGCTCAGCTTTGAAGACCAGGACTGTCCTTCAGATGTCACGCATTTCCTGACAGCGCAGTTCCAGCACTGGACATGTGACAAGAGAGTGACACCAAAGAGGTAGGACATGTGCAGCCACACTCATCAACATCCATCTTGCCCACACCTGTTGCTGTGCTGTGACAGATCGAGAAATGCTGGAGTTCCCCTGTGGAGGGAGGCAACGGCAGCTCTGCTGCAAAAGACAGTCAGTCACTCGACACAAGAGATGGTGAAGGAAAGAATCAGAAAATGTAAAGCTTTGAGGAACTGGATTCTGAACAAAATGAGGTTCCTCAGATCATGGCGTATTCACCCCAGATACATGTGTCAGAAATGTTTGTTGTCCACAATTAATCCTGAGTGCCTGCCGCTCAAGAGGAGTAACAGTCAATTCCAGATTAACACATATTGAGGCCTGTTACAAAGGTATTGGAAACCAAACAGGACAAAGACAAATAGCACTGAAGTATTGATCAATGGGAAGATCTGAATTATAGACAGATTCAATTTGATCCTGCAGGAAGGAAGGAAAAAAAAGAAGGAAGGAAGGTTCTAATCTGTAATAACCGGGACATTGAAGCACGAATGTGCTGTGCCATGGACTGAATAGGATCAACATTTCCCACTTTCAGACACTTTCCCACTGCTGATTATGGAGTGGGTTGGCTCCATAAGCTGGGCTTACAGTGAATCTCACCATTTGTTTCTAACGTCCAATGTGTTTAAATTCAGTTTATTGTTATGTTTCCTCTCCAGAGGCTGATGGTACAGAGCTGACCAATGTACAGACACTGGCCAACGCTGAATCAGAGGGGAAATTTATAGAGATTATTTTCTCCTCTTTTACCTCACCCATAACTCTTGGGAGACACAAGTGGTAACTTCTGGCTCCCTTAGTCACCATTCCTGTTAATGCTGGGCCAGAATGGGGACACAAGGCGCTGTCCCTCTGAAGTACTTAGATGACATCTCCATAGCCATGGAAAGCTTCATCTGACTGATGTAGAATCCAGTCTCTGGCACTTCATGAGTGGGAGGAGGATCCGCTCTAATGGCACCAACACTGTCCTTGGGTCTTTTTCTCCAATCAGCAGCAGAACATCCCTTTACCATCTCCTGCATCAAAAACTTGAGTTGACATTACTGGTCTTCCTTTGATTCCTTTCCTTAGTTGACAGACTTTCCTGCAGTCTATTTTTTGTAATTGTGAACCCAGGTGTAGGGCCCAGACCCAGTAGCAGCAGAGCATGATTGAGGTCAAAGGCAAATTTGTTGGAACAAATCTCTGGGACTTAGGAATAGAATGACTGTGGAGGCTAAAAAAGTAAATAGAAAAAGAGGACACGAGAACAGGAAAAGGTTAAAGCAAAATTAAGTTACAATTAAGAAAAACAAGAAACACAATATATAAAACACAAGTTTTTAATTTTAATTTATTCATTGTCGGGATGTGGGCATCACTCGCAAGGCCAGCATTTATTGCCCATCCCTAGTTGCCCTTGAGAAGGTGGTGGTGAGCCGCCTTCTTGAACCGCTGCAGTCCATGTTGTGAAGGGACTCCCATAGTGCTGTTAGGTAGGGAGTTCCAGAATTCTGTGAGACTTGGAGGGGAACTTGGTGGTAGTGGTGCTCCCATGGGCCTGCTGCCTTTGTCTTTTGAGGTGGTAGAGCTCGCAGATTTGGGAGGTGCTGTCGTGGAAGCCTTGGCGAGTTGCTGCAGTGCATCTTGTAGATTGAACACACTGCAACCATGGTGTGCCATGGTGGAGGCAGTAAATGTTTAAGGTGGTGGATGGGATGCCAATCAAGCAGGCTGCTTTGTGCTGGATGGTGTTGAGGTTTTTGAGTGTTGTTGGAGCTGCACTCATCCAGGGACATGGAGAATATTCCATCACACTCCTGACTTGTGCTTTGTAGATAGTGGGAAGGTTTGGGGAGTCAGGAGGTGAGTCACTCGCCGCTAAGTACCCAGCGTCCGTCTAGTTCTTGCAGCCACAGCATTTATGTGGCCAGTCTAGTTAAGTTTCTGGTCAATGGTGAACCCCAGGATTTTGATGGTGGGGGATTCAACGATGGTTATGCCATTGAACGTCATGGGGAGGTGGTTAGACTCTCTCTTGTTGGAGATGGTCATTGTCTGGCACTTGTGTGGCACAAATGTTACTTGCCACTTATCATCCCCAACCTGAATGTTGTCCAGGTCTTGCTGCACGTGGACACAGACTGCCTCATTATCTGACAAATTGTGAATGTAACTTAACACTGTGCAATCAGCAGCGAACATCCCCACTTCTGAAGGTCATTAATAAAGCAGTTGAAGATGTTGGTCCTAGGACACTGTCCTGAGTAACTGCTGCAGCGATGACCTGGGGCTGAGATGATTGGCCTCCAATAACCACAACCATCTTCCTTGTGCTAGATATGACACCATCCAGTGGAGAGTTTTCCCCCGATCCCCATTGACTTCAGTTTTGCTAGGGCTCCTTGGCGCCACACTCGGTCAAATGCTGCCTTGATGTCGAGGACAGTCACTCTCACCTCACCTCTGGAATTCAGCTCTTTTGTCCATGTTTGGACCAAGGCTGTAATGAGGTCAGGAGCCAAGTGTTGGCCTTCATTGCAAGAGGATTTGAGTACAGGAGCAAGGATGTCTTACTACAGTTGTACAGGGCCTTGGTGAGACCACACCTGGAGTACAGTGTGCAGTTTTGGTCTCCTTACCTAAGAAAGGATATACTTGCCATAGAGGGAGTGCAGCGAAGGTTCACCAGACTGATTCCTGGGATGACAGGATTGTCATATGAGGAGAGATTGGGTCGACTAGGCCTGTATTCACTAGAGTTTAGAAGACTGAGAGGGGATCTCATTGAAACGTATAAAATTCTGACAGGGCTAGACAGACTGAATGCAGGGAGGATGTTTCCCTTGGCTGTGGGGTCTAGAACGAGGGGTCACAGTCTCAGGATACGGGGTAGTACATTTAGGACTGAGATGAAGAGAAATTTCTTCACTCAGAGGGTGGTGAACCTGTGGAATTCTCTACCACAGAGGCTGTGGAGGCCAAGTCACTGAATATATTTAAGAAGGTGATAGATAGATTTCTAGACACAAAAGGCATCGGGTATGGGGAGAGAGCGGGAATATGGTATTGAGATAGAGGATCAGCCATGATCATATTGAATGGCGGAGCAGGCTCGAAGGGCCGAATGGCCTACTCCTGCTGCTATTTTTCTTTGTTTCTTTCTATGTTTCAAGTGGTCCTGGCGGAAACCAAACTGGGCATCGGTGAGCAGGTTATTTGAGCGTAAGTGCCGTTTGATAGCATTGTCAATGACAGCTTCCATCACTTTGCTAATGATGGAGAGATGGCTGATGGGGTGGTAACTGGCTGTTGGATTAGTCCAGCTTTTTCCGGACTGGACGTACCTGGCCAATTTACCACTTTGTCGGGTAGATTCCAGTACTGGAGCAGCTTGGCTAGAGGTGCAGCTAGTTCTGGAGCACAGGTCTTCAGCTCTGCAGCCGGGATGTTGCCGGGGCCCATAGCCTTTGCTGTATCCAGTGCGCTCTACCGTTCTTGATATCACGTGGAGTGAAGCAAATTGGCTGAAGACTGGCTTCTGTGATGGTGGTGACCTCAGGAGCAGGCCGAGATGTATCGTCCACTTGGCACTTGTGGCTGAAGATGGTTGTGAAGGAATCAGACTAGGGTCCTGAATTTAAATAAAGGAAACTACGATGGTATGAGACGCGAATTGGCTAGGATGGATTGGGGAACGTTACTTAAAGGGTTGACGGTGGATACGCAATGGCAAACATTTAAAGATCGCATGGATAAACTACAGAATTTGTTCATCCCTGTTTGGCATAAAAATAAAACAAAAAAGGTGACTCAACCATGGCTAATAAGGGAAATTAGGGATAGCATAAGATCCAAGGAGAGGACATATAAATTGGCCAGAAAAAGCAGCAAACCTGAGAATTGGGAGCAGTTTAGGATTCAGCAAAGGAGGACAAAGGGATTAATTAAGAGGGGGAAAATATTGTATGAGAGTAAGCTTGCAGGGAACATAAAAACTGACTGTAAAAGCTTCTATAGATATGTGAAGAGAAAAAGATTGGTGAAGTCAAGCGTAGGTCCCATGCAGTCAGAATCAGGGGAATTTATAATGGGGAACAAAGAAATGGCAGATCAATTAAATACATACTTTGGTTCTGTCTTCACAAAGGATGACACAAATAACCTCCCAGAGATGTCGGGGAACATAGGGTCTAATGAGAGGGAGGAACTGAATTAAATCAGTATTTGTAGGGAAATGGTGTTAGGGAAATTGATGGGATTGAAGGCCGATAAATCCCCAGGGCCTGATAATCTACATCCTAGGGTACTTAAGGAAGTGGCCCTAGAAATAGTAGATGCATTGCTGGTCATCTTCCAAAATTCTACAGACTCTGGAACAGTTCCCATGGATTGGAGGTTAGGTAATGTAACCCCACTATTTAAAAGAGGTGGTAGAGAGAAAATGGGGAATTATAGACCGGTAACCCTGACATCGGTAGTGGGGAAAATGCTAGAGTCCATTATAAAAGATGTAATAGCAGAGCACTTGGAAAACAGTGACAGGATCGGACAAAGTCAACATGGATTTACAAAAGGTAAATCATGCTTGACTAATCTACAGGGTGTAACTGGTAGAATAGATAAGGGAGAACCAGTACACGTGGTGTATTTGGACTTTCAGAAGGCTTTCGATAAGGTCCCGCATAAGAGATTAGCGTGCAAAGTTAAAGCACATGGGATTGGTGGGGGTAAGGTACTGACTTGGATAGAAAACTGGTTGGCAGACAGGAAGCAAAGAGTTGGAATAAACGGGTCTTTGTCCGAGTGGCAGGCAGTGACTAGTGGTGTACCGCAGGGATCGGTGCTAGGACCCCAGCTATTCACAATATATATTAATGATCTAGACGAGGGAACTAGATGTAATATCTCCAAGTTTGCGAACAACACAAAGCTAGGTGGGCGTATGTGCTGTGAGGAGGTTGCAGAGAAACTGCAGTATGATTTGGACAGGTTGGGTGATTGGGCAAGTGCATGGCAGATGCAGTATAATGTGGATAAATGCGAGGTTATCCACTTTGGTGGCAAAAACAGGAAGGCAGATTATTATCTGAACGGCAATAAATTGGGAAAAGGGGAAGTGCAACGAGACCTGGGGGTCCTTGTGCACCAGTCGTTGAAGGTAAGCATGCAGGTGCAACAGGCGGTTAAGAAGGCAAATTGTATATTGGCCTTCATAGCGAGAGGATTCGAGTACAGGGGCAAGGATGTCTTGCTGCAGTTGTACAGGGCCTTGGTGAGACCACACCTTGAGTATTGTGTGCAGTTTTGGTCGCCTTATCTGAGGAAGGATGCTCTTGCCATGGAGGGAATGCAGCGAAGATTCACCAGACTGATACCTGGGATGGCAGGAATGACGTATGAAGAGAGTTTGGGTCGATTAGGCTTATATTCGGTAGAGTTTAGAAGAATGAGAGGGGATCTCATTGAAACTTATAAAATTCTAACAGGACTACACAGACTAGATGCAGGAAGGATGTTCCCGATGGCGGGTGAGTCCAGAAACAGGGGTCACAGTCTAAGGATAAGGGGTAAGCCATTTAGGACTGAGATGAGGAGGAATTTCTTCAACCAGAGAGTGTTGAACCTGTGGAATTCTCTACCACAGAAGGCAGTAGAGGCCAATTCATTAAATATATTCAAGAAGGAGATAGATATATTTCTTAAGGCTAAGGGGATCAAGGGATATGGGGAGAAAGCAGGGACAGGGTACTGAATTTGGATGATCAGCCATGATCACATTGAATGGCGGAGCAGGCTCGAGGGGCCGAATGGCCTACTCCTGCTCCTATCTTCTATGTTTCTATGTTTCTATGACAGTCACTCTCACCTCACCTCTGGAATTCAGCTCTTTTGTCCATGTTTGGACCAAGGCTGTAATGCGGTCAGGAGCCAAGTGGTCCTGACGGAAACCAAACTGGTCATCGGTGAGCTGGTTATTTGTGCCTTTGTTAGTGCCGCTTGATAGCATTGTCGATGACAGCTTCCATCACTTTGCTGATGATGGAGAGATGGCTGATGGGATGGTAACGGGCTGTCGGATTAGTCCAGCTTTTTGTGGACTGTACATACCTGGCCAATTTACCACTTTGTCGGGGAGATGCCAGTACGGGAACAGCTTGGATAGTGTTGCAGCTAGTTCTGGACACAGGTCTTCAGCACTGCAGCCGCGATGTTGTCAGAACCCATAACCTTTGCTGTATCCAGTGCGCTGTACAGTTCTTGATATCACGTGGAGTGAAGTGAATTAGCTGAAGACTGGCTTCTGTGAGGGTGGGACCTCAGGGGCAGGCTGAGATGCATCATCCACTTGGCACTTGTGACTGAAGATGGTTGCGAAGGCTTCAGCCTTGTCTTTTTCACTCAGGTGCTGTGCTCCGCCATCATTGAGGATGTGGATGTTCAAGGAGCCTCCTCCTCCCGTTAGTTGTTTAATTGTCCATCACCATTCCCGACTGGATGTGACAGGACTGCAGAGCTTTGATCTGATCCATTGGGTGTGGGATCGCTTAGCTCTGTCTATAGCACGCTGCCTCTGCTGTTTAACATGCATATAGTCCTGTGTTGTAGCTTCACCAAGTTGGTTTCTGATTTTCTGATACACCTGGTGCAGCTCCTGGAATGCTCTTCAACACTCCTTATTGAACCAGGACTGGTTTGATGGAAATGGTAGAATGTGGGATATGCCGGGCCATGAGTTTACAGATTATGGTGGAATACAATTCTGTTGCTGCTGATGGCCAACAGCGCCTCATGGATGCCCAGTTTTGAGCTGCTAGATGTGTTCTTAATCTATCCCATTTAGCACAGTGGTAGGGCACAGAACACGATGAAGGGGTGTCCTCAGTGACTCGGTAGTACCATGATTGACCAAGCTGGCTGAGTCCTGAAGGACATAGCAGCCAGACTGACTCACAGCAGGTGGTGAGAGAACAAACACGAGCCTCTACCGAGCAACACTTGGTGATGGACATTGAAGTCCCCCACCCAGAGTACATTCTGTGCACCAGCAGCCACAGTGCGCCGGAGGAGGAGGGAGTAAATGTTTAAGATGGTGGATGGGGGAGCTGATTAAGCGGCCTGCTTTCCCCTGAATTGTGTCGAGCTTCGTGAGTGTTGTTGGAGCTGCAACCGTCCAGGCAAGTGGAAAATATTCCATCGCACTCCTGACTTGCGCCTTGTAGGGGGTGGAAAGGCTTTGGGGAGTCAGGAGGTGGTGAGTCACTTGCGCAGAATACCCAGCATCTGACTAGCGCTTGTAGGCACAGTATTTATTTGGCTGATCTATTTAAGTTTTTGGTCAATGGTGACCCCCAGGATGTTGATGGTGGGGAATTCAATGATGGTAATGCCATTGACTGTCATGGGGAGGTGGTTAGACTCTCTCTTGTTGGAGATGGTCATTGTCTGGCACTTGTGTGTCAGAAATGTTACTTGCCACTTATCATCCCCAACCTGCATGTTGTCCAGGTCTTGCTGCACGTGGACACAGACTGCCTCATTGGGCCAAAAATTCGGCACTTGCCGGGTGAGTACGTGCTAAGGTCCCGGCAGACTGGAAAACTGCTAATGTAACACCCTTATTTAAAAAGGGCAGTAGACAGAAGGCTGGTAACTATAGACCGGTTAGCCTAACATCTGTGGTAGGTAAAATTTTGGAGTCCATTATTAAGGAAACAGTAACAGGACATTTGGATAATCATAATTTAATAGGACAAAGTCAGCATGGTTTTACGAAGGGGAAGTCATGTTTGACAAATTTGCTGGAGTTCTTTGAGGAAATAACATATAGAGTGGATAAAGGGGAACCAGTGGACGTAGTGTATTTAGACTTCCAAAAGGCATTTGACAAGGTGCCACACAAAAGATTATTGCTTAAGGTAAAAAATCACGGGATTGGGGGTAATATTCTGGCATGGATAGAGGATTGGCTATCTAACAGAAAGCAAAGAGTTGGGATAAATGGTTCATTCTCAGACTGGCAATCAGTAACTAGTGGTGTTCCACAGGGGTCAGTGCTGGGTCCCCAACTCTTCACAATCTATATTAACGATTTGGAGGAAGGGACCAAGTGTAACATATCAAAATTTGCAGATGATACAAAGATGGGAGGGAAAGTAGTGAGTGAGGAGGACATAAAAAACCTGCAAGGGGACATAGACAGGCTAAGTAAGTGGGCAGAGATTTGGCAGATGGAATACAACACTGGAAAGTGTGAGGTGATGCACTTTGGCAGGAAAAATCCTAGAGCAATTTATTATCTTAATGGCAAGAAACTGGAGAGTACTGAAGTGCAAAGGGATCTGGGGGTCCTGGTGCACGAAACTCAAAAGGTTAGTATGCAGGTGCAGCAAGTGATTAAGAAGGCAAATGGAATGTTGGCTTTCATTGCTAGGGGGATAGAATATAAAAATAGGGAGGTATTGCTTCAGTTGTACAAGGTATTGGTGAGACCGCACCTGGAATACTGCATACAGTTTTGGTGTCCTTACTTAAGGAAAGACATCCTTGCTCTCGAAGCAGTGCAAAAAAGGTTCACTCGGTTAATCCCGGGGATGAGGGGGTGGTCATATGAGGAGAGGTTGGGTAGATTGGGACTCTACTCATTGGAGTTCAGAAGAATGAGAGGCGATCTTATTGAAACATATAAGATTGTGAAGGGGTTGGATCGGGTGGATGCGGGGAGGATGTTCCCGATGACGGGTGAGACGAGAACTAGGGGACATAGTCTTAGAATAAGGGGCTGCTCTTTCAAAACTGAGATGAGGAGGAACTACTTCACTCAGAGGGTGGTAGGTCCATGGAATATGCTGCCACAAAAAGCTGTAGAAGCTACAACATTAATTAAATTTAAAACAGAAATAGACAGTTTCCTAGAAGTAAAGGGCATTAAGGGTTACGGGGAGCGGGCAGGAATTTGGACATGAGTCTAGGTTCGGATCGGTCATGGCCCTGTGGGTAGTGGAGCGGGCCCAGGGACTGTGTAGCCTGATTCTGCTCCTATTTCGTGTGTGCAATTCTGTTAGATGCAGGAGATGGTTCTGTGATAGATAGTAGATTGGCGGTTAGGATCAGATCAGCCATGATCTTATTGAATGGCGGAGCAGGCTCGAGGGGCCGATTGGCCTACTCCTGCTCCTATTTCTTATGTTCTTATGTTCTTATGTGCTGTGTACGCACCCGTAAGGTCTCCTGAAGTGCCGGTTACCTGCATGCACTGCGCATGCGCGGGAAACTGGAACTTCCGGTCTCGGGAAGGGAGGTTGTCAGAGGTGAACCGCGTGCACGGGAGAGGCTGCGCGCACGCAGGGAACTTAGTTTTTTTTTCAGGTTTCTCCGGGAAGGTAAGTATGGAAGAAGCTGCGCTTTTAAAAAGGAGACGCAGGACCCGTTTTTAACAAGGTAAGTGGTTAATTAATTACAATTAAAACATTTTTTCAACAGGTTTATCTTTTTTAGATACTTTAAAGAAAGGTAAGTTTATTTTTCGCACTCTTAAAAAGTACTTTAATTTTTTCAAAAATTTAAATTTTTGTTTTAAGTAGTTAATTTATTTAACTGATAGTTATTTTAAAAATGTGACGGCTTTTAAAAAAAATTATTTGAAGTTTAGGTGTTGTTTTGGGGCCGATTTCAATTCATAGATTTGACAGGTCTTGGTTGGCGGACAGAAAGCAGAGAGTAGGAATTAATGGGTCTTTTTCCGAATGGCAAGTAGTGACTAGTGGGGTACCGCAGGGATCGGTCCTTGGACCCCAGCTATTCACAATATACATTAATGATCTAGATAAGATGGTTGCGAAGGCTTCAGCCTTGTCTTTTTCACTCAGGTGCTGTGCTCCGCCATCATTGAGGATGTGGATGTTCAAGGAGCCTCCTCCTCCCGTTAGTTGTTTAATTGTCCATCACCATTCCCGACTGGATGTGACAGGACTGCAGAGCTTTGATCTGATCCATTGGGTGTGGGATCGCTTAGCTCTGTCTATAGCACGCTGCCTCCGCTGTTTAACATGCATATAGTCCTGTGTTGTAGCTTCACCAAGTTGGTTTCTGATTTTCTGTTACGCCTGGTGCAGCTCCTGGAATGCTCTTCAACACTCCTTATTGAACCAGGACTGGTTTGATGGAAATGGTAGAATGAGGGATATGCCGGGCCATGAGTTTACAGATTATGGTGGAATACAATTCTGTTGCTGCTGATGGCCAACAGCGCCTCATGGATGCCCAGTTTTGAGCTGCTAGATGTGTTCTTAATCTATCCCATTTAGCACAGTGGTAGGGCACAGAACACGATGAAGGGGTGTCCTCAGTGACTCGGTAGTACCATGATTGATCAAGCTGGCTGAGTCCTGAAGGACATAGCAGCCAGACTGACTCACGGCAGGTGGTGAGAGAACAAACACGAGCCTCTACCGAGCAACACTTGGTGATGGACATTGAAGTCCCCCACCCAGAGTACATTCTGTGCACCAGCAGCCACAGTGCGCCGGAGGAGGAGGGAGTAAATGTTTAAGATGGTGGATGGGGGAGCTGATTAAGCGGCCTGCTTTCCCCTGGATTGTGTCGAGCTTCGTGAGTGTTGTTGGAGCTGCAACCGTCCAGGCAAGTGGAAAATATTCCATCGCACTCCTGACTTGCGCCTTGTAGGGGGTGGAAAGGCTTTGGGGAGTCAGGAGGTGGTGAGTCACTTGCGCAGAATACCCAGCATCTGACTAGCGCTTGTAGGCACAGTATTTATTTGGCTGATCTAGGTAAGTTTTTGGTCAATGGTGACCCCCAGGATGTTGATGGTGGGGAATTCAATGATGGTAATGCCATTGACTGTCATGGGGAGATGGTTAGACTCTCTCTTGTTGGAGATGGTCATTGTCTGGCACTTGTGTGTCAGAAATGTTATTTGCCACTTATCATCCCCAACCTGCATGTTGTCCAGGTCTTGCTGCACGTGGACACAGACTGCCTCATTGGGCCAAAAATTCGGCACTTGCCGGGTGAGTACGTGCTGTGTACGCACCCGTAAGGTCTCCTGAAGTGCCGGTTACCTGCATGCACTGCGCATGCGCGGGAAACTGGAACTTCCGGTCTCGGGAAGGGAGGTTGTCAGAGGTGAACCGCGTGCACGGGAGAGGCTGCGCGCACGCAGGGAACTTAGTTTTTTTTTCAGGTTTCTCCGGGAAGGTAAGTATGGAAGAAGCTGCGCTTTTAAAAAGGAGGCGCAGGACCCGTTTTTAACAAGGTAAGTGGTTAATTAATTACAATTAAAAAAAATTTTCAACAGGTTTATCTTTTTTAGATACTTTAAAGAAAGGTAAGTTTATTTTTCGCACTCTTAAAAAGTACTTTAATTTTTTCAAAAATTTAAATTTTTGTTTTAAGTAGTTAATTTATTTAACTGATAGTTATTTTAAAAATGTGACGGCTTTTAAAAAAAATATTTGAAGTTTAGGTGTTGTTTTGGGGCCGATTTCAATTCATAGATTTGACAGGTCTTGGTTGGCGGACAGAAAGCAGAGAGTAGGAATTAATGGGTCTTTTTCCGAATGGCAAGTAGTGACTAGTGGGGTACCGCAGGGATCGGTCCTTGGACCCCAGCTATTCACAATATACATTAATGATCTAGATAAGGGAACTAAATGCAATATCTCCAAGTTTGCAGATGACACAAAGCTGGGTGGGAGTGTGTGCTGCGAGGAGGATACCGAGAAACTCCAGGATGATTTGGACAGGTTGGGTGATTGGGCAGAAGTGTGGCAGATGCAATATAACATGGATAAATCGAGGTTATCCACTTTGGTGTCAAAAACAGAAAGGCAGACTATTATCTGAATGGCAATAGATTGGGCGAAGGGGAAGTGCAACGAGACCTGGGTGTCCTTGTGCACCAGTCGCTGAAATTAAGCATGCAGGTGCAGCAGGCGGTGAAGAAGGCAAATGGTATGTTGGCCTTCATAGCGAAAGGGTTTGAGTATAGGAACAGGGATGTCCTGCTGCAGTTGTACAGGGCCTTGGTGAGACCACACCTTGAGTACTGTGTGCAGTTTTGGTCGCCTTATCTGAGGAAGGATGTTCTTGCCATGGAAGGAGTTCAGCGAAGATTCACAAGGCTGATACCTGGGATGGCAGGAATGACATATGAGGAGAGATTGGGTCGGTTGGGCTTATACTCGCTGGAGTATAGAAGAATGAGAGGGGATCTCATCGAAACATATAAAATTCTGACAGGTCTGGACAAACTAGATGCAGGAAGAATGTTCCCGATGGTCGGAGAGTCCAGAACCAGGGGTCATAATCTAAGGATAAGGGGTAAGCCATTTAGGACAGAAATGAGGAAGAATTTCTTCACCCAGAGAATGGTGAACCTATGGAATTCTCTACCACAGAAGGTAGTTGAGGCCAAGTCATTAAATATATTCAAGAATGAGTTAGATATATTTCTTAAAGCGAAAGTTATCAAGGGATATGGGGAGAAGGCAGTTACAGGGTACTGAGTTTGGATGATCAGCCATGATCTCATCGAATGGCGGAGCAGGCTCGAGGGGCCGAATGGCCTACTCCTGCTCCTATCTTCTATGTTTCTATGTTTCTATGTCTTCACAAAGGAGGACACAAATAACCTCCCAGAGATGTCGAGGAACATAGGGTCTAATGAGAGGGAGGAACTGAATGAAATCAGTATTTGTAGGGAAATGGTATAAGGGAAATTGACGGGATTGAAGGCCGATAAATCCCCAGGGCCTGATAATCTACATCCTAGGGTACTTAAGGAAGTGGCCCCAGAAATAGTAGATGCATTGCTGGTCATCTTCCAAACTTCTTTAGACTCTGGAATAGTTCCCATGGATTGGAGGGTAGCTAATGTAACCCCACTATTTAAAAGAGCTGGTAGAGAAAAAATGGGGAATTATAGAGCGGTAAGCCTGACATCGGTAGTGGGGAAAATGCTAGAGTCCATTATAAAAGATGTAACAACAGAGCACTTGGAAAACAGTGACAGGATCGGACAAAGTCAACATGGATTTACAAAAGGTAAATCATGCTTGACTAATCTACAGGGTGTAACTGGTAGAATAGATAAGGGAGAACCAGTACACGTGGTGTATTTGGACTTTCAGAAGGCTTTCGATAAGGTCCCGCATAAGAGATTAGCGTGCAAAGTTAAAGCACATGGGATTGGTGGGGGTAAGGTACTGACTTGGATAGAAAACTGGTTGGCAGACATGAAGCAAAGAGTTGGAATAAACGGGTCTTTGTCCGAGTGGCAGGCAGTGACTAGTGGGGTTCCGCAGGGATCGGTGCTAGGACCCCAGCTATTCACAATATATATTGATGATCTAGACGAGGGAACTAGATGTAATATCTCCAAGTTTGCAGACAACACAAAGCTGGGTGGGCGTATGTGCTGTGAGGAGGTTGCAGAGAAACTGCAGTATGATTTGGACAGGTTGGGTAATTGGGCAGATGCATGGCAGATGCATGGATAAATGCGAGGATATCCACTTTGGTGGCAAAAACAGGAAGGCACATTATCTGAACGGCAATAGATTGGGAAAAGGGGAAGTGTAACGAGACCTGCGTGTCCTTGTGCACCAGTCGCTGAAGGTAAGCATGCAGGTGCAGCAGGCGGTTAAGAAGGCAAATGGTATGTTGGCCTTCATAGCGAGAGGATTCGAGTACAGGAGCAAGGATGTCTTGCTGCAGTTGTACAGGGCTATGGTGAGTCCACACCTTGAGTATTTTGTGCAGTTTTGGTCGCCTTATCTGAGGAAGGATGCTCTTGCCATGGAGGGAGTGCAGCGAAGATTCACCAGACTGATACCTGGGATGGCAGGAATGACGTATGAAGAGAGATTGGGTCGATTAGGCTGAAATTCGCTAGAGTTTAGAAGAATGAGAGGGGATCTCATTGAAACTTATAAAATTCTAACAGGACTAGACAGACTAGATGCAGGAAGGCTGTTCCCGATGGCGGGGTAGTCCAGAACCAAGGGTCACAGTCTAAGGATAAGGGGTAAGCCATTTAGGACTGAGAGGAGGAGGAATTTCTTCACCCAGAGAGTGGTGAACCTGTGGAATTCTCTACCACAGAAGGCAGTTGAGGCCAATTCATTAAATATCTTCAAGAAGGAGTTAGATATATTTCTTAAGGCTAAGGGGATCAAGGGATATGGGGAGAAAGCAGGGACAGGGTACTGAATTTGGATGATCAGCCATGATCACATTGAATGGCGGAGCAGGCTCGAGGGGCCGAATGGCCTACTCCTGCTCCTATCTTCTATGTTTCTATGTTTCTATGACAGTCACTCTCACCTCACCTCTGGAATTCAGCTCTTTTGTCCATGTTTGGACCAAGGCTGTAATGCGGTCAGGAGCCAAGTGGTCCTGACGGAAACCAAACTGGTCATCGGTGAGCTGGTTATTTGTGCCTTTGTTAGTGCCGCTTGATAGCATTGTCGATGACAGCTTCCATCACTTTGCTGATGATGGAGAGATGGCTGATGGGATGGTAACGGGCTGTCGGATTAGTCCAGCTTTTTGTGGACTGTACATACCTGGCCAATTTACCACTTTGTCGGGGAGATGCCAGTACGGGAACAGCTTGGATAGTGTTGCAGCTAGTTCTGGACACAGGTCTTCAGCACTGCAGCCGCGATGTTGTCAGAACCCATAACCTTTGCTGTATCCAGTGCGCTGTACAGTTCTTGATATCACGTGGAGTGAAGTGAATTAGCTGAAGACTGGCTTCTGTGAGGGTGGGACCTCAGGGGCAGGCTGAGATGCATCATCCACTTGGCACTTGTGACTGAAGATGGTTGCGAAGGCTTCAGCCTTGTCTTTTTCACTCAGGTGCTGTGCTCCGCCATCATTGAGGATGTGGATGTTCAAGGAGCCTCCTCCTCCCGTTAGTTGTTTAATTGTCCATCACCATTCCCGACTGGATGTGACAGGACTGCAGAGCTTTGATCTGATCCATTGGGTGTGGGATCGCTTAGCTCTGTCTATAGCACGCTGCCTCCGCTGTTTAACATGCATATAGTCCTGTGTTGTAGCTTCACCAAGTTGGTTTCTGATTTTCTGTTACACCTGGTGCAGCTCCTGGAATGCTCTTCAACACTCCTTATTGAACCAGGACTGGTTTGATGGAAATGGTAGAATGAGGGATATGCCTGGGCCATGAGTTTACAGATTATGGTGGAATACAATTCTGTTGCTGCTGATGGCCAACAGCGCCTCATGGATGCCCAGTTTTGAGCTGCTAGATGTGTTCTTAATCTATCCCATTTAGCACAGTGGTAGGGCACAGAACACGATGAAGGGGTGTCCTCAGTGACTCGGTAGTACCATGATTGACCAAGCTGGCTGAGTCCTGAAGGACATAGCAGCCAGACTGACTCACGGCAGGTGGTGAGAGAACAAACACGAGCCTCTACCGAGCAACACTTGGTGATGGACATTGAAGTCCCCCACCCAGAGTACATTCTGTGCACCAGCAGCCACAGTGCGCCGGAGGAGGAGGGAGTAAATGTTTAAGATGGTGGATGGGGGAGCTGATTAAGCGGCCTGCTTTCCCCTGGATTGTGTCGAGCTTCGTGAGTGTTGTTGAGCTGCAACCGTCCAGGCAAGTGGAAAATATTCCATCGCACTCCTGACTTGCGCCTTGTAGGGGGTGGAAAGGCTTTGGGGAGTCAGGAGGTGGTGAGTCACTTGCGCAGAATACCCAGCATCTGACTAGCGCTTGTAGGCACAGTATTTATTTGGCTGATCTAGGTAAGTTTTTGGTCAATGGTGACCCCCAGGATGTTGATGGTGGGGAATTCAATGATGGTAATGCCATTGACTGTCATGGGGAGGTGGTTAGACTCTCTCTTGTTGGAGATGGTCATTGTCTGGCACTTGTGTGTCAGAAATGTTATTTGCCACTTATCATCCCCAACCTGCATGTTGTCCAGGTCTTGCTGCACGTGGACACAGACTGCCTCATTGGGCTAAAAATTCGGCACTTGCCGGGTGAGTACGTGCTGTGTACGCACCCGTAAGGTCTCCTGAAGTGCCGGTTACCTGCATGCACTGCGCATGCGCGGGAAACTGGAACTTCCGGTCTCGGGAAGGGAGGTTGTCAGAGGTGAACCGCGTGCACGGGAGAGGCTGCGCGCACGCAGGGAACTTAGTTTTTTTTTCAGGTTTCTCCGGGAAGGTAAGTATGGAAGAAGCTGCGCTTTTAAAAAGGAGGCGCAGGACCCGTTTTTAACAAGGTAAGTGGTTAATTAATTACAATTAAAACATTTTTTCAACAGGTTTATCTTTTTTAGATACTTTAAAGAAAGGTAAGTTTATTTTTCGCACTCTTAAAAAGTATTTTAATTTTTTCAAAAATTTAAATTTTTGTTTTAAGTAGTTAATTTATTTAACTGATAGTTATTTTAAAAATGTGATGGCTTTTAAAAAAAATTATTTGAAGTTTAGGTGTTGTTTTGGGGCCGATTTCAATTCATAGATTTGACAGGTCTTGGTTGGCGGACAGAAAGCAGAGAGTAGGAATTAATGGGTCTTTTTCCGAATGGCAAGTAGTGACTAGTGGGGTACCGCAGGGATCGGTCCTTGGACCCCAGCTATTCACAATATACATTAATGATCTAGATAAGGGAACTAAATGCAATATCTCCAAGTTTGCAGATGACACAAAGCTGGGTGGGAGTGTGTGCTGCGAGGAGGATACCGAGAAACTCCAGGATGATTTGGACAGGTTGGGTGATTGGGCAGAAGTGTGGCAGATGCAATATAACATGGATAAATGCGAGGTTATCCACTTTGGTGTCAAAAACAGAAAGGCAGACTATTATCTGAATGGCAATAGATTGGGAGAAGGGGAAGTGCAACGAGACCTGGGTGTCCTTGTGCACCAGTCGCTGAAAGTAAGCATGCAGGTGCAGCAGGCGGTGAAGAAGGCAAATGGTATGTTGGCCTTCATAGCGAAAGGGTTTGAGTATAGGAACAGGGATGTCCTGCTGCAGTTGTACAGGGCCTTGGTGAGACCACACCTTGAGTACTGTGTGCAGTTTTGGTCGCCTTATCTGAGGAAGGATGTTCTTGCCATGGAAGGAGTTCAGCGAAGATTCACAAGGCTGATACCTGGGATGGCAGGAATGACATATGAGGAGAGATTGGGTCGATTGGGCTTATACTCGCTGGAGTATAGAAGAATGAGAGGGGATCTCATCGAAACATAAAATTCTGACAGGTCTGGACAAACTAGATGCAGGAAGAATGTTCCCGATGGTCGGAGAGTCCAGAACCAGGGGTCATAATCTAAGGATAAGGGGTAAGCCATTTAGGACAGAAATGAGGAAGAATTTCTTCACCCAGAGAGTGGTGAACCTGTGGAATTCTCTACCACAGAAGGTAGTTGAGGCCAAGTCATTAAATATATTCAAGAATGAGTTAGATATATTTCTTAAAGCGAAAGTTATCAAGGGATATGGGGAGAAGGCAGTTACAGGGTACTGAGTTTGGATGATCAGCCATGATCTCATCGAATGGCGGAGCAGGCTCGAGGGGCCGAATGGCCTACTCCT
The DNA here is from genome assembly GCA_030390025.1 of Squalus acanthias. Taxonomy (NCBI): domain Eukaryota; kingdom Metazoa; phylum Chordata; class Chondrichthyes; order Squaliformes; family Squalidae; genus Squalus; species Squalus acanthias. Next base: position 10,047 of record JASTWF010001130.1, on the reverse strand, counting down.
GCTCCTATCTTCTATGTTTCTATGTTTCTATGTCTTCACAAAGGAGGACACAAATAACCTCCCAGAGATGTCGAGGAACATAGGGTCTAATGAGAGGGAGGAACTGAATGAAATCAGTATTTGTAGGGAAATGGTATAAGGGAAATTGACGGGATTGAAGGCCGATAAATCCCCAGGGCCTGATAATCTACATCCTAGGGTACTTAAGGAAGTGGCCCCAGAAATAGTAGATGCATTGCTGGTCATCTTCCAAACTTCTATAGACTCTGGAACAGTTCCATGGATTGGAGGGTAGCTAATGTAACCCCACTATTTAAAAGAGGTGGTAGAGAGAAAATGGGGAATTATAGAGCGGTAAGCCTGACATCGGTAGTGGGGAAAATGCTAGAGTCCATTATAAAAGATGTAATAGCAGAGCACTTGGAAAACAGTGACAGGATCGGACAAAGTCAACATGGATTTACAAAAGGTAAATCATGCTTGACTAATCTACAGGGTGTAACTGGTAGAATAGATAAGGGAGAACCAGTACACGTGGTGTATTTGGACTTTCAGAAGGCTTTCGATAAGGTCCCGCATAAGAGATTAGCGTGCAAAGTTAAAGCACATGGGATTGGTGGGGGTAAGGTACTGACTTGGATAGAAAACTGGTTGGCAGACAGGAAGCAAAGAGTTGGAATAAACGGGTCTTTGTCCGAGTGGCAGGCAGTGACTAGTGGGGTACCGCAGGGATCGGTGCTAGGACCCCAGCTATTCACAATATATATTAATGATCTAGACGAGGGAACTAGATGTAATATCTCCAAGTTTGCAGACAACACAAAGCTGGGTGGGCGTATGTGCTGTGAGGAGGTTGCAGAGAAACTGCAGTATGATTTGGAAAGATTGGGTGATTGGGCAGATGCATGGCAGATGCATGGATAAATGCGAGGATATCCACTTTGGTGGCAAAAACAGGAAGGCACATTATCTGAACGGCAATAGATTGGGAAAAGGGGAAGTGTAACGAGACCTGCGTGTCCTTGTGCACCAGTCGCTGAAGGTAAGCATGCAGGTGCAGCAGGCGGTTAAGAAGGCAAATGGTATGTTGGCCTTCATAGCGAGAGGATTCGAGTACAGGAGCAAGGATGTCTTGCTGCAGTTGTACAGGGCCTTGGTGAGACCACACCTTGAGTATTGTGTGCAGTTTTGGTCGCCTTATCTGAGGAAGGATGCTCTTGCCATGGAGGGAGTGCAGCGAAGATTCACCAGACTGATACCTGGGATGGCAGGAATGACGTATGAAGAGAGATTGGGTCGATTAGGCTTATATTCGCTAGAGTTTAGAAGAATGAGAGGGGATCTCATTGAAACTTATAAAATTCTAACAGGACTAGACAGACTAGATGCAGGAAGGCTGTTCCCGATGGCGGGGTAGTCCAGAACCAAGGGTCACAGTCTAAGGATAAGGGGTAAGCCATTTAGGACTGAGAGGAGGAGGAATTTCTTCACCCAGAGAGTGGTGAACCTGTGGAATTCTCTACCACAGAAGGCAGTTGAGGCCAATTCATTAAATATCTTCAAGAAGGAGTTAGATATATTTCTTAAGGCTAAGGGGATCAAGGGATATGGGGAGAAAGCAGGGACAGGGTACTGAATTTGGATGATCAGCCATGATCACATTGAATGGCGGAGCAGGCTCGAGGGGCCGAATGGCCTACTCCTGCTCCTATCTTCTATGTTTCTATGTTTCTATGACAGTCACTCTCACCTCACCTCTGGAATTCAGCTCTTTTGTCCATGTTTGGACCAAGGCTGTAATGCGGTCAGGAGCCAAGTGGTCCTGACGGAAACCAAACTGGTCATCGGTGAGCTGGTTATTTGTGCCTTTGTTAGTGCCGCTTGATAGCATTGTCGATGACAGCTTCCATCACTTTGCTGATGATGGAGAGATGGCTGATGGGATGGTAACGGGCTGTCGGATTAGTCCAGCTTTTTGTGGACTGTACATACCTGGCCAATTTACCACTTTGTCGGGGAGATGCCAGTACGGGAACAGCTTGGATAGTGTTGCAGCTAGTTCTGGACACAGGTCTTCAGCACTGCAGCCGCGATGTTGTCAGAACCCATAACCTTTGCTGTATCCAGTGCGCTGTACAGTTCTTGATATCACGTGGAGTGAAGTGAATTAGCTGAAGACTGGCTTCTGTGAGGGTGGGACCTCAGGGGCAGGCTGAGATGCATCATCCACTTGGCACTTGTGACTGAAGATGGTTGCGAAGGCTTCAGCCTTGTCTTTTTCACTCAGGTGCTGTGCTCCGCCATCATTGAGGATGTGGATGTTCAAGGAGCCTCCTCCTCCCGTTAGTTGTTTAATTGTCCATCACCATTCCCGACTGGATGTGACAGGACTGCAGAGCTTTGATCTGATCCATTGGGTGTGGGATCGCTTAGCTCTGTCTATAGCACGCTGCCTCCGCTGTTTAACATGCATATAGTCCTGTGTTGTAGCTTCACCAAGTTGGTTTCTGATTTTCTGTTACACCTGGTGCAGCTCCTGGAATGCTCTTCAACACTCCTTATTGAACCAGGACTGGTTTGATGGAAATGGTAGAATGAGGGATATGCCGGGCCATGAGTTTACAGATTATGGTGGAATACAATTCTGTTGCTGCTGATGGCCAACAGCGCCTCATGGATGCCCAGTTTTGAGCTGCTAGATGTGTTCTTAATCTATCCCATTTAGCACAGTGGTAGGGCACAGAACACGATGAAGGGGTGTCCTCAGTGACTCGGTAGTACCATGATTGATCAAGCTGGCTGAGTCCTGAAGGACATAGCAGCCAGACTGACTCACGGCAGGTGGTGAGAGAACAAACACGAGCCTCTACCGAGCAACACTTGGTGATGGACATTGAAGTCCCCCACCCAGAGTACATTCTGTGCACCAGCAGCCACAGTGCGCCGGAGGAGGAGGGAGTAAATGTTTAAGATGGTGGATGGGGGAGCTGATTAAGCGGCCTGCTTTCCCCTGGATTGTGTCGAGCTTCGTGAGTGTTGTTGGAGCTGCAACCGTCCAGGCAAGTGGAAAATATTCCATCGCACTCCTGACTTGCGCCTTGTAGGGGGTGGAAAGGCTTTGGGGAGTCAGGAGGTGGTGAGTCACTTGCGCAGAATACCCAGCATCTGACTAGCGCTTGTAGGCACAGTATTTATTTGGCTGATCTAGGTAAGTTTTTGGTCAATGGTGACCCCCAGGATGTTGATGGTGGGGAATTCAATGATGGTAATGCCATTGACTGTCATGGGGAGATGGTTAGACTCTCTCTTGTTGGAGATGGTCATTGTCTGGCACTTGTGTGTCAGAAATGTTATTTGCCACTTATCATCCCCAACCTGCATGTTGTCCAGGTCTTGCTGCACGTGGACACAGACTGCCTCATTGGGCCAAAAATTCGGCACTTGCCGGGTGAGTACGTGCTGTGTACGCACCCGTAAGGTCTCCTGAAGTGCCGGTTACCTGCATGCACTGCGCATGCGCGGGAAACTGGAACTTCCGGTCTCGGGAAGGGAGGTTGTCAGAGGTGAACCGCGTGCACGGGAGAGGCTGCGCGCACGCAGGGAACTTAGTTTTTTTTTCAGGTTTCTCCGGGAAGGTAAGTATGGAAGAAGCTGCGCTTTTAAAAAGGAGGCGCAGGACCCGTTTTTAACAAGGTAAGTGGTTAATTAATTACAATTAAAAAATTTTTCAACAGGTTTATCTTTTTTAGATACTTTAAAGAAAGGTAAGTTTATTTTTCGCACTCTTAAAAAGTACTTTAATTTTTTCAAAAATTTAAATTTTTGTTTTAAGTAGTTAATTTATTTAACTGATAGTTATTTTAAAAATGTGACGGCTTTTAAAAAAAATTATTTGAAGTTTAGGTGTTGTTTTGGGGCCGATTTCAATTCATAGATTTGACAGGTCTTGGTTGGCGGACAGAAAGCAGAGAGTAGGAATTAATGGGTCTTTTTCCGAATGGCAAGTAGTGACTAGTGGGGTACCGCAGGGATCGGTCCTTGGACCCCAGCTATTCACAATATACATTAATGATCTAGATAAGGGAACTAAATGCAATATCTCCAAGTTTGCAGATGACACAAAGCTGGGTGGGAGTGTGTGCTGCGAGGAGGATACCGAGAAACTCCAGGATGATTTGGACAGGTTGGGTGATTGGGCAGAAGTGTGGCAGATGCAATATAACATGGATAAATCGAGGTTATCCACTTTGGTGTCAAAAACAGAAAGGCAGACTATTATCTGAATGGCAATAGATTGGGCGAAGGGGAAATGCAACGAGACCTGGGTGTCCTTGTGCACCAGTCGCTGAAATTAAGCATGCAGGTGCAGCAGGCGGTGAAGAAGGCAAATGGTATGTTGGCCTTCATAGCGAAAGGGTTTGAGTATAGGAACAGGGATGTCCTGCTGCAGTTGTACAGGGCCTTGGTGAGACCACACCTTGAGTACTGTGTGCAGTTTTGGTCGCCTTATCTGAGGAAGGATGTTCTTGCCATGGAAGGAGTTCAGCGAAGATTCACAAGGCTGATACCTGGGATGGCAGGAATGACATATGAGGAGAGATTGGGTCGGTTGGGCTTATACTCGCTGGAGTATAGAAGAATGAGAGGGGATCTCATCGAAACATAAAATTCTGACAGGTCTGGACAAACTAGATGCAGGAAGAATGTTCCCGATGGTCGGAGAGTCCAGAACCAGGGGTCATAATCTAAGGATAAGGGGTAAGCCATTTAGGACAGAAATGAGGAAGAATTTCTTCACCCAGAGAGTGGTGAACCTGTGGAATTCTCTACCACAGAAGGTAGTTGAGGCCAAGTCATTAAATATATTCAAGAATGAGTTAGATATATTTCTTAAAGCGAAAGTTATCAAGGGATATGGGGAGAAGGCAGTTACAGGGTACTGAGTTTGGATGATCAGCCATGATCTCATCGAATGGCGGAGCAGGCTCGAGGGGCCGAATGGCCTACTCCTGCTCCTATCTTCTATGTTTCTATGTTTCTATGTCTTCACAAAGGAGGACACAAATAACCTCCCAGAGATGTCGAGGAACATAGGGTCTAATGAGAGGGAGGAACTGAATGAAATCAGTATTTGTAGGGAAATGGTATAAGGGAAATTGACGGGATTGAAGGCCGATAAATCCCCAGGGCCTGATAATCTACATCCTAGGGTACTTAAGGAAGTGGCCCCAGAAATAGTAGATGCATTGCTGGTCATCTTCCAAACTTCTATAGACTCTGGAACAGTTGCCATGGATTGGAGGGTAGCTAATGTAACCCCACTATTTAATAGAGGTGGTAGAGAAAAAATGGGGAATTATAGAGCGGTAAGCCTGACATCGGTAGTGGGGAAAATGCTAGAGTCCATTATAAAAGATGTAATAGCAGAGCACTTGGAAAACAGTGACAGGATCGGACAAAGTCAACATGGATTTACAAAAGGTAAATCATGCTTGACTAATCTACAGGGTGTAACTGGTAGAATAGATAAGGGAGAACCAGTACACGTGGTGTATTTGGACTTTCAGAAGGCTTTCGATAAGGTCCCGCATAAGAGATTAGCGTGCAAAGTTAAAGCACATGGGATTGGTGGGGGTAAGGTACTGACTTGGATAGAAAACTGGTTGGCAGACAGGAAGCAAAGAGTTGGAATAAACGGGTCTTTGTCCGAGTGGCAGGCAGTGACTAGTGGGGTACCGCAGGGATCGGTGCTAGGACCCCAGCTATTCACAATATATATTAATGATCTAGACGAGGGAACTAGATGTATTATCTCCAAGTTTGCAGACAACACAAAGCTGGGTGGGCGTATGTGCTGTGAGGAGGTTGCAGAGAAACTGCAGTATGATTTGGAAAGATTGGGTGATTGGGCAGATGCATGGCAGATGCATGGATAAATGCGAGGATATCCACTTTGGTGGCAAAAACAGGAAGGCACATTATCTGAACGGCAATAGATTGGGAAAAGGGGAAGTGTAACGAGACCTGCGTGTCCTTGTGCACCAGTCGCTGAAGGTAAGCATGCAGGTGCAGCAGGCGGTTAAGAAGGCAAATGGTATGTTGGCCTTCATAGCGAGAGGATTCGAGTACAGGAGCAAGGATGTCTTGCTGCAGTTGTACAGGGCCTTGGTGAGACCACACCTTGAGTATTGTGTGCAGTTTTGGTCGCCTTATCTGAGGAAGGATGCTCTTGCCATGGAGGGAGTGCAGCGAAGATTCACCAGACTGATACCTGGGATGGCAGGAATGACGTATGAAGAGAGATTGGGTCGATTAGGCTTATATTCGCTAGAGTTTAGAAGAATGAGAGGGGATCTCATTGAAACTTATAAAATTCTAACAGGACTAGACAGACTAGATGCAGGAAGGCTGTTCCCGATGGCGGGGTAGTCCAGAACCAAGGGTCACAGTCTAAGGATAAGGGGTAAGCCATTTAGGACTGAGAGGAGGAGGAATTTCTTCACCCAGAGAGTGGTGAACCTGTGGAATTCTCTACCACAGAAGGCAGTTGAGGCCAATTCATTAAATATCTTCAAGAAGGAGTTAAATATATTTCTTAAGGCTAAGGGGATCAAGGGATATGGGGAGAAAGCAGGGACAGGGTACTGAATTTGGATGATCAGCCATGATCACATTGAATGGCGGAGCAGGCTCGAGGGGCCGAATGGCCTACTCCTGCTCCTATCTTCTATGTTTCTATGTTTCTATGACAGTCACTCTCACCTCACCTCTGGAATTCAGCTCTTTTGTCCATGTTTGGACCAAGGCTGTAATGCGGTCAGGAGCCAAGTGGTCCTGACGGAAACCAAACTGGTCATCGGTGAGCTGGTTATTTGTGCCTTTGTTAGTGCCGCTTGATAGCATTGTCGATGACAGCTTCCATCACTTTGCTGATGATGGAGAGATGGCTGATGGGATGGTAACGGGCTGTCGGATTAGTCCAGCTTTTTGTGGACTGTACATACCTGGCCAATTTACCACTTTGTCGGGGAGATGCCAGTACGGGAACAGCTTGGATAGTGTTGCAGCTAGTTCTGGACACAGGTCTTCAGCACTGCAGCCGCGATGTTGTCAGAACCCATAACCTTTGCTGTATCCAGTGCGCTGTACAGTTCTTGATATCACGTGGAGTGAAGTGAATTAGCTGAAGACTGGCTTCTGTGAGGGTGGGACCTCAGGGGCAGGCTGAGATGCATCATCCACTTGGCACTTGTGACTGAAGATGGTTGCGAAGGCTTCAGCCTTGTCTTTTTCACTCAGGTGCTGTGCTCCGCCATCATTGAGGATGTGGATGTTCAAGGAGCCTCCTCCTCCCGTTAGTTGTTTAATTGTCCATCACCATTCCCGACTGGATGTGACAGGACTGCAGAGCTTTGATCTGATCCATTGGGTGTGGGATCGCTTAGCTCTGTCTATAGCACGCTGCCTCCGCTGTTTAACATGCATATAGTCCTGTGTTGTAGCTTCACCAAGTTGGTTTCTGATTTTCTGTTACACCTGGTGCAGCTCCTGGAATGCTCTTCAACACTCCTTATTGAACCAGGACTGGTTTGATGGAAATGGTAGAATGAGGGATATGCCAGGCCATGAGTTTACAGATTATGGTGGAATACAATTCTGTTGCTGCTGATGGCCAACAGCGCCTCATGGATGCCCAGTTTTGAGCTGCTAGATGTGTTCTTAATCTATCCCATTTAGCACAGTGGTAGGGCACAGAACACGATGAAGGGGTGTCCTCAGTGACTCGGTAGTACCATGATTGATCAAGCTGGCTGAGTCCTGAAGGACATAGCAGCCAGACTGACTCACGGCAGGTGGTGAGAGAACAAACACGAGCCTCTACCGAGCAACACTTGGTGATGGACATTGAAGTCCCCCACCCAGAGTACATTCTGTGCACCAGCAGCCACAGTGCGCCGGAGGAGGAGGGAGTAAATGTTTAAGATGGTGGATGGGGGAGCTGATTAAGCGGCCTGCTTTCCCCTGGATTGTGTCGAGCTTCGTGAGTGTTGTTGGAGCTGCAACCGTCCAGGCAAGTGGAAAATATTCCATCGCACTCCTGACTTGCGCCTTGTAGGGGGTGGAAAGGCTTTGGGGAGTCAGGAGGTGGTGAGTCACTTGCGCAGAATACCCAGCATCTGACTAGCGCTTGTAGGCACAGTATTTATTTGGCTGATCTAGGTAAGTTTTTGGTCAATGGTGACCCCCAGGATGTTGATGGTGGGGAATTCAATGATGGTAATGCCATTGACTGTCATGGGGAGATGGTTAGACTCTCTCTTGTTGGAGATGGTCATTGTCTGGCACTTGTGTGTCAGAAATGTTATTTGCCACTTATCATCCCCAACCTGCATGTTGTCCAGGTCTTGCTGCACGTGGACACAGACTGCCTCATTGGGCCAAAAATTCGGCACTTGCCGGGTGAGTACGTGCTGTGTACGCACCCGTAAGGTCTCCTGAAGTGCCGGTTACCTGCATGCACTGCGCATGCGCGGGAAACTGGAACTTCCGGTCTCGGGAAGGGAGGTTGTCAGAGGTGAACCGCGTGCACGGGAGAGGCTGCGCGCACGCAGGGAACTTAGTTTTTTTTTCAGGTTTCTCCGGGAAGGTAAGTATGGAAGAAGCTGCGCTTTTAAAAAGGAGGCGCAGGACCCGTTTTTAACAAGGTAAGTGGTTAATTAATTACAATTAAAAAAAACTTTCAACAGGTTTATCTTTTTTAGATACTTTAAAGAAAGGTAAGTTTATTTTTCGCACTCTTAAAAAGTACTTTAATTTTTTCAAAAATTTAAATTTTTGTTTTAAGTAGTTAATTTATTTAACTGATAGTTATTTTAAAAATGTGACGGCTTTTAAAAAAATTTATTTGAAGTTTAGGTGTTGTTTTGGGGCCGATTTCAATTCATAGATTTGACAGGTCTTGGTTGGCGGACAGAAAGCAGAGAGTAGGAATTAATGGGTCTTTTTCCGAATGGCAAGTAGTAACTAGTGGGGTACCGCAGGGATCGGTCCTTGGACCCCAGCTATTCACAATATACATTAATGATCTAGATAAGGGAACTAAATGCAATATCTCCAAGTTTGCAGATGACACAAAGCTGGGTGGGAGTGTGTGCTGCGAGGAGGATACCGAGAAACTCCAGGATGATTTGGACAGGTTGGGTGATTGGGCAGAAGTGTGGCAGATGCAATATAACATGGATAAATCGAGGTTATCCACTTTGGTGTCAAAAACAGAAAGGCAGACTATTATCTGAATGGCAATAGATTGGGCGAAGGGGAAATGCAACGAGACCTGGGTGTCCTTGTGCACCAGTCGCTGAAATTAAGCATGCAGGTGCAGCAGGCGGTGAAGAAGGCAAATGGTATGTTGGCCTTCATAGCGAAAGGGTTTGAGTATAGGAACAGGGATGTCCTGCTGCAGTTGTACAGGGCCTTGGTGAGACCACACCTTGAGTACTGTGTGCAGTTTTGGTCGCCTTATCTGAGGAAGGATGTTCTTGCCATGGAAGGAGTTCAGCGAAGATTCACAAGGCTGATACCTGGGATGGCAGGAATGACATATGAGGAGAGATTGGGTCGGTTGGGCTTATACTCGCTGGAGTATAGAAGAATGAGAGGGGATCTCATCGAAACATAAAATTCTGACAGGTCTGGACAAACTAGATGCAGGAAGAATGTTCCCGATGGTCGGAGAGTCCAGAACCAGGGGTCAGAATCTAAGGATAAGGGGTAAGCCATTTAGGACAGAAATGAGGAAGAATTTCTTCACCCAGAGAGTGGTGAACCTGTGGAATTCTCTACCACAGAAGGTAGTTGAGGCCAAGTCATTAAATATATTCAAGAATGAGTTAGATATATTTCTTAAAGCGAAAGTTATCAAGGGATATGGGGAGAAGGCAGTTACAGGGTACTGAGTTTGGATGATCAGCCATGATCTCATCGAATGGCGGAGCAGGCTCGAGGGGCCGAATGGCCTACTCCTGCTCCTATCTTCTATGTTCTAAC
>JASTWF010000113.1:945937-1115683 GCA_030390025.1 Squalus acanthias | reverse complement strand
CCCACCTTCTCCCCATATCCCCCACCCCACCTTCTCCCCATATCCCCCACCCCACCTTCTCCCCATATCCCCCACCCCACCTTCCTCCCCATATCCCCCAACCCACCTTCTCCCCATATCCCCCACCCCACCTTCTCCCCATATCCCCCACCCCACCTTCTCCCCATATCCCCCACCCCACCTGCTCCCCATATCCCCAACCTCACCTACTCACCATAATCCTCAACTCCTCAGACTCCCTTTCTTTCTCCTAACTTCATTTTTAACTTGTGATCCCTGGGATTTGAACCTTTTTACTACAGTGACTACACTCCAATAAGTGCTTTGGGCTGTCCCGAGGTCTCGAGCACTGTAACAGTGCAAATCTCTCTTTTTTTTCTTTTGTTACCACATGGAGCAATTCAAGTTTGTCCAGTTCCCTTCGCAATCTTGAAAATTTCAATTCGATCACCTCAATGTCTACAACGAAAACAAGCCCAACGTCCGTAGCCTTTTCCCCAGACTGCACCAATGAAAGACAAACCTAAAGCAACATAGTGCAGGGGGAGGCTCCACAGACTCCAATGTCTCTCTGACCGCCCGAGTGTGGACCGCTGGGATAGAAATGAACGCGAGTTCCAGAGGCATTTGCCTGCATTGGGGATTCCCTTTAAAGTTCCTCAACAGCACAGTGAAGCAGTCACAAACAAGGCACTTTAGGGAGTGTCTCGCTATGGCCGAGGAAAGCTTCACATCTTTCAATGCAAGTGCAGGAGCAGGTGGGAGGCTGAGGCAAAGCAACGGAGCCCACCATGAAAAACTAAAAGCTTCAGGCCTGGACAAGAGGACACTCATCAAAAGTAATATCATCACAGATTGCGTATTTGTTTAACCTAAAACCCAGAGTTAATTTTTTTGTAGGAACAGGGTGTCCTGTTCATGTCCTCAGGACATCTCAAAGCCCATCACAGCCAATGAACTATAGTCACTATTATAATGTCGGGCAATTTGGCAGCCAATTTGTGCACAGCAAGGTCCCACAAAAAGCAATGAGATACGTGACCAGCTCATTTTTTGTTATTATTCATTCACGAGATGTGAGCGTTGCTGGCAAGGCCAGCATTTATTGCCCATCCCTAATCACCCTTGAGAAGGTGGTGGTGAACCCCCTTCTTGAACCGCTGCAGTCCGTGTGGTGAAGGCACTCGCACAGTGCTGTTAGGGAGGGAATTCCAGGATTTTGACCCAGCGAAGATGAAGGAACGGCGATATATTTCCAAGTCAGGATGGTGTGTGATTTGGAGGGGAACCTGGAGGTGGTGGTGTTCCCATGCGCCTGCTACCCTTGTCCTTCTAGGTGGTAGAGGTCGCGGGTTTGGGAGGTGCTGCTGAAGAAGCCTTGGCGAGTTGCTGCAGTGCATCTTGTAGATGCATGCTTGAGAGATTGAACCCACAACCTACTGACTCAGAGACGAGTACGCTACCCACTGAGCCACGCTCTCACTCAAAAGGTGGTGTGACGTGTTGGAGGAGTTGAGGTGTCGCACCGCGGAAGTTGGCTGTGATATGGAATGTGACTCAGATTCCATTCCCCACTAGCAGGCCAGGAACCTCCAGACAAGGAGACCGAGTCGAATTGGGGAGGGGTGGGGGGGGGGGGGGCTCAGAGGAGAGGAGACCTTGCTGCCCACTCGAGAGGAACATGGATGCAGACCCAGGATGAGATAACCTGGCAGAACCCGCGCTGGTCACGCACACTTAATAAACAAAGACATTGTGGTGCGCTTCTGAGCGTAGACCGCGGGAGTAAATGAGCGTGAAGCCCAGGTGAAAGGCCGAGGCCCAGAGTGCAGGACACCAGCAAGCAAGAAACGGGTAAACAGGAGGAGGCAAATGGGGTAGTGGCGACAACAAGCTTGGGTTTTAGATTAGAGGAGTAAGGGAATACCGATGAAGGTGAAGACCTCGGCAGAGATGTGATAAAGGGCAGTTAGAAAGATTAACTGTAATCATCTGGCAGTGTTCTCTGACTATATATGCTGTGCCTATATGCATCTCTTCACTTCACCTGACGAAGGAGCAGCCGCTCCGAAAGCTTGTGATTTCAAATAAAGCTGTTGGACTATAACCTGGTGTTGTGCGACTTCTCACATTTATCCTGAAACAGATTCATGATGTGAGCTGGCCACTCACAAGCCTGAGCAGAACATGGAGCGTTGAGTGTGACGGGACTGCGCTGGTGGTGAATAACTGACTGCCATCTGATTCTCCAGGTGAACAAAACCCCTGCTGGTAGACCTCATACAGCCTGAAATCAAAGCGCTGGAAGCATACAGGCTACTATCGGGTCACACAGCAGGGGAGGAGGCCATTCGGCCCATGCTGGCTCTCTGGAAGAGCTATTAAGCCACTGGGTAACGTTACCGTTGTATCGTAGCCCATCACACTTATACTTTGTTTTCCATAAACATCAAAATGGGTATTTTGCGAGTAAGAGTTTATTAATAGCACGGATCTGAAGTGTTAGCTGTCACTGGACAAACAATCACCAGCTCCCTGCAGTCTCAGGAGAGATGCTTTGTGCAGTGCGATGGAAGGGAATGAAGATGTGGGCTGACTGCTGCCACAATTAGCAGCACTTACCCAGGTAGATCTTAGGATGCATTCATGGTTGTTATTAAATCTCTTTAAATAAAGAACAGGTTGTCTAACTGATGAAAAGAGGGTTAGTGACCTTGCTGCTGTAATAAATGAATTCTAGTTCGAGTGAATGGAAGATCAGTGCTAACCAAACACATCATACGATAACTAGTCCCACAGAGAGGCGGATAGAGCAGAGATATTTATCATATAATAACCATCCAAGGGGGAATATACTATTTATATTTTGTTTTACTCAGTGAATTCTGTGTTCACCGAGGTGAGGGATGTCAGTATTTGAGAATAGCACATTGCCATTTCAGAAACCCAAAGTCAGCATCAAACACTCCCGGGGCAGGTACAGCACAGGTTAGATACAGAGTAAAGCTCCCTCTACACTGTCCCATCAAACACCCCCAGGGCAGGTACAGCACAGGTTAGATACAGAGTAAAGCTCCCTCTACACTGTCCCATCAAACACTCCCAGGGCAGGAACAGCACGGGTTAGATACAGAGTAAAGCTCCCTCTACACTGTCCCATCAAACACTCCCAGGACAGGTACAGCATGGGTTAGATACAGAGTAAAGCTCCCTCTACACTGTCGCATCAAACACTCCCAGGGCAGGTACAGCACGGGTTAGATACAGAGTAAAGCTCCCTCTACACTGTCCCATCAAACACTCCCAGGGCAGGTACCGCACGGGTTAGATACAGAGTAAAGCTCCCTCTACACTGTCCCATCAAACACTCCCAGGGCAGGTACTGCACGGGTTAGATACAGAGTAAAGCTCCCTCTACACTGTCCCATCAAACACTCCCAGGGCAGGTACAGCACAGGTTAGATACAGAGTAAATCTCCCCCTACACTGTCCCATCAAACACTCCCAGAGAAGATACAGCTCGGGTTAGATACAGAGTAAACACTGGGGTACAGTACTGGTGGGTACGGGTCTGTCACTATAACACTGGTGTACAGTACTGGTGGGTACAGGTCTGTCACTATAACACTGGGGTACAGTACTGGTGGGTACAGGTCTGTCTCTGTATAACACAGGGATACAGTACTGGTGGGTACAGGTCTGTCACTGTATAACACTGGAGTACAGTACTGGTGGGTACGGGTCTGTCACTGTATAACACTGGGGTACAGTACTGGTGGGTACGGGTCTGTCACTGTATAACACTGGGGTACAGTACTGGTGGGTACAGGTCTGTCACTGTATAACACTGGTGTACAGTACTGGTGGGTACAGGTCTGTCACTATAACACTGGGGTACAGTACTGGTGGGTACAGGTCTGTCTCTGTATAACACTGGGATACAGTACTGGTGGGTGCAGGTCTGTCACTATAACACTGGGGTACAGTACTGGTGGGTACAGGTCTGTCTCTGTATAACACTGGGATACAGTACTGGTGGGTACGGGTCTGTCACTGTATAACACTGGGGTACAGTACTGGTGGGTACAGGTCTGTCACTGTATAACACTGGGGTACAGTACTTGTGGGGACACGTCTGTCACTGTATAACACGGGTACAGTACTGGTGGGTACAGGTCTGTCACTGCATAACACTGGGGTACAGTACTGGTGGGTGCAGATCTGTCACTGTATAACACGGGTACAGTACTGGTGGGTACGGGTCTGTCACTGTATAACACTGGGGTACAGTACTGGTGGGTACAGGTCTGTCACTGTATTACACGGGTACAATACTGGTGGCTAAAGGTCTGTCACTGTATAACACTGGGGTACAGTACTGGGGTATACAGGTCTGTCACTGTATAACACTGGGGTACAGTACTGGTGGGGACAGGTCTGTCACTGGATAACACTGGGGTACAGTACTGGTGGGTACAGGTCTGTCACTGTATTACACGGGTACAATACTGGTGGCTAAAGGTCTGTCACTGTATAACACTGGGGTACAGTACTGGGGTATACAGGTCTGTCACTGTATAACACTGGGGTACAGTATTGGTGGGGACAGGTCTGTCACTGTATAACACGGGTACAGTACTGGTGGGGACAGGTCTGTCACTGTATAACACTGGGGTACAGTACTGGTGGGGACAGGTCTGTCACTGTATAACACTGGGGTACAGTACTGGTGGGTACAGGTCTGTCACTGGATAACACTGGGGTACAGTACTGGTGGGTACAGGTCAGTTACTGTATAACACTGGGGTACAGTACTGGTGGGGACAGGTCTGTCACTGTATAACACGGGTACAGTACTGGTGGGGACAGGTCTGTCACTGCATAACACTGGGGTACAGTACTGGTGGGGACAGGTCTGTCACTGTATAACATGGGTACAGTACTGGTGGGGACAGGTCTGTCACTGTATAACACGGGTACAGTACTGGTGGGGACAGGTCTGTCACTATAACACTGGGGTACAGTACTGGTGGGGACAGGTCTGTCACTGTATAATACTGGGGTACAGTACTGGGGTATACAGCTCTCTAATGCTTCATCTAAGTCATTCATAAATATGTTGAAAAGTTGAGGCCCCAGAACAGTACCTGGGGAAACACCACTTGTCAATCGAAGTACATTCCCTTTATCCCACTCGCTGCCGCCTGCCTCCCAACCAATTTCTAACACAAGTCAAAAGACTACCTCCAATTCCGTGCCCTTTCATTATTGCTCATAATCTCTTGTGTGGAATCTTATCGAATGCCTCTGGAAGTCCAGACAGTTATTGAGGTGCTTCCATGTGGAACAACAAATCATACTTAATAAACACACAAAGCAGCCCGGAAACCACCCTAAATGAGACACTTAAATAAATTAAAAATCTTTAAAACAACAAGCACCAAATTCATGTTGGAGGGAATGTGAAGTCAGACTCCAGGGAGCGGGCATTTAGCAGACTCAGGCCCCAGGGAGCAGATATTTAGCAGACTCAGACTCCAGGGAGCGGGCATTTAGCAGACTCAGACTCCAGGGAGCGGGCATTTCGCAGACTCAGGCCCCAGGGAGCGGGCATTTAGCAGACTCAGACTCCAGGGAGCGGGCATTTCGCAGACTCAGGCTCCAGGGAGTGGGCATTTAGCAGACTCAGGCTCCAGGGAGCGGGCATTTAACAGACTCAGACCCCAGGGAGTGGGCATTTAGCAGACTCAGGCCCCAGGGAGCGGGCATTTAACAGACTCAGACCCCAGGGAGCGGGCATTTAGCAGACTCAGACCCCAGGGAGCGGGCATTTAGCAGACTCAGGCCCCAGGGAGCGGGCATTTAGCAGGCTCAGACTCCAGGGAGTGGGCATTTAGCAGACTCAGGCCCCAGGGAGTGGGCATTTAGCAGACTCAGGCCCCAGGGAGCGGGCATTTAACAGACTCAGACCCCAGGGAGTGGGCATTTAGCAGACTCAGGCCCCAGGGAGTGTTTAGCAGACTCAGGCCCCAGGGAGCGGGCATTTAGCAGACTCAGGCCCCAGGGAGCGGGCATTTAGCAGACTCAGGCCCCAGGGAGCGGGCATTTAGCAGACTCAGACCCCAGGGAGCGGGCATTTAGCAGACTCAGACCCCAGGGAGCGGGCATTTAGCAGACTCAGGCTCCAGGGAGCGGGCATTTAGCAGACTCAGGCCCCAGGGAGCGGGCATTTAGCAGACTCAGGCCCCAGGGAGCGGGCATTTAGCAGACTCAGGCTCCAGGGAGCAGGCATTTAGCAGACTCAGGCCCCAGGGAGCGGGCATTTAGCAGACTCAGGCCCCAGGGAGCGGGCATTTAGCAGACTCAGGCCCCAGGGAGCGGGCATTTAGCAGACTCAGGCCCCAGGGAGCGGGCATTTAGCAGACTATCAGGTAGTTGAAGTTGAACAATATGCAAATTGTTTCTTGTGTGTGGGGTAGCGAGAGGTTAATTTTCTAACAAACACTTCAGAGTAATACAGATCCAAGCAACAGTAACCAGCACCTCAAACAATGGTAAATCAGAATAAATATTCTAAATCCATTCTCTCCGGCAAAACATTTCAACACCACTGCCCCGAGGTGTGATTTCAATCACAGTAAATCACAGTTATTCTCCTTAGAGCAGAGAAGGTTAAGAGGAGATTTAATAGAGGTGTTCAGAATCATTAATGATTTTGATAGAGTAAATAAAGAGAAACTGTTTCCAGTGGCAGGAGGGTTGGTAACCAGAGGACACAGATTTAAGGTGATTGGCAAAAGAACCAGAGGGGAGATGAGGAAACTTTTTTTAATGCAGTGAGTTGTGATCTGGAATGCGCTGCCTGAAAGGCTGGTGGAAGCAGATTCAATTGTAACCTTCAAAAGGGAATTGGATAAATACTTGAAGGGAAAACATTTACAGGGCTGTGGGGAAAGAGCAGGGGGGTGAGATTAATTGGAGAGCTCGAGCCAAGAGCTGGCACAGGCACGATGGGCCGAATGGCCTCCTTCTGTGCTGTATCATTCTAAACACCGAGTGCAAGGTTTCAGATCATCCCTGATTATTTTGTCTCTCCCTCTCCCTCTCCTTCCATGCCTCCTTCCCTCTCCTCTCTCCCCCTCTCCATCCTCCTTTTGCCCTTCCCTCTCCCCTCTTCCCACCCTCCTTCTCCTGCATTGATTCGGATTGCAGCTCAGCCTGTCTGCTGCATCAAGCCGGAGTAATCCCAGTGCTCACTCACTCTCTCACTCACACACACACACACCTCCCAACAGTAAAAAAAACTAGTTCACAAATACTAACCAACCGGCCGTGATATTAACTCAACGAGCAGATTGAACTCTGCAGAGGTGATACTCGCTCGCCACCGCATCAAAGCCCTGCACCGCTGTCCTGACCTTGCCCAGAGAGCCGGGGCTGGGTTAGACTGTGCCCGCGGCTGCCGGCATCCACTCACCTGATCCGCCAGCCCTGGAGAGAGTGGTGTACCGTCCCATCGGTCTCCTGGCCGGGACCACTGCTGCTCCTGGCTGCCCGCCCGTCCCTCACTCACTCGGCGCTCTGAGCCCAGTCCGTGTCTCGCTGATTCATCCCCAGGTCTGTGTGTGTGTGTTTTGGAGGGGTGGGTGTGGGGAGACGCACACACGTCCATCTGATGCAGCCAGTCTCCTCCTCCACAGTGTGTGCAAGATGCGCGCCCCCGCCTCCTGCTGCTGAACCTAACCTCGGCAGTTTCACTGCAAAGCTTTGCCGAGAGAGAGAGAGAGAGGGCAAGGGAGGCGAGGCCAGCCAGCCCAGGCAGCGGACAGTGTGGGAGCTGCTTCTGATTAACGAGCACAAACCTTTTCATTCCTCACCTCCCTAAATGAGGGGTATCTTGGAGTAAGGATTCCCCAGGTCACTGTGGGTGGTAACATGGCAAGAACAACTGGACTGGCATTTACTGAGCATATTAATGACGTGGGTGTACAGGGCACAATTTCAAAATTTGCAGATGATGCAAAACTTGGAAGTGATAGACTTCAGGAAAACATAGACAGGCTGGTGAAATGGGCGGACACGTGGCAGATGAAATTTAACGCAGAAAAGTGTGAAGTGATACATTTTGGTAGAAAGAATGAGGAGAGGACGTATAAACTAAAGGGTACAATCCTAAAGAGGGTGCACGAACAGAGAGACCTGGGGGTATATGTGCACAAATCATTGAAGGTGGCAGGGCAGGTTGAGAAAGCAGTTAAAAAGGCTTACGGGATCCTGGGCTTCATGAATAGAGGCATAGAGTACAAAAGTGTGGAAATTATGATGAACCTGTATAAAACACTGGTTCGGCCCCAACTGGAGTATTGTGTCCAATTCTGGGCACCGCACTTTAGGAAGGATGTGAAGGCCTTAGAGAAGGTGCAGAAAAGATTTACGAGAATGATTCCAGGAATGAGGGACTTCAGTAGACTGGAGAAGCTGGGGTTGTTCTCCTTGGAGCAGAGCAAGTTGAGAGGAGATTTGATAGAGGTGTTCAAAATCATGAGGGGTCTGGACAGAGTAGATAGAGAGAAACTGTTCCCATTGGCAGAAGGGTCGAGAACCAGAGGACACAGATTTAAGGTGACTGGCAAAAGAACCAAAGGCGACATGAGGAAAAACTTTTTTACGCAGCGAGTGGTTAGGATCTGGAATGCACTGCCTGAAAGGGTGGTGGAGGCAGACTCAATCGTGGCTTTCAAAAGGGAATTGGGTAAGTATCTGAAGGAAAGAAATTTGCAGGGCTACGGGGAAAGGGCAGGGGAGTGGGACTAGCTGCTCTTGCAGAGAGCCGGCACGGGCTCGACGGGCCGAATGGCCTCCTTCGGTGCTGTAACCATTCAATGAATCACATCTCCCAGAGCCAAGCCAAGCCATGGTATGAGAGTGAGTTTTACTAGTCATAGAATCATAGAAACTTACGCATTTGTCCGTAACCCTGTGAGCTCCTCATCCTCCAGCACCTGTCCAACTCCCTTATAAAATTATTGATGGAATCAGCTTCCATCACCTTTTCAGGTCGAGTGTTCCCGATCCCGACAACTCTCTGAGTGGAAACATTTCTCCTCCTCTCCCCTCTAGATCTTTTTCCAATGATTTTGAATCTCTGGTTATTGACCCACTCACCAGAGGGAAGAGTTTTTTTCTATCTACTCAATCAAAACCTCTCATCATCTTGAAAACCTCGATTAGGTCTCCTCTTAACCTTCTCTGTTCCAAGGAGAACAGTCCGAACTTTTCCAACCTCTCCTCACAACTGAAGTCCCTCATCCCTGGTAACATCCTGGTAAACCTCCTCTGAACCCTTTCTAAGGCCTTTACATCTTTCCTGAAGTGTGGGGCCCAGAATTGTCCACAATACTCCAGCTGAGGCCTAACCAGTGATTTATAAAGTTCTAGCAGGATCTCCTTGCTTTTATATTCTATTCCTCTATTTATAAACCCAAGTAACCCATTCACTTTTTTTACCACCTTCTCAACTTGCCCTGCCACCTTTGAGGATTTGTGTATATTTTTTTATTTTTTTTTATTCATTCATGGAATGTAGGCGTCACTGACAAGGCCAGCATTTATTGCCCATCCCTAGTTGCCCTTGAGAAGGTGGTGGTGAGCCGCCTTCTTGAACCGCTGCAGTCCGTGTGCTGAAGGTACTCCCACAGTGCTGTTAGGGAGGGAGTTCCAGGATTTTGACCCAGCGACGATGAAGGAACGGCGATATATTTCCAAGTCAGGATGATGTGTCTGGAAACAGCTACTTGAAGGTAAATCAGTGTCAGAGCAGTGGGAGGCATTCAAGGAGGAGATCCGGAGGGTTCAGACCAAATATGTGCCCTTAAAGAAAAAAGGTGGGACTAACAAATCTAGAGCCCCCTGGATGTCTAGGGACATACAGGGTAGGATAAAGAAAAAAAGAGAGGCGTATGACAGATACCGAGGGCTAAATACCCCAGAATCTTTAGAGGAGTTCAGAAAGTGCAGGAGTGCAATTAAAAAGGATATTAGGAAAACAAAGAGAGAGCATGAAAAATTCTTGGCAAGTAAAATCAAGGAAAACCCAAAGATGTTTTAAAAATATATTAAGAGTAAGAGGATAACTAATGAAAGGGTAGGCCTATTAGAGATCATGAGGGTAGTCTGTGTGTGGAGGCAGGAGACGTCGGTAGGGTTCTTAATGAATACCTTGCGTCTTTTTTCACAAAGGAAAGGGGCGAAGCAGACATTGCTAACAGGGAGGAGGAGTGTGAAATATTAGATGAAATAAACATAGTGAGAGAGGAAGTATTAAGGGGTTTAGCAGCTTTAAAAGTGGATAAATCCCCAGGCCAGGATGAAATGTATCCCAGGCTGTTAAGCGAAGCAAAAGAGGAAATAGCACAGGCCCTGACCATCATTTTCCAATCCTCTCTGGCTTCAGGTGTGGTGCCGGAGGACTGGAGGACTGCTAACGTGGTACCCTTGTTTAAAAAGGGAGAAAAGGATAGACCGATTAATTACACGTCAGTCAGCCTAAGCTTGGTGGTGGGAAAATTATTG
Organism: Squalus acanthias; assembly: GCA_030390025.1. Taxonomy (NCBI): domain Eukaryota; kingdom Metazoa; phylum Chordata; class Chondrichthyes; order Squaliformes; family Squalidae; genus Squalus; species Squalus acanthias. The sequence goes on along the minus strand of JASTWF010000113.1, from coordinate 1,105,111 downwards.
GAAAGAATTCCGAAGGACAGGATAAATCTTCATTTAGAAAGACACGGATTAATCAAGGATAGTCAGCACGGATTTGTTAAGGGAAGGTCATGTCTGATAAACTTGATTGAATTTTTTGAGGAGGTAACAAGGAGGGTAGATGAGGGTAGTGCGTTTGATGTAGTGTATATGGACTTTAGCAAGGCTTTTGATAAGGTTCCACATGGCAGACTGGTCACGAAGTTAAAAGCCCATGGGATCCAGGGCAAAGTGTCAAGTTGGATTCAAAACTGGCTCGGAGGCAGGAAGCAGAGGGTAATGGTTGATGGGTGCTTTTTGTGACTGGAAGGCTGTTTCCAATGGGGTACCGCAGGGCTCAGTACTAGGTCCCTTGCTTTTTGTGGTATATATCAATGATCTAGACTTGAATATAGTGGGTATGATTAAGAAGTTTGCAGATGATACTAAAATCGGCTGTGTGGTTGATACTGAAGAAGGAAGCTGTAGACTGCAGGAAGATATCAATAAATTGGTCAGGTGGGCAGAACAGTGGCAAATGGATTTCAATCCGGAGAAGTATGAGGTAATGCATTTGGGGAGGGCTAACAAGGAAAGGGAATACACATTAAATGGTAGGACACCGAGTAGTGTAGAGGAACAAAGGGACCTTGGAGTGCATGTCCACAGATCCCTGAAGGTCGCAGGCCAGGTAGATAAGGTGGTTAAGAAGGCATACGGAATGCTTGCCTTTATTAGCCATGGCATAGAATACAAGTCATGATGCGGAGATGCCGGTGTTGGACTGGGGTGGACAAAATTGAGAGGTCGCACAACACCAGGTTATAGTCCAACAGTTTTATTTGAAATCACAAGCTTTCGGAGCTATCGATTGCTCCTTCCTCAGGTGACTTCACCTGAGGAAGGAGCAATCGATAGCTCCGAAAGCTTGTGATTTCAAATAAAACTGTTGGACTATAACCTGGTGTTGTGCGACCTCTCAATAGAATACAAGAGCAGGGGGGTTATGCTTCAACTGTATAAAACACCAGTTAGTCCTCAGCTAGTGTACTGCATGCAGTTCTGGTCACCACATTACAGGAAAGATGTGATTGCACTAGAGAGGGTACAGAGGAGATTTACAAGAATGTTGCCGGGAGTAGAGAATCTTAGCTATGAGGAAAGACTGGATAGGCTGTGTTTGTTTTCCTTGGAACAGAGGAGGCTGAGGGGAGACCTTATTGAGGTGTATAAAATTATCAGGGGCATAGATAAAGTCGATAGAAAGGACCTATTTCCCTTAGCAGAGGGGTCAAAACCAGGGGGCACAGATTTAAAGTAATTGGTGGAAGGTTTAGAGGGTATTTGAGGGGAAATTTCTTCACCTAGAGGGTTGTGGGGGTCTGGAACTCACTGCCTGAAAGGATGGTAGAGGCAGGAACCCTAACCACATTTAAAAAGTACTTGGATGTGCACTTGGGATGCTGTAATCTGCAGGGCTACGGACCAAGAGCTGGGAAGTGGGATTAGGCTGGATAGCTCTTTGTTGGCCGGCGCGGACACGATGGGCCGAAATGGCCTCCTTCCATGCTGTAACTTTCTATGAGTCTATGTGTGTGACTTGGAGGGGAACTTGGAGGTGGTGGTGTTCCCATGCACCTGCTGCCCTTGTCCTTCTAGGTGGAAGAGGTCGCGGGTTTGGGAGGTGTTGCCGAAGAAGCCTTGGCAAGTTGCTGCAGTGCATCTTGTCGATGGTACACACTGCAGCCACGGTACGCCGGTGGTGGAGAGAGTGAATGTTTAAGGTGGTGGATGGGGTGCCAATCAAACGGGCTGCTTTGTCCTGGATGGTGTCGAGCTTCTTGAGTATTGTTGGAGCTGCACTCATCCAGGCAAGTGGAGAGTATTCCATCACACTCCTTACTTGTGCCTTGTAGATGGTGGAAAGGCTTTGGGGAGTCAGGAAGTGAGACACTCGCCGCAGAATACCTAGCCTCTGACCTGCTCTTGTTAGAATCATAGAATCATAGAAGATAGGAGCAGGAGTAGGCCATTCGGCCCCTCGAGCCTGCTCCGCCATTCAATGAGATCATGGCTGATCATCCAAATTCAGTACGATAACAAAATACTGCAGATGCTGGAAAAGTGAAACAACAACAGAAAACGCTGGAAAAACTCAGCAGGCCAGGCAACATCCGTGGAGAGAGAAACAGAGTTAACGTTTCAGGTCGAAGACCCTTCGTCAGAACTGACGAAGGGTTTCGACCTGAAACGTTAACTCTGTTTCTCTCTCCACAGATATTGCCTGGCCTGCTGAGTTTTTCCAGCGTTTTCTGTTGTTGATCCAAATTCAGTACCCTGTCCCTGCCTTCTCCCCATATCGCTTGATCCCTTTAGCCTTAAGAAATATATAGAAACATAGAAGATAGGAGCAGGAGTAGGCCATTGGGCCCCTCGAGCCTGCTCCGCCATTCGATGAGATCATGGCTGATCATCCAAACTCAGTACCCTGTACCTGCCTTCGCCCCATATCTCTTGATACCTTTAGCTTTAAGAAATATATCTAACTCATTCTTGAATATATTTAATGACTTGGCCTCAACTACCTTCTGTGGTAGAGAATTCCACAGGTTCACTACTCTCTGGGTGAAGAAATTCTTCCTCATTTCTGTCCTAAATGGCTTACCCGTTATCCTTAGATTATGACCCCTGGTTCTGGACTCTCCGACCATCGGGAACATTCTTCCTGTATCTAGTTTGTCCAGACCTGTCAGAATTATATATGTTTCGATGAGATCCCCTCTCATTCTTCTATACTCCAGCGAGTATAAGCCCAATCGACCCAATCGCTCCTCATATGTCATTCCTGCCATCCCAGGTATCAGCCTTGTGAATCTTCGCTGAACTCCTTCCATGGCAAGAACATCCTTCCTCAGATAAGGTGACCAAAACTGCACACAGTACTCAAGGTGTGGTCTCACCAAGGCCCTGTACAACTGCAGCAGGACATCCCTGTTCCTATACTCAAACCCTTTCGCTATGAAGGCCAACATACCATTTGCCGCCTTCACCGCCTGCTGCACCTGCATGCTTACTTTCAGCGACTGGTGCACAAGGACACCCAGGTCTCGTTGCACTTCCCCTTCTCCCAATCTATTGCCATTCAGATAATAGTCTGCCTTTCTGTTTTTGACACCAAAGTGGATAACCTCGCATTTATCCACGTTATATTGCATCTGCCACGCTTCTGCCCACTCACCCAACCTGTCCAAATCATCCTGGAGTTTCTCGGTATCCTCCTCGCAGCACACACTCCCACCCAGCTTTGTGTCATCTGCAAACCTGGAGATATTACATTTAGTTCCCTTATCTAGATCATTAATGTATATTGTGAATAGCTGGGGTCCAAGGACCGATCCCTGCGGTACCCCACTAGTCACTGCTTGCCACTCGGAAAAAGACCCATTAATTCCTACTCTCTGCTTTCTGTCCGCCAACCAGTTCTCTATCCAAGTCAATACCTTGCCCCCAATCCCATGTGCCTTAACTTTACACGCTAATCTCTTATGTGGGACCTTATCGAAAGCCTTTTGAAAGTCCAAATACACCACATCTACTGGTTCTCCCTTATCTATTTTCCCAGTTACATCCTCAAAAAATTCCAGTAGATTAGTCAAGCACGATTTACCTTTTGTAAATCCATGTTGACTTTGTCCGATCCTGTCACTGTTTTTCAAGTGCTCAGCTATTACATCCTTTATAATGGACTCTAGCATTTTACCCACTACCGATGTCAGGCTTACCGGCCTGTAATTCCCCGCTTTCTCTCTACCACCCTTTTTGAATAGTGGGGTAACATTAGCTACCCTCCAATCCATGGGTACAGTTCCAGATTCCATCGAATGTTGGAAGATGATCAGCAATGCATCTACTATTTCTAGGGCCACTTCCTTAAGTACCCTAGGATGTAGATTATCAGGCCCTGGGGATTTATCGGCCTTCAATCCCGTCAATTTCCCTAACACAATTTCCCTGCAAATACTGATTTCTTTCAGTTCCTCCCTTTCATCAGACCGTATGTTCTCCAACATCTCTGGGAGGTTATTTGTGTCCTCCTTTGTGAAGACAGAACCAAAATATGCATTTAATTGGTCTGCCATTTCTATGTTCCCCATTATAACTTCCCCCGCTTCTGACTGCAAGGGACCTGCACTTGATTTCACGAATCTTTTTCTCTTCACATATCTATAAAAGCTCTTACAGTCAGTTTTTATGTTCCCAGCAAGCTTACTTTCATATTCTATTTTCCCCTTCTTAATTAATCCCTTTGTCCTCCTTTGTTGAATCCTAAACTGCTCCCAATCCTCAGGGTTACCGCTTTTTCTGGCCAATTTATATACCCTCTCCTTGAATCTGATGCTATCCCTAATTTCCCTTGTTAGCCACGGTTGAGTCACCCTTTTTGTTTTATTCTTATGCCACACTGGGATGAACAAATTCTGTAGTTCATCCATGCAGTCTTTGAATGTTTGCCATTGCCTATCCACCGTCAACCCCTTGAGTGACATTCCCCAATCAATCCTATCCAATTCGCGCCTCATGCCATCGTAGTTTCCTTTATTTAAATTCAGGACCCTAGTCTCTGATTCAACGACTTCACTCTCCATCCTAATGAAGAATTCTATCATATTATGATCACTCTGACCCAAGGGGCCTCGTACAACAAGATTGCTAATTAATCCTTTCTCGTTACATAATATCCAGTCTAAGATGGCCTGATCTCTGGTTGGTTCCTCGACATATTGTTCCAGAAAACCATCCCGTAAACATTCTAGGAATTCCTCCTCCACAGTATTTTTACTAATTTGGTTAGCCCAATCTATATGTAAATTAAAGTCACCCATGATGACTGCTGTGCCCTTACTGCATGCTTCTCTAATTTCCCTTTTAATGCTGTCCCCAACCTCCGTACTACTGTTTGGAGGTCTATATACCACTCCCACTAACGTTTTCTGCCCCTTGTTATTTCTCAGTTCTACCCATACAGATTCCGCATCATCAGAGCTAATATCCTTCCTTTCAATTGTGTTAATCCCCTCTTTAACCAGCAATGCTACCCCACCTCCCTTTCTTTGTTGCCTCTCTCCGAAATATTGAATAACCCTGGATGTTGAGTTCCCAGCCTTGGCCACCCTGGAGCCATGTTTCTGTAATCCCAATCAAATCGTATTCATTTACCTCTATTTGCGCAGCTAATTCATCCACCTTGTTCCGAATGCTCCTTGCATTAAGACACAAAGCCTTCAGGCTTGTTTTTTTAACGCTCTCAGACCTATATGAATTATTATTTACTGTGACCATGTTTGATTTAAAACGTTGAGTTCTTTGCCTTCTACTTTTGTTTTTCTCCTTCCTGTCTTTTGCTTTTATCCTTGTTTCCCTTTCCTCTGTCTCCCTGCTCAGGTTCCCAACCCCCTGCCACTTTAGTTAAAACCCTCCCCAACAGCACTAGCAAACACTCCCCCTAGGACATTGGTCCTGGCCCTGCCCAGGTGCAGACCGTCCCGTTTGTACTGGTCCCACCTCCCCCAGAACCGGTTCCAATGTCCAAGGAATTTGAATCCCTCCCCCTTGCACCATTCCTCTAGCCACGTATTCATTTGAAATATCCTCCTATTTCTACTCTGACTAGCACGTGGCACTGGTAGCAATCCTGAGATTACTACCTTTGAGGTCCTATTTTTTAATTTACCTCCTAACTCCCTATATTCTGCTTTTAGGACCTCATCCCCTTTTTTACCTATATCGTTGATGCCTATGTGCACTATGACAACTGGCTGTTCGCCCTCCCCCTCCAAAATGTTCTGTAGCCGCTCCGAGACGTCCTTGACCCTTGCACCAGGGAGGCAACACACCATCCTGGAGTCTCGTTTGCGGCCGCAGAAACGCCTATCTATTCCCCTTACAATTGAATCCCCTATCACTATAGCTCTTCCACACTTTTTCCTCCCAGCCTGTGCAGCAGAGCCACCCATGGTGCCAGGAAGTTGGCTGCTGCCGCCTTCCCCTGATAAGTCATCCCCCCCAACAGCATCCAAAGAGGTATATCTGTTTGAGAGGGGGATGTCCACAGGGGACCCCTGCACTACCTGCCTGCACCTCTTACTCTGCCTGGTGGTCACCCATTCACTTCCTGCCTGTATCCACTTTACCTGCGGTGTGACCAACTTGCTAAACGTGTTATCCACGACGTTCTCAGCATCGTGAATGCTCCAATATGCATCCATCCGCAGCTCCAGCGCCGCAATGCGGTCCGTCAGTAGCTGCAGCTGGATACATTTCCCACACACATGGTCGTCAGGGACACAGGAAGCATCCCTGATTTCCCACATATAGCAGGAGGAGCATATCACGGGGCGGAGCTCTCCTGCCATGACTTACCCTTTAATTAATTAATTAAAATTAAACTAATTGAATCCCACCAATTTCACTTCAATTAAATGATATACTCAAGGGCCCTTGCTTAACAGCAGTCCCCGCTACACCACAGAGACTCTAGAAACTATAAACCACAGAATTTGAGTCTGGAAAAAGGAGAAAGAGAGAAATACTCACCAACCAATCACTTACCTGCTTTCTGGTGATGTCACACTTCGATTACTTTTTACTTCTTTACACTCACGTTGTAGCCCCGGCTCACCTTTGAAATCTCCCGAGGTTTGGCGCTCTCCAGCCGCTCTCGCTCGCCTTTGAAATCTCCCGAGGTTTGGCGCTCTCCAGCCGCTCTCGCTCACCTTTCAAATCTCCCGAGGTTTGGCGCTCTCCAGCCGCTCTCGCTCACCTTTGAAATCTCCCGAGGTTTGGCGCTCTCCTAACTCCTTCTTGAATATATCTAATGAGTTGGCCTCAACTGCCTTCTGTGGTAGAGAATTCCACAGGTTCCCCACTCTTTGGGTGAAGAAATTCCTCCTCATCTCTGTCCTAAATGGCTTACCCCTTATCCTTAGACTGTGACCCCTGGTTCTGGACTCCCTGGCCATCGGGAACATCCTTCCTGCATCTAGTCTGTCTAATCCTGTTAGAATTTTATAAGTTTCAATGAGATCCCCTCTCATTCTTCTAAACTCCAGCGAGTATAAGCCCAATCGACCCAATCTCTCCTCATACGTCATTCCTGCCATCCCAGGTATCAGTCTGGTGAATCTTCGCTGCACTCCCTCCATGGCAAGAACATCCTTCCTCAGATAAGGCGACAAGATGTACACAATACTCAAGATGTGGTCTCACCAAGGCTCTGTACAACTGCAGCAAGACATCCTTGTTCCTGTACTCGAACCCTCTCGCTACCCTGTTGCCACGGTATTTATGTGGCTGGTCCAGTTAAGTTTCTGGTCAATGGTGGCCCCCAGGATGTTGATGGTGGGGGATTCGGCGATGATAATGCTGTTGAATGTCAAGGGGCGGTGGTTAGACTCTCATTTGTTGGAGACAGTCATTGCCTGGCACTTGTGTGGCGCAAATGTTACCTGCCACTTATCAGCCCAAGCCTGAACGTCGTCCAGATCTTGTTGCATGTGGGCATGACTGCTTCATTATCTGAGGAGTTGCGAATGGCGCTGAACACTGTGCAGTCATCAGCGAACATCCCCATTTCTGACCTTATGTTGGAGGGAAGGTCATTGATGAAGCAGCTGAAGATGGTTGGGCCTAGGACACTGCCCTGAGGAACTCCTGCAGCGATGTCCTGGGGCTGTGATGATTGACCTTCAACCACCAAGGTCTCTCTGCTCATCTACACTTTTCAAAATCGTGCCATTTACAGTAAACTGACTTTCCATATTAGTCCTCCCAAGGTGCATCACTTCACACTTCTCCACATTGAACTCCATCGGCCGTGCTTCTGCCCATTTCACCATCCTGCCCGTCAGCCTGAAGCCTATAACTATCCTCATCACTCTCTACTACTTTACCAAGTTCCGTATCATCTGCAAACTTTATATTGCTGCTCCCTACACCCGAGTCTAGGTCATTTATAAAAATTGAAAAGAGTAATGGACCCAAAACTGACCCTTGGGGACCACCACTGTAAACCACCCCCCCAGTCTGAAAAACACCCACCCACCACCACTTCCCGTCACTGAGCCAATTATTTTATCCATTCCACCACTTTCCCCTTAATTCCATGGGCTTCCATCTTCTTAATAAGCCTCCTGTGTGGCACTTTGTCAAATGCCTTCCGAAAGTCCATATATACAACATTTACTGCACTACCTTGATCAACCTTCTCTGTTACCTCATCAAAGAATTCAATCAAGTTAGTCAGACACGGTTTATCTTTAACAAATCCATGTTGGCTCTCCTTGATTAACCCAGGCCTTTCCAAATGAAAGTTTATTTTGTCCCTGATAATGGTTTCCAATAACTTCCCCACCACCGACGTTAGGCTGACTGGCCCGTAGTTTCCTGGTTTATCCCTTTCCCCTTTCTTGAACAGGTACAACATTAGCAATCCAGCAGGACTTTAAACTAAATAGTGGGGGGGAGGGTTCAGGTGAAGGGGAATTTAGAAAGTCAAAGAGAAAGGAGAGGGCAATAGTGCAGGGTAGCGATAGGGGTAATGATAACCAGAGTGTGACAGGAGGAGACAGAGTGTACGAACATTAGCGTGCACCAGCAAATAGAGTCAGAGTAGGGAAAAATGGTAAAAAGACAAAATTAAAGGCTCTTTATCTGAATGCACGCAGCATTCGTAACAAGATAGATGAGTTGATGGCACAAATAGAAATAAATGGGTATGATCTGATAGACATTACAGAGACCATTAAATTGGCAAGGTGACCAAGGCTGGGAACTGAATATTCAGGGGTATTTGACATTTTGGAAGGATAGGCAGAAAGGAAAAGGAGGTGGTGGTAGCTCTGTGAATAAAGGATGAGATCAGTGCAGTGGTGAGAAATGATATTGGCTCAGAAGATCAAGATGTAGAATCAGTTTGGGTGGAGATAAGAAATAGTAAGGGAAAGAAGTCACTGGTGGGAGTAGTCTATAGGCCCCCTAACAGTAGCTACACTGTAGGACAGCGTATAAATCAAGAAATAATGGGGGCTTGTAAGAAAGGTGCTGCGATAATCATGGGCGATTTTAAGCATCATATAGATTGGACAAATTAAATTGGCAAAGGGTAGCCTTGAGGACAAGATCATAGAGTGTATTCGGGATGGTTTCTTAGAACAATACATTGCGGAACCAACCAGGAGAAGGCTATTTTAGATCTGGTACTGTGTAATGAGACAGGATTAATTAATGATCTCATAGTAAAGGATCCTCTAGGGAAGAGTGATCATAGCATGATAGAATTTCAAATTCAGTTTGAGGGTGAGAAACTTGGGTCTGAAACTAGTGTCCTAAACTTAAATAAAGGCATTTACAAAGGTATGAAGACAGAGTTGGTTAGAGTGGACTGGGAAAATAGATTAAAGGGTACGATGGTAGATCAGCAGTGGCAGACATTTAAGGAGATATTTCATAACTCTCAGCAAAGGTTTATTCCAGTGAGAAAGAAAGACTCTAAGAAAAGGATGAACCATCCGTGGCTAACTAAGGAAGTTAAGGATGGTATCAAATTGAAGGAAAAGGCATACAATGTTGCAAAGATTAGTGATAGGCCAGAGGATTGGGAAATCTTTAGAAACCAGCAAAGGATGACTAAAAAAATAATAAAGAGAAGATAGATTATGAAAGTAAACTAGCAAAAAATATAAAAACAGACTAAGAGCTTCTATAGGTATATAAAAAGGAAGAGAGTAGCTAAAGTAAACGTTGGTTCCTTAGAGGATGAGACTGGGGAATTAATAATGGGAAACAGGGAAATGGCAGAGACTTTGAACAAATATTTTGTATCGATCTTCACGGTAGAAGACACTAAGAACATCCCAATAATAATTAATAATCAAGGGGCTATAGGGAGGGAGGAACTTAAAACAATGACTATCACTAGAGAAAAAGTACTAGGCAAACTAATGGGACTAAAGGCTGACAAGTCCCCTGGACCTGATGGCCTACATCCTAGGGTCTTAAAAGAAGATAGTGGATGCGTTGGTTGTAATCTACCAAAATTCCCTGGATTCTGGAGAGGTCCCAGTGGATTGGAAAATCAGAAATGTAACACCCCTATTCAAGAAAGGAGGGAGGCAGAAAGCAGGAAACTATAGGCCAGTTAGCCTAACATCTGTCATTGGGAAAATGCTGGAATCCATTATTAAGGAAGTAATAGCAGGACATTTAGAAAATCATAATACTATCAAGCAGAGTCAACATGGTTTTATGAAAGGGAAATCATGTTTGACAAATTTACTAGAGTTCTTTGAGGATGTAACAAACAGGGTGAGTAGAGTAGGAAAAATAGGGGTGGGATGGCCGTGTTAGATTGAGTAGGTTGGGCCTATACTCTTGGGAGTTTAGAAGAATGAGAGGTGATCTCTTTAAACATAAAAGATTCTGAGGGGGATTGACAGGGTAGCTGCTGAGAGGTTGTTTCTCCTGGCTGGAGAGTCTAGAACTAGGGGGCATAGTCTCAGGATAAGGGCTCGGCCATTTAAGACTGAGATGAGGAGGAATTTCTTCACTCAGGATTGCGAATCTTTGGAATTCTCTGCCCCAGAGGGCTGTGGATGCTGAATCGTTGAGTATATTCAAGGCTGATATAGTTTTTTGGACTCTAGGGAATCAAGGGATATGGAGATTGGGCGGGAAAGTGGAGTTGAGGTCGATGATCAGCCATGATCTTATTGAATGGCGGAGCAGGTTCGAGGGGCCGTATGGCCGACTCCTGCTCCTAATTCTTATGTTCTTATGTTAGTGAAGGATTCTATCACAGCACTGGAACGTAAGGAGGTCCCATGGGGTTATGTGAAGACACAATCCATATGGGTAGAGTTAAGTAAAAAGAATGGGAAATGGCCCAATTCTCGATGTGTGTTACCCAGCGTTCAACACTGGAGATGAGATGGAGGGGGGAAAGAAAGAAACAAAGAAAGAAAAACTTGCATTTATATAGCACCTTTCATGACCACTGGACGTCCCAAAGCGCTTTACAGCCAATGAAGTACTTTTGAAGTGTAGTCACTGTTGTAATGTCAGAGAACTGTAGACAATTCGGAGAGGTATTGCAAGAACAATGGGGCTATAATGTTGGGTGATTTTAACTATCCCAAGATAGACCGTGATAAAGGTAATGCATGAGGTCAAAGTGAGAAACACTTCTAAGAATACTTCCCTGACTGTTTCCTCGATCAGTCTGCTTCTAGACCAACAAGCAAAGAAGCATTGCTTGATTTAGTTCTGGAGACTGAAGTGTGGCAAATAACTGATGTGAAAGTAGGAGAACAATTGGGAAATAGCGACCACCGTGTAGTTAGGTTCAATGTAAGAGTAGAGAAAGATAATATCGTCCAAGATAAGGGAGCTGGACTGAAAGAGGGCAAAGTTCAGCGAGATAAGAAGGGATCTGGGACAAGGTAACAGGGCAGAAACATTAGCGTGATGGATCAGCACTGGGGAATTTCCAAATATGAGATGGATAGAGTACAAAATAAATATATTCCTTTAAGGGATTGCATTAGAGAATAGAGTTCCATAGATAAATAGAGAAATTAAAACTAAACAAACATAAAAAGGATGCATATGATAAAGTTAGGGCCAGCAATATTGAAGATAATCATGAGGAGTTTAAAAAGTGTAGTGGGGAGGGGAAAAGGGCGATTAGAAGAGTTAAAAGTGAATGGGAGAAAAGGCTAACAGATAATATAAATTGAAATAGTAAGGGAATTTATAAACATATAAAAAGTAAAAGAATAGTTAGAGAGGGGAGGATCATTCAGGGCTGAATGGGGGAGTTGAATTGTGCAGGATGAAGGTATGACAGAGATATTAAGTAAATATTTCACATCTTTTTTTTTTACAAATGATGGTGGAAGTGAGAATGTGGGTGAAATAGAGGAGAATATGAAACAACAGATAGAGATAACTAGAGGAAAGGAACTGGTTCTGAAACAATGATCTGACCTCAGGGTAGATCAGTCACTGGACCCTGAGGGCTGCACTCTAGGCTGTTGAAAGAAGTAGAGAGGAGAGAGCAAACTGTGATGGAGTTCGCACCACTTGCCTGGGTGGGTGCAGCTGCAACAAGACTCCAGAAGTTCAACACCATCCAGGACAAAGCAGTCCACCATCTGACTCAATGGCCCAGATTTTGCAGTAAGAATAACGGAGAGGCTAACAGCACTCACTGTTATTAAGGAGTAAATCGGACAGCAACTTCCAGCGACCGCACATGCGCAGTTTTTTTTTAAATTCATTTTTATGGGATGTGGGCGTCACTGGCAAGGCCAGCATTTATCGCCCATCCCTAGTTGCTCTGGAGAAGGTGGTGGTGAGCCACCTTCTTGAGCCGCTGCAGTCCGTGTGGTGAAGGTACTCCCACAGCGCTGTTAGGTAGGGAGTTCCAGGATTTTGATCCAGCGATGATGAAGGATCGGTGATATATTTCCAAGTCAGGATGGTGAGTGACTTGGAGGGGAACATGGAGGTGGTGGTGTTCCCATGCGTCTGCTGCCCTTGTCCTTCTAGGTGGAAGAGGTCACGGGTTTGGGAGGTGCTGCCGAAGAAGCCTTGGTGAGTTGCTGCAGTGCATCTTGTAGATGGTACACACTGCAGCCACGGTGCGCCGGTGGTGGAGGGAGTGAATGTTTAAAGTGGTGGATGGGGTGCCAATCAAGTGGGCTGCTTTCTCCAAGACCACTCTGCTCCCGACCTCATTACAGCCTTGGTCCAAAAATGGACAAAGGAGCTGAATTCCAGAGGTGAGGTGAGAGTGACTGCCCTTGACATCAAGGCAGCATTTGATTGAGTGTGGCATCAAGGAGCCCTAGTAAAACTGAAGTCAATGGGAATCGGGGGGAAAACTCTCCACTGGCTGGAGTCATACCTAGCACAAAGGAAGATGGTCAAAGAAGGTCAATCATCACAGCCCCAGGACATCGCTGCAGGAGTTCCTCAGGGCAGTGATCTAGGCCCAACCATCTTCAGCTGCTTCATCAATGACCTTCCCTCCAACATGTCAGAAATGGGGATGTTCACTGATGACTGCACAGTGTTCAGTGCCATTCACAACTCCTCAGATAATGAAGCAGTCCATGCCCGCATGCAACAAGACCTGGACGACGTTCAGGCTTGGGCTGATAAGTGGTAAGTAACATTTGCGCCATAGAAGTGCCAGGCAATGACTATCTCCAACAAGCGAGAGTCTAACGACCTCCCATTGACATTACCATCGCCGAAACGCCCACCGTCAACATCCTGGGGGTCACCATTGAGCAGAAACTTAACTGGACCAGCCACATAAATACTGTGGCAACAAGAGCAGGTCAGAGGCTGGGTATTCTGTGGCGAATCTCACTTCCTGACTCCCCAAAGCCTTTCCACCATCTACAGGGCACAAGTAAGGAGTGTGATGGAATACTCTCCACTTGCCTGGATGAGTGCAGTTCCAACAACACTCAAGAAGCTCGACACCATCGCTTCAGCCTTGTCTTTTGCACTCACGTGCTGGGCTCCACCATCATTGAGGGTGGGGATATTCATGGAGCCTCCTCCTCCCGTTAGTTGTTTAATGGTCCACCACCATTCATGACTGGATGTGGCAGGACTGCAGAGCTTTGATCTGATCCGTTGATTGCGGGATCGCTTAGCCCTGTCTATAGCATGCTGCTTCCGCTTTTTAGCATGCATGTAGTCCTGCGTTGCAGTTTCCCTAGGTTGGCACCTTATTTTTAGGTACGCCTGATGCTGCTCCTGGACACTCCTTATTGAACCAGGGTTGGTCCCCTGGCTTGATTGTAATGGTAGAGTGAGGGATATGCCGGGCCATGAGGTTACAGATTGTGGTGGAATACAATTCTGCTGCTGCTGATGGCCCACAGCACCTCATGGATGCCCAGTTTTGAGCTGCTAGATCTGTTCTGAATCTATCCCATTTTGCACGGTGGTAATGCCACACAACATGATGGAGGGTGTCCTCAGTGTGAAGACAGGACTTCGTCTCCACAATGATTGTGCAGTGGTCACTGCTACCAATACTGTCATGGACAGATGCATCTGTGACAGGTAGATTTGTGAGGACAAGGTTTTTCCCTCGTGTTGGTTCTCTCACCACCTGTCGCAGGCCGTTATGTCATTCAGGACTCGGCCAGCAGTGGTGCTCCCGAGCCACTCTTGGTGATGGACATTGAAGTCCCCCACCCAGAGTACATTCTGTGCCCTTGCTACTCTCAGTGTTTCTTCCAAGTGGTGTTCAACATGGAGGAGTACTGATTCATCAGCTGAGGGAGGGCAGTAGGTGGTAATCAGCAGGAGGTTTCCTTGCCCATGCTTGACCTGAAGCCATGAGACTTCATGGGGTCCGGAGTCAATGTTGAGGACTCCCAGGGCCACTCTTTCCCGACTGTATACCACTGTGCTGCCACCCCTGGTGGGTCTGTCCTGCCGGTGGGACAGGACATACCCAGGGATGGTGATGGAGGAGTTTGGGACATTGGCTAAAAGGTATGATTCTGTGAGTATGACTGTCAGGCTGTTGCTTGACTAGTCTGTGGGACAGCTCTCCCAATTTTGGCACAAGTCCCCAGATGTTGGTGAGGAGGATTTTGCAGGGTCGACTGGGCTGGGTATACCGTTGCTGTGTCCGTAGCCGGTGCAGAGGTCAATGCTGGGTGGTCCGTCCAGTTTCATTCTTTTTATTGTGTTTCATAACGGTTTTTTACAACTGAGTGACTTGCTCGGCCATTTCAGAGGGCAGTTAAGAGTCAACCACATTGCTGTGGGTCTGGAGTCACATATAGGCCAGACCGGGTAAGGACGGCAGATTTCCTTCCCTAAAGGACATTAGTGAATCAGATGGGTTTTTACGACAATCCGATAGTTTCTTTACTGATACTAGCTTTTTATTCCAGATTTATTTAATTGAATTTAATTTCCCAGCTGCCGTGGTGGGATTTGGACTCACGTCTCTGACTCATTAGTCCAGGATTACTAGCACAGTGACATTACCACTACACTACCGTTCCCCGTAAATCAAATGCGGAAATCAGGAAGTTGCTGTCCGAGTTGTCCTGCTCCTCCAGAAGCTTTGCTCTAACAGTATCTCGCCCAGAGACTCGGCATTGGGACACATGAAGGGCATGAAGTTGCAGCACTTACCCACTAGTTACCCACTAAAAACAGCAGAAAACCTTAGGGCTTGTCCGTTCAAGTGTAAGTAAATTTTTAACGGCGTGATAAGTCTTAATTACTGCCAAACAACCCTGGCTCTGAAAATTAACTTTTAAAATTATGGAATCTCATTCCTTCTTTAATTATTGTTGGAGATTTAAAAACATTTTTAAAATATTTTTTTCATCTCTCTGTCTTAATCCCATCTTTCTTTCCATCTCTTTATTTTGCTTTCTGTACAATGAGATCATGGCTGATCTTCTGCCTCAACTCCATTCACCGGCCCTATCGCCATATCCCTTGATGCCCTTACTAGTCAGAAATCTATCGACTTCTGTTTTGAATATACCCGATGACTGAGCCTCCACAGCCCTCTGGGGTAGAGAATTCCAAAGATTCACCACCCTCTGTGTGAAGAAATTTCTTCTCATCTCAGTCCTGAATGGCCTACCCTTTATCCTGAGGCTGTGGCCCCTGGTTCTAGACTCCCCAGCCAAGGGAAACATTCTCCCAGCATCCATCCTATCAAGCCCTGTAATAATTTTGTATGCTTCAATGAGATCCCCTCTCATTCTTCTGAATTCAAGAGAATACAGGCCTAGTTTACTCAATCTCTTCTCATACGACAGTCCCGCCATCCCAGGAATCAATCTCGTGAACCTTCGTTGCACTCCCTCTGTGGCAAGTATATCCTTCCTTAGGTAAGGAGACCAAAATTGTACACAGTACTCCAGGTGTGGTCTCACCAAAGCCCTATATAACTGGAGTAAGACTTCTTTACTCCTGTACTCAAATCCTCTTGTAATGAAGGCCAGCATACCATTTGCCTTCCTAATGGCTTGTTGCACCTGCACATTCACTTTCAGTGACTCATGTACAAGGACACCCAGGTCCCTTTGAGCATGGGGGGATGGGGAGGGTGCACAGGGGGAGGGGGTGGGGGGATGGGGAGGGGGTGGGGGGATGGGGAGGGGGCACGGGGGGAGGGGTGGGGGGGGGACGGGGGGATGGGGGTGTGGTGGGATGGTGGGGGGGCACGGGGGGAGGGTGTGGGGGTACAGGGGAGGGGGTGTGGGGGTACGGGGGGAGGGTGTGGGGGGACGGGGTGTGGGGGCATGGGGGGAGGGTGTGGGGGGACGGGGGGGAGGGGGTGTGGGGGCACGGGGGGAGGGTGTGGGGGCACGGGGGGAGGGTGTGGGGGGACGGGGGAGGGGTGTGGGGGGATGGGGTGGGGGCACAGGGGGAGGGGGTGGGGGGACACGGGGAGGGGGAGCGCACTGCACGCTCCTGTTGGTGTTGACTTCGGCAGCACGCAATATTTATGCTGCCTTATCATTTTAATCACGCAGGCGTGCAGCCAGCAATAGCCGCGCTACTCATTGGCTGCACAACGGTCGGGGGGTCTGGACATCAAGCTCCTCGGACGCCACTTAAAGGCAGCCAACACCTCTTAAAGGGGAGGTGCATCAGGGAAACACTTGCAAGCAGAGAAATGGCTGAAAGAAGCGCTGAGCGAGCCCTCGGGATCTCCGATGCTGCCTCGGAGGCGGTGGACATTACGCGGGAGATCCCCTTCTCCCCAGGGGGCAGGAAGACCTCCAGGCAACACCTCTGCTGCCAGTGCGACGATGTCCCTCAGGAGGCCAATGCCAGGAGCTTAGCTCCCAGGACATGGCTGCAATGCAGGGAAAAGTTTAATGATCTCACCCAAATTGTCAGTAAGAATCCTGCTCTCTTACTCTCTGCTTGCACCTCCAGCCTCCTCTCCTCCACCTCCCTTCACTCACCTACAATCACTGCCCACACTTCACTGCAACTCCATCTCATCCTACTCACACACTCTGCACTTCCTACTCTAACCACTATTCCACACCTCACACCTTACACACTGCTTACCAACTATTCCCCCATGACAGGTACAATCTCTAAACACCTCACAAGACTGTCACACTCCCTTCTTCTGGGTGCCAGCGTACACACGGAAGCGTCGGTTGCTGAGCATGGAGTTGAGCAGATGGATCGTTGTTCTGCAGGGTAAAATGGTGGAGTGTTTGAAAAGCAGTCCATGCTTCCACACTGTGTCGTACGCCGCTGACCGGTCCACGAGTGCTACGGCGGTCTTGAGCTGGTGCGGGAAGCCTGCTTCGATGTGCGTTGTTAAAGCTCCCACTTGGTCGCAGCAGTTATGGCCGCTCCGGAAGCCCGCTTGCTCCTTAGGGATGGGTGGCTCGATGATGGGGGCTAGTCTGTGGAGTAGTTGCCTCTCCAGCACTTTATAACAAGTGCAAAGTAAGGAGATCGGGCGGTAGCTGGAGACTTCACAAGCATTCCTCGCCTGCTTCAGGAGGGCAATTATTTTAGTCTCCCTCCAAATAGGTGGAATTTTACCAGTTACCAGAACCTCAGAGAAGGAGGAGGTCAACCAGCTCTTCGCTTTGGGTCCCTGTGCTTTTAGGAATTCTGGGTAAACACCATCTGGACCAGCAGCTTTTCCAGATTTGGTTGTCGACAGGGCTGCGTTTAGTTCGCCCATCTTATTCAACGTTTATACCAGTGATCTGCCCGAAACAGAGTCCCGCAAGTTCGTATACGCTGATGACATTGCCTTGGCCACGCAAAATTTGAATCTGTCCATCACCGAGGAGACCCTGACCAGTGATTTACAGAGGATGGAGGCCTACTTCTGCCGATGGCGACTTTGGCCAAACCCGCAAAAGACCGTCACCTCGACATTCCACCTCAACAGCCATCAAGCAAACCCGAGCTTTGAAAGTCTCCTTTTGTGGCGCAGAGATAAACCAGGCCAAAAACCCTCCTATAAGAGTCACGCTTGATCGCACCCTGTCATATAGTCAACATCTCCAGAACCTTGGGGAGAAACTAAAGAGCAGGGTCAACTTGATCCAGAAACTCGCCGATCCACAAGGGGAGCAGACGCTCAAACCCTCCGTACGGCAGCACTCGCCCTGGTGTACTCTACAGCGGAGTACTGCTCTCCGGCATGGCTATCGAGTCCGCATGTCAAATCCGTTGATGTCCAGCTGAATTCTACTATTAGAATTATCACCGGTACGCTTTAATCGAGACCAACACCTTGGCTGCCCGTGCTTGCAAACATCGCACCACCACACCTACGCCGCGAATATGCAGTCTCCAGAGAATACAACCGCTACACCAGCAAAGACACGCTCCAGGCCGACTTGAACAACCTACCACCAACCTGTCTCAAATCTAGAAGGCCATTTTGGACCGTCGCCGAAGCCCTTCAGCGATCTCCCCTCAGCCTTGATGATCGATGGCGAAATGCTTGGAAAAACTGCGACATACGGAATGGATTCCTTATAGAGGACCCCACAGTACAACCTGAAGGATCAAACCTTCCTCGCAAACAGTGGACAACCATCAACTGCCTCAGAACCGGTCATGGTAGATGCTGCCACCTTCTCCATAGATGGAAGATTAAAGCATCCCCATCATGCGACTGTGGAGCTCCTAATCAGACCCTGGAGCACATCATTGAGCACTGCCCTCAGAGCAAATTCGCAGGCAGCCTACAAGATATCCACGCTGTTACACCGGAAGCTTTGGCCTGGATATCTGACTTAGATATTGACATCTGATTTGCTTTGCTACTACCATACGAAAGAAGAAGAGACTCCCTTCTTGCAGGAGAAAGTTGTGTACAACCTGCACCAGGAGGCTGCTGAGCCCATCTGCTCACCCACTCCCCCCTTGAAGAAAACATGCTGGCCAACACGGGCAAGGGCTGTGGTGAGTGGCAACGCTGGAGGAGATGCTACGCTCACCTTATCCTCTCTTCCCCTTCATACTTCTATCTCACCCTGCACGACAAACTGCAACTGCTTTCACCACCCACTCATCTCTCTCTGCTCTCCCTCCAGCTTGTCCCTCTCTTTCATTTGAAGTGCTGAGGATGTGGAAATACCGCTGCAACCTGAGGAAGAGGGGGGGGCCAGCCGAAGATGCACCATCACTCGATCAGACCCTAGCAACCACTCAATCTCACCCTAGCAACCACCAGCTCAGAGACACGGACTTTAGAGGCTCAGCCTTCACGAGATGGTTAGGTTGATTTGGCTATGATAAATTGACCCTTAGTGTAAGGGGGGATTAAATATGTGGGGTTATGGGGATAGGATGGGATATGTTAGGGGGAATTAAATACGTGGGGTTACGGGGGTAGGGTGGGATATGTGTACTGTGGGGATTAAAGCAGGGACAGGGTACTGGATTTGGATGATCAGCCATGATCGTATTGAATGGCGGAGCAGGCTCGACGGGCCGAATGGCCTACTCCTGCTCCTAGATTCTATGTTTCTATGTTTCTATGTTTCTATGTTTCTATGTTTCTATGAGCCACCAGGAACAATGTGTGCTGGAAATGCGAGGTTGCATTGGGAAGCTTGCCAGTGAGCTTGAGCACAATGGAGGAGGCCAGCTCCCACTTGTGTCAAGGCTTCTTGCAGAGCATGGAGACCATTCTGTCCTTGGACCGATGGTCAGCTCCATGAACACCACACTGACACCCACCATTGTGGAGCCACTCCTGACAGCTTTCACAGCCACGTTGACATGTCATGTATAGGCCAGACTGGGTAAGGACAGCAGACTTCCTTCACTAAAGGATATTCGAACCAGTTGGGTTTTCACAACAATCAGTGGTGATAAGGAGTGTGGGGGTCTGGGTGTATTGGGGAGCGAGCGATGGTTCAGGTGAAACTCACTTGGATGAGCTGCTCTCTGAGCTCCGGCAGCTAGGGGGCACTGGTGATCGATGCTGTTCCTCCTACTTCTCCTCCTCCTGCATTCCTTGTTGCCCAGGCTGTGGTCAGGGCTGGTCCGCCATGATGCTGAAGTTGTGCAGCAGATGACCACAAACCTGGATACCCGCTCAGGGCTGTACTGTAAAGCTCCTCCGGAACGGTCCAGGCAGCGGAAGCGTTGCTTGAGCACGCCCATTTTCTGCTCGATGTTGTTCCTGCTGGAAGCATGGCTCTCATCAAAGGCCGTCTCTGCAGCTGTGCCCGAGTTCCTGACAGGAGTCATGAGCTTACAGCGTCAGCTGTGGCTCAGTGGGTAGCACGCTTGCCTCTGAGTCAGAAGGTCGTGGGTTCAAGTCCCACTCCAGGGACTTGAGCACATAAAGCTAGGCTGACACTCCAGTGCGGTGCTGAGGGAGTGCTGCACTGTTGGAGGTGCCGTCTTTCAGATGAGACGATAAACCGAGGCCCCGTCTGCTCTCTCAGGTGGACGTAAAAGATCCTGTGGCCACTATTTTGAAGAAGAGCAGGGGAGTTCTCCCCGGTGTCCTGGCCAATATTTATCCTTCAACCAACAGAACAAAAAAAACAGATTATCTGGTCATTATCACATTGCTGTTTGTGGGAGCTTGCTGTGCGCAAATTGGCTGCTGCGTTTCCCACATTACAACAGTGACTACACTTCCAATAGTACTTCATTGGCTGTAAAGCGCTTTGAGACTTCCGGTGGTCGTGAAAGGCGATATATAAATGCAAGTCTTTCTTTCTAAGTCTGGAGGGGATAAGGGAGAGGCACTTTGCGAGGAGATAGTGAGTGTTGAGGGCTACTCCTGCACAGGGGCCATCACTGCTGATTTCAGGTATGTCTTCACCCAATGCCCACTCATGAGCATGTTGTAGCAGGAGTCACTGGATGATGGACAGGAACGGGAACCCCAGTTGATTTTACCGTCCTTACCGCATGGCATTCAGCTCAATTGTAGCACCTCCACTTCCTGCATGGGCAACACGGTGGCATAGTGGTTAGCACTGGTACCTCACAGCGCCAGGGACCCGGGTTCGAATCTGGCCTCGGGTGACTGTCTGTGTGGAGTTTGTACATTCTCCCCGTGTCTGCGTGGGTTTCCTCCGGGTGCTCCGGTTTCCTCCCACAGTCCAAAAATGTGCAGGTTAGGTTGATTTGGCTATGATAAATTGACCCTTAGTGTTAGGGGGGGGTTAAATATGTGGGGTTACAGGGATAGGATGGGATATGTTAGGGGGAATTAAATACGTGGGGTTACAGGGATAGGGTGGGATATGTGCAGGCTCGATGGGCCGAGATGGCCTCTATCTGTACTGTGGGGATTCTGTGTGAGAAAGCAAGGGACAGGGTACTGGATTTGGATGATCAGCCATGATCGTATTGAATGGTGGAGCAGGCTCGACGGGCCAAATGGCCTACTCCTGCTCCTAGTTTCTATGTTTCTATCCTAACCAGGTCACTCGGCACAGGTCAGAGATTGGACCGAGGACCTTCCTATCTATCTGGCTGAGCAACACACAATGCCGTTAACATTGTAGCCGAACAATAGCACGTCAGCACAAACATGCCAGTTTAAACTTACTCCACGATCTCACAGCACCTCAACACACCGTTCACAAATCGGTTTGTTTGCACCAGTTGACTAACTGCAACTAAAGGCAGCACTTCGTCATCTGATGATGGCATGCAAACTATTTTACCAGGGTCACCTATCCATGGGTTAGATACAGAGTAAAGCTCCCTCTACACAGTCCCATCAAACACTCCCAGGGCAGGTACAGCACGGGTTAGATACAGAGTAAAGCTCCCTCTACACTGTCCCATCAAACACTCCCAGGGCAGGTACAGCACGGGTTAGATACAGAGTAAAGCTCCCTCTACACTGTCCCATCAAACACTCCCAGGGCAGGTACAGCACGGGTTAGATACAGAGTAAAGCTCCCTCTAAACATAAAAGTAACATTTTAAGAAGAAAATAACTTGTTGGGATCCAGTATATGAGTAGTTTGAGACCTGACGTGTGGTAAGTGTAGCAGGTTCGGGAGGAGCAGGTGACTTTGGACTGTGAATTTAGTGAAGCAACAACTGAGTTGGCTCCGAGCAGTTTGTCTGTTGTGGCCAATTGGTGACCTAGCTTGGGGGTTTCCACAGGGGCTGTTATCGGACTATGGATCTCCCAGCAAGAGAATATCATTCCTTTAAATATCTCAGAGTCAGTCGGTGTGTTGCTCCTGTCACATTGCACATACCTGTTTAACCACATTTTCTGAATGAGTGAAGGAAAAACTGCATGCTGGCCCAGCACAGTGCGAGCAATCACGGGACAGGGCTTCGAGTATCTCAGAGCACTGTACAGGGCCAGGCTGCTGTGTGGATCCTTCACACGTATCCATGAATTACAGTGTGCCTGGTCCAGCCTTCAGCTGCCAAGACCCTGAGCTCTGGAATTCCCTGCCTAAACCTCTCTGCCTCTCGACCTCTCTCTCCTCCTTTAAGACGCTCCTTAAAACCTACCTCTTTGATCAAGCTTTTGTTCACCTGTCCGAACATCTCTTTATGTGGCTCAGTGTTGAATTCTGTTTGATAACAGCTCCTGCGAAGCATCTTGGGATGTTTTACGAAGTGAAAGGCCCGATATAAATGCAAGTTGTTGTTACAGTGTATGGGGGAGTCTGAGGAAAGATCCGCAAGTGTCAGAGTAACAGGCCCAGCCTCTCCGAGACTGACACATTCCTGACATTGCATCAAATAAACTGGGCTCTGATCTGTGCCCAATCAGACCTGAAACTGCAACCGCTGAGAAACAGATTGTCACAGTACTCCTATTTCTCCAGCTTTTAGATTGTTTGTTTCAGACTGCAGTCCGAGAATTCTGAGGAGTCCGTCAGTGAATGTTCGAGGGATGCGTGAGGTCAAAGGTGTTTGTCAATCAGGGATCAGACCAGAAAGGGCTGGAAATACACAGCAGGCCCAGCAATGCCTTTAAAAAGAAAATACAGGGAAATGCATCGACCTGTCATGATTTACCGCACCCATCCCCCGATCTATCCCCCGATCCCCCAGTCTATCCCCCGATCCCCCAGTCTATCTCCCATCCCCCAGTCTATCTCCATCCCCCAGGTCTATCTCCCATCCCCCAGTCTCTCTCCCATCCCCCGGTCTATCTCCCATCCCCCGGTCTATCTCCCATCCCCCAGTCTCTCTCCATCCCCCGGTCTATCTCCCATCCCCCGGTCTATCTCCATCCCCCGGTCTCTCTCCATCCCCCGGTCTCTCTCCATCCCCCAGTCTATCTCCCATCCCCCAGTCTATCCCATCCCCCAGTCTATCTCCCATCCCCCGGTCTATCTCCCATCCCCCGGTCTCTCTCCATCCCCCAGTCTCTCTCCATCCCCCAGTCTATCTCCCATCCCCCAGTCTATCCCATCCCCCAGTCTATCTCCCATCCCCCAGTCTATCTCCCATCCCCCAGTCTATCTCCCATCCCCAGTCTATCTCCCATCCCCAGTCTATCTCCCATCCCCCTTCCCACTCCCATCCCCAGTCTATCCCATCCCCCAGTCTATCCCATCCCCCAGTCTATCTCCCATCCCCCAGTCTATCTCCCATCCCCCAGTCTTTCTCCCATCCCCCAGTCTATCTCCCATCCCCCAGTCTATCTCCCATCCCCCGGTCTATCTCCCACCCCACGGTCTATCTCCCAGCCCCCGGTCTATCTCCCATCCCCCGGTCTACCTCCCATCCCCCGGTCTATCTCCCATCCCCCGGTCTATCTCCCATCCCCCAGACTATCTCCCATCCCCCTTCCCACTCCCATCCCCCAGTCTATCTCCCATCCCCCAGTCTATCTCCCATCCCCCAGTCTATCTCCCATCCCCCAGTCTCACTCCCATCCCCCAGTCTATCTCCCATCCCCCAGTCTATCTCCCATCCCGCAGTCTATCTCCCATCCCCAGTCTATCTCCCATCCCCCGGTCTATCTCACATCCCCCAGTCTATCTCACATCCCCCAGTCTCATTCCATCCCCCAGTCTATCTCCCATCCCCCAGTCTATCTCCCATCCCCCAGTCTATCTCCCATCCCCCAGTCTATCTCCCATCCCCAGTCTATCTCCCATCCCCAGTCTATCTCCCATCCCCCAGTCTATCCCCCATCCCCCAGTCTATCTCCCATCCCCCAGTCTATCCCATGCCCCAGTTTATCTCCCATCCCCCAGTCTATCCCATCCCCCAGTCTATCTCCCATCCCCCAGTCTATCTCCCATCCCCCAGTCTATCTCCCATCCCCCAGTCTATCTCCCATCCCCCGGTCTATCTCCCATCCCCCGGTCTATCTCCCATCCCCCGGTCTATCTCCCAGCCCCCGGTCTATCTCCCAGCCCCCGGTCTACCTCCCATCCCCCGGTCTATAACCCATCCCCCAGTCTATCTCCCATCCCCCAGTCTCACTCCCATCCCCCAGTCTCACTCCCATCCCCCAGACTATCTCCCATCCCCCAGTCTATCTCCCATCCCCCTTCCCACTCCCATCCCCCAGTCTATCTCCCATCCCCCAGTCTATCTCCCATCCCCCAGTCTGTCTCCCATCCCCCAGTCTATCTCCCACCACCCAGTCTATCTCCCATCACCCAGTCTATCTCCCATCCCCCAGTCTATCTCCCATCCCCCAGTCTGTCTCCCATCCCCCAGTCTGTCTCCCATCCCCCAGTCTGTCTCCCATCCCCCAGTCTGTCTCCCATCCCCCAGTCTGTCTCCCATCCCCCAGTTTATCTCCCATCCCCCAGTCTATCTCCCATCCCCCAGTCTCACTCCATCCCCCAGTCTATCTCCCATCCCCCAGTCTCACTCCATCCCCCAGTCTATCTCCCATCCCCCAGTCTATCTCCCATCCCCCAGTCTATCTCCCATCCCCAAGTCTATCTCCCATCCCCCAGTCTGTCTCCCATCCCCCAGTCTGTCTCCCATCCCCCAGTCTGTCTCCCATCCCCCAGTCTATCTCCCATCCCCCAGTCTCACTCCATCCCCCAGTCTCACTCCATCCCCCAGTCTATCTCCCATCCCCCAGTCTCACTCCATCCCCCAGTCTATCTCCCATCCCCCAGTCTATCTCCCATCCCCCAGTCTGTCTCCCATCCCCCAGTCTATCTCCCATCCCCCAGTCTATCTCCCATCCCCCAGTCTATCTCCCATCCCCCAGTCTCATTCCATCCCCCAGTCTCATTCCATCCCCCAGTCTATCTCCCATCCCCCAGTCTATCTCCCATCCCCCAGTCTATCTCCCATCCCCCAGTCTATCTCCCATCCCCCAGTCTATCTCCCATCCCCCAGTCTCACTCCATCCCCCAGTCTATCTCCCATCCCCCAGTCTGTCTCCCATCCCCCAGTCTATCTCCCATCCCCCAGTCTATCTCCCATCCCCCAGTCTATCTCCCATCCCCCAGTCTGTCTCCCATCCCCCAGTCTGTCTCCCATCCCCCAGTCTATCTCCCATCCCCCAGTCTATCTCCCATCCCCCGGTCTATCTCCCATCCCCCAGACTATCTCCCATCCCCCTTCCCACTCCCATCCCCCAGTCTATCTCCCATCCCCTAGTCTATCTCCCATCCCCTAGTCTATCTCCCATCCCCCAGTCTCACTCCCATCCCCCAGTCTATCTCCCATCCCCCAGTCTATCTCCCATCCCGCAGTCTATCTCCCATCCCCAGTCTATCTCCCATCCCCCGGTCTATCTCACATCCCCCAGTCTCATTCCATCCCCCAGTCTATCTCCCATCCCCCAGTCTATCCCATGCCCCAGTTTATCTCCCATCCCCCAGTCTATCTCCCATCCCCCAGTCTATCTCCCATCCCCAGTCTATCTCCCATCCCCCAGTCTATCCCCCATCCCCCAGTCTATCTCCCATCCCCCAGTCTATCCCATGCCCCAGTTTATCTCCCATCCCCCAGTCTATCCCATCCCCCAGTCTATCTCCCATCCCCCAGTCTATCTCCCATCCCCCGGTCTATCTCCCATCCCCCGGTCTATCTCCCATCCCCCGGTCTATCTCCCATCCCCCGGTCTATCTCCCATCCCCCGGTCTATCTCCCAGCCCCCGGTCTATCTCCCAGCCCCCGGTCTATCTCCCATCCCCCGGTCTACCTCCCATCCCCCGGTCTATAACCCATCCCCCAGTCTATCTCCCATCCCCCAGTCTCACTCCCATCCCCCAGTCTCACTCCCATCCCCCAGACTATCTCCCATCCCCCAGTCTATCTCCCATCCCCCTTCCCACTCCCATCCCCCAGTCTATCTCCCATCCCCCAGTCTATCTCCCATCCCCCAGTCTGTCTCCCATCCCCCAGTCTATCTCCCATCACCCAGTCTATCTCCCATCACCCAGTCTATCTCCCATCCCCCAGTCTATCTCCCATCCCCCAGTCTGTCTCCCATCCCCCAGTCTGTCTCCCATCCCCCAGTCTGTCTCCCATCCCCCAGTCTGTCTCCCATCCCCCAGTCTGTCTCCCATCCCCCAGTCTATCTCCCATCCCCCAGTCTCACTCCATCCCCCAGTCTCACTCCATCCCCCAGTCTCACTCCATCCCCCAGTCTATCTCCCATCCCCCAGTCTCACTCCATCCCCCAGTCTATCTCCCATCCCCCAGTCTATCTCCCATCCCCAAGTCTATCTCCCATCCCCCAGTCTATCTCCCATCCCCCAGTCTATCTCCCATCCCCCAGTCTGTCTCCCATCCCCCAGTCTGTCTCCCATCCCCCAGTCTATCTCCCATCCCCCAGTCTCACTCCCTCCCCCAGTCTCACTCCATCCCCCAGTCTATCTCCCATCCCCCAGTCTCACTCCATCCCCCAGTCTATCTCCCATCCCCCAGTCTATCTCCCATCCCCCAGTCTGTCTCCCATCCCCCAGTCTATCTCCCATCCCCCAGTCTATCTCCCATCCCCCTTCCCACTCCCATCCCCCAGTCTATCTCCCATCCCCCAGTCTATCTCCCATCCCCCAGTCTATCTCTCATCCCCCAGTCTGTCTCCCATCCCCCAGTCTGTCTCCCATCCCCCAGTCTATCTCCCATCCCCCAGTCTATCTCCCATCCCCCAGTCTATCTCCCATCCCCCAGTCTATCTTCCATCCCCAGTCTATCTCCCATCCCCCAGTCTGTCTCCCATCCCCCAGTCTATCTCCCATCCCCCAGTCTATCTCCCATCCCCCAGTCTGTCTCCCATCCCCCAGTCTCACTCTCATGATCCCCCAGTCTATCTGGGAAATTTATCTCCGAGCCCCAAAAGGGATTAAACGAGTTTGTGGAGTTGACGTTTACTGGGAGATGCTTCCCCCAATCCCCAGCTACCTTCTGTCTGTAGTGATGTTGGGTACATGCAGGAACACTTCCAGCTCCCTGTTGAGTGTTTGCAGCACATTTGCACCCAGTGATCAAGCTGGCAAGTTGTTTCATAGGTCAGCAGCAATGTGAGAAGAAGTCCGTTCCTCTGTCCGTCCTGTCCTGCCCCCAGGGCAGGTCCTAACTCAGTGTCACACATGAGGTTCGTGGGACACTCACTAGAGAAGAGGTACTGAGGCGTTCTCCCATTGCCATCCTCATGGTTTTTCTCCTAGGTGGGCAGAGACCAAGGTTAAAGAGGCCCACCTACCCTTTACAATGGGGGCACTCACACCCATTGGACACAAGGACCCTCAGAGCTGAAACGCTGGTCTCCACTCTCCGGGACTGCCCGGAGGGCGGTTCGAACCCTGCACCTTCTGACACAGACGAGAATACTACCCCTGAGCCTGTGGTTGAACAGAAGTACCTCCTGACATCTGAGCTAGATCTATACTCACATCACTTCAAATGTGGAGGATATGGACACAGCAAGAGTCCAAATTGGAGGCGTTTAGATTGACAAAAGATCAAACTTAAGTAAAGTTTTGAGTCTCAACACTAGAGCAATGCACCTTTACGATTGCAGCATCAGCCTTCCTCAGCTACTGATTCAAGGTGCCCTTGTTTTATAGTGGCATACATAAGCTTGGCAGATCCTAAGGTGGAAATGGAACATTTTAGGACTCATGCGGGCCAAAGTTCTTTGGGGGTTTTCAGTGGGAGACCAGCAGAACCACCCAGAAAACAGTGGAGATCTGGTCGCTGCTCCTTGTGAATTGGTGTCCTCCATTTCCCGGAGTTTTGAACTTGCCCTGTATGGGGCAGAACCTCTGCGCGTCCCCAACAAGGCAACTGTCGCTGGGGGAGCGGGAGGGAGTAGGGGCTGAGGCAGGGACTCTCTACACCAGGAGTTCCCAGGCTGGGTCGGGTTCTGCCGTATCGCTGGAGGTCAGTAGGCTGAGTCAGTCAAGGGGTACCAGCCTCCAGTCAAAGTGGGCCCCACCAATGGGAAACGGCCTGGACCCACAACGAAAGGGAACACATTTTTCCTTTACAATTTTTGCTGATTTGCCCCTGACACAGGGGGCTGGGGAGAAATGAGCAGGGGTGGGGGTGGGGGGAACCCTGCCTGACTCCTTCCCCCAGTGACAGGCGGGTGCTGGGCTTTACAGCCACATGGGACAGGTGGGCACTGGAGATGAGTCCGTCATGGTGTTCGTGCCCACCCTATTCCATGCAAATGAGGTGTCCGCCCATTGACCCCACGAACTCCAGCAGCGACAGAGCTGGAGGTCACGACCCGTGGGAGTTCAGGGCCTATGATCTCATCCTAACCTTTCCCATCATTTTAGCAGCTGCACCTGATCTGGGGCAGGCACATGGTAGACACTCCCTCACTCCTGGCAGGCACATGGTAGACACTCCCTCACTCCTGGCAGGCACATGGTAGACACTCCCTCACTCCTGGCAGGCACATGGTAGACACTCCCTCACTCCTGGCAGACTTTAGGGCAGAACTTAAATCAGAAAACCCGTCCGATCCTCTCTGTCCTCCCCAGATTTCGCCCCCATTCCCCGATCCATCTACTGGGTTTGTGCCCTGCTCAGCCATCAGGTTGTCAGGACCGACAAGTTGTGAAGCTCTGAAATCTTCAACAAACGTGACGCAGCGCACCATCACTTTCCTGAGGACCTCTGGGCGACAGATCCCGGGTGATCCGGACAATGGAACTGTCGCCTCAGGACTCCGGAACACCGTCCAGTGAGAACCTTCATATTGTTGAAGGTCTCAGCGAGATGCTGCGCTCCCTTGTTGGTTGTCATGGTGACTGGAGTCACCAGCCAGCATCTACTTCCCCGAGGAACTACCAGAAATGACAGCCCAGGAAAACCGACTGATCAAACAAAACTCCGAATAAACCATTACACATGAGGATAAAGTGGGACAGGTGCAGGTGATAACTTAAACTGCACCTGTTCATCAGGTTTATTGTAAGGGAGCGATTCAAAAGTGCAGAAATCACTGAAGCGGGTGTCAGTGCTGACGGGGTGAGTTTATTTTCTAGGGAGATCTGAGGGTTTGGATTTTTTGACGCTTAATTTGGAAAGATTTGGAGCCTCCTGTAATCTGCCTTTCAAGCCACGAACATCTTCTCCTGAAAGGGTTACACTCTCCCCCTTCCACTGGCACCGACTCCTCCCCCGACAACCCACTCCTCTCTGTGTCCACTGGCTATTTTGGTGTCTTCCCCTGGAACAGTGTGAAGCAGTGGGAGGATTCACAGGCTGACAGGGTGGCGTTGTTGTTTTCGTATCTTCGTGCTCTTCCCTGGGAGGATTCGCAGGCTGAGTAACAGTCGGACAGGGTGTGACAGGAACACTCCTTCCTTGGCCGTAGCCACCTTTATACCAGCTGATAGGGGGTTAGTCCTATATGGCGGGAGGGTTTGACGGGCTCCCACAACCCATACGATGAGGCCGGGGCCACCCACACCCAACGGACGTGAGTATCCCGCAGGATGTCAACCCAGAATTCCGAGCCGGAGCTCCTCGAGATTGTCTGGAGAGAGGTTCCAACCTGTAATGTATTGTCACATGGTTTAGTATGAGCATGCTCAGTTCACTCTGGCCTAGTAAAGCAAGCACGTGGACTAGCAACTCATCCTGTCTCTGTCCTTCATTTGTTCGACCCAAGTATATTACATGTTGGTGACGAGGATGGGATCCCAAAGCCATTTTTAGGCATCATGGAAGGACACAGTGTTCAACCTTCGAGTGGACAAGTTTAAGGTGAATTTGTGACACCTAAACTGAATTTTTTGCGATGTTTTACCATTAATGCTGATGCAGAATCATCCGTGCTTCGCCTTCGTGTGTATGTATACACAGCAACAGTGCCGTTGATTCTCACAGGTCCACTGGTAGCGTGCTGGGTCACTGTTCAACGAGATCGGGACAATCATGGCCGCGCGCACAGTCCAAGTCACTGATCACTCCAAAGCTAATGTTTGACACAGCATGCAAAATTGCCCAATCGATGGAGATGGCATCTAAGAATGCTAGGGAGCTCCGTCCAACTCAAGTGACTAGTGCAGCTGAGGTCTACAGTCACAAAGCCACCGCCAAACCTAAAGCTGTGAGACCGAATCAAAAGTATGTCAGTGAGAGCAGTTCAGTGAATTATTATCGCTGCAATGGAAATCACTCACCACAGTCCTGCCAATACAGAAATGTGAGGTGTTTTCACTGCCAGAAACAAGGCCATATTTCAACAGCTTGCAGAGCTAGATCGAAAGCAGGAAGTAAGAACCATTCTAGTGGCAATGCAAAGCAGCGACAACAACAGGGAGGAATTCACAATATTGAGGTGAACACACCTGATATTGAAGAACTGGGCATCTACAGTATCTGTGCCACTAGCGGCAACGCTGGCAGCCGTTAGAAAGATTTCTGTACAAAACTTTTGATCAACGAGCAATATATTGATATGTGTAGCTGACTGCTCTATCATGAGTAAGGACACAATGAGAGTAAGTTTAATCAAATACCACTTGCAAAGAGTACCGTAGAGTTAAAAACCTACTCCGGAAAAATCCTAGAGACATGTGGACAACTGGAATGTACAGTTCAACACAATGGCCAGTCAGTAAAGCTGCCTATTGTAGCGAGCTACCACAACAGGGCAACCCTCATGGGTAAAGACTGGTTGAGAAAGTTAAGACTAGACTGGAAAAATGTCTTCAGTGTAGATGCTTCAAAGAAGCGACTCGACACAATGCTGAACAAGTACGAAAGCATGTTCACAGACAGTTATGAGGCATCACTGGGTATGACGCGCATATCCGCATCACGTCCAACACGAAGCCTGTCTGTTGTAAGGCAAGGCCGGTCCCCTATGCGTTGAAAAGTCAGGTGGAGGAAGAGCTAGAGAAATGGAGAGAGAACGGAGTGCTAGTAAAAACTGACAAAAGTGAGTGGGCTACCCCGATTGTGGTAGTGCCCAAAGCAGACAAAACTGTATGCTTGTGCGGTGACTACAAAGTTACTATCAACCAAGCAGTTGACGATGAGCAGTACCCGTTACCTACATCACAAGATTTGTATGCAGCACTCTCTGGGTCAAAGGTTTTCTCCAAGCTTGACCTGTCGCACGCTTACGCTCAGCTGAATGTTGACAAAGAGAGTCAACAGTATCTCACCATCAACACACACAAGGGACTGTACTCATACACCAAGCTGCCGTATGGTGTAAAGTCCTCCCCCAAAATCTTCCAGGCTACGATGGATAAGATTTTGCAAGGAATTCCAAATTGCTTATGCAATCAAGACGATGTGCTGATTGCAACAAGCAGCGAGGAAGAAAATCTAGAAGTGTTAGATTTAGTGCTTCAAAGGTTGAATGCCCACAATGTCAAATTGAAAAGGAGCAAATGTGCTTTTGTGCAGCCCGAGGTTGTGTACCTTGGTCTGAAAGTTGATGCGAATGGCTTGCAACCAGTGAAGGAAAAGGGTGATGCTGTCATCAATGCTCCAAAGCCACAGAACGTGTCTGAGTTAAGATCTTTCCTTGGAATGGTCCAGTACTATGCACGTTTCTTACCTGAGTTAGCGACCATGTTAGCTCCATTGCGCGAGCTCCTCAAGAAGGATGTCCAGTGGAAGTGGACAAAAGCGCAACAGGAAGCTTACGCTGCTTGTAAGAGAAATCTCTCTAGCGATGCTCTACTTGTGCACTATGACACAGAGCGTGAGCTTAAGTTAGCGTGTGATGCTTCTAGCTATGGTGTGGGAGCCGTCATAAGCCACGTAATGGATGATGGCCAAGAGAAACCAATCGTGTTTACATCGCGAACCCTCACAAAGAGCGAAAGAAACTACATGCAAATTGAAAAGGAAGCACTCGCCATAGTGTTTGGAATCAAGAAATTCCAACAGTTCCTGATCGGCAGAAAGTTTATCCTGATAACTGATCACAAACCGCTCCTAGCAATATTGGGGCCCAAATCTGCCATCCCTGCAATGGCCGCATCAAGAATGCAACGTTGGGCAGTGCTGTTGTCACAATATGACTACACGATTGAATATCGCATTTCAAAGAAAAACACAATCGCAGATGCCTTTTCCAGGTTGCCACATGAAGACTCGTGTTGGGAGTGAAGGTGAGATTGTCACGCTAGGTGCAGTTGACAAAGACTTTCCCGGGAATGCAACTGAGATTGCAGATGAGAGTCAAAAGGACTCCGTACTGAAAAGAGTGTATGAAAACACCTTGAATGGATGGACTGATCAGTGTATGGACACAGAATTGAAACCATTCCATAACCGTCGTACTGAATTGTCTTGTGAGCAAGGTTGTATCAAGTGGGGGAACAGAGTGGTGGTACCTACTTCTTTGAGAGATAGAATTCTGGCTGAACTTCCTACTGAACATCCAGGGATCGTCAATATAAAATCAATTGCAAGAAGCTTTGGTTACTGACCTGGATTGGACAGTGATCTTGAATCACTTGTCAGCAAATGCAGAGTTGATGACGAAGTCCAACACCGCCTTCAGTGTGCCAGTGCAGCCTTCGGTCGCCTGAGGAAGAGAGTGTTTGAAGACCAGGACCTCAAACCCAGCACCAAGCTCATGGTCTACAGAGCAGTAGTAATACCCGCCCTCCTGTATGCCTCAGAGACATGGACCATGTACAGCAGGCACCTCAAAGCACTGGAGAGGTACCACCAACGCTGCCTCCGCAAGATCCTGCAAATCCATTGGCAGGATAGACGCACCAACATCAGTGTTCTCGCTCAGGCCAACATCCCCAGCATCGAAGCTTTGACCACGCTCGATCAGCTCCGATGGACGGGTCACATTATCTGCATGCCCGATACGAGACTCCCAAAACAAGCGCTCTACTCGGAGCTCCGACACGGCAACAGAGCCCCAGCTGGGCAGAGGAAACGCTTCAAGGACACCCTCAAAGCCTCCTTGGAAAAATGCAACATCCCCACCGACACCTGGGAATCCCTGGCCCAAGACCGCACAAAGTGGAGGAGAAGCATCCGGGAAGGCGCCGAATACCTCGAGTCTCTTCGCCGGGAGCAAGCGGAAGCCAAGCGCAAACAGCGCAAGGAGCGCACGTCAACCCAAGCACCCCACCCACCCGCCCCTTCAACCACCGTCTGCCCCACCTGTGACAGAGACTGTCGGTCCCGCATTGGACTCATCAGTCACCTGAGAGCTCATTTTTAATGTGGAAGCAAGTCATCCTCGGTTCCGAGGGACTGCCTAA
This sequence comes from Squalus acanthias, assembly GCA_030390025.1. Taxonomy (NCBI): domain Eukaryota; kingdom Metazoa; phylum Chordata; class Chondrichthyes; order Squaliformes; family Squalidae; genus Squalus; species Squalus acanthias. The sequence continues at coordinate 1,071,407 of JASTWF010000113.1, read as the reverse complement.
GAAGAAGAAATGCAGCGTTTGCCAAAATTGCAGAAACAAACCACCCAAAACTCCACTACAACCCTGGTCATGGCCAAGTAGACCTTTTCAGAGAGTACATGCAGACTTCTGTGAGAAAGCAAATGGTTATTTCCTGGTACTTGTAGATAGTCACACAAAGTGGATTGAAGTGAAACACGTGGGTTCAAATACTACAACTGAACGTACCATAGATGAGTTGAGGTCTATCTTCACATGTCATGGCTTACCTGAAGAGCTTGTTACTGACAATGGCCCTCAGTTCCGTTCTGCTCTATTCAAAGAATTCATGAAATGGAACAGTATCAAACACACTCTCGTTCCACCATATTATCCAGCTTCAAACGGAGCAGCCGAAAGGTCAGTCAGAATATTGAAAGAAGCTCTCAAAAAGCAAGTGTTGCCGGGTTGTTCGGGACTCAGCGTGAAGCAACGTTTGGCAAATTTCTTGCTGAAGTACAGAACTACTCCGCACACTACACCTGGACAAACCCCAGCAGAACGCTTGATGAAGAGGAGCTTGAGAACACGATTGAGTCTTGTTCAACCGAATTTGGCCTCAAGAGTTGAACAGAAACAGTTGAGTCAGAAACGTTATTATGACACCAATCAGAAAGAACGCCGTTTCAAACAAAACGAGTGTGTTCGTGTTCTCAGTCCCCCTGGCAAGTCGAGTTCACACAAGTGGGATATAGGAACCATAGTAGAGGTTTGGTGAAACCAAGAGATATTTGGTTGAGATTGGTGACAACATCCGAAGTGTTCGTGTAGATCAAACGATCTCTGCTCGAGATGAACCAAGACGTGATCTTGAACCCCTTGATCATAAACACATACAGGAGTTTGACTCCGTTCAGATTTCAGAAACTGAAGTACCAGGTTCACACAAATCTGAGATAGAAACGGGATCATCTTTGAGTTCGGAACCAAAACAGAACAGCCCGAAAATTGGTTCAACACCAAAACCTTCTGTGGGGAGATCAGGAAGGCTCCGCAAACCTGTTATTTAACTGGATTTGTAGTTCATTTAAAAGAAAAAAAGCCAGGAGTTTTTGTTATGTGGTACATGTAATGCTGGGACAGGTGGGTCCATAGCTTCATTGTATTTGAGAGGGCAATATGTACATTTATTTAGAGGGCGAAGCAGTGTAATGTATTGTCACATGGTTTAGTGTGAGCATGCTCAGTTGGCTCTGGCCTAGTAAAGCGAGCACATGGACTAGCAACTCATCCTGTCTCTGTCCTTCAATTGTTCTACCCAAGTATATTATAGAACCCTTCTGAGGTGGGAATGCTACCACTGAGCTGAAGGCAGTAACAGGAGCTGCCCCAATCCTCCCCTTCCCGTGCTCCCAGTGCAGTAACAGGAGCGGCCCCAATCCTCCCCTTCCCGTGCTCCCAGTGCAGTAACAGGAGCGGCCCCAATCCTCCCCTTCCCGTGCTCCCAGTGCAGTAACAGGAGCTGCCCCAATCCTCCCCTTCCCGTGCTCCCAGTGTTAATGGCCCCATTTGCTGCCTCTGTAGACTGGGTGACTGAGTGCCACCTGCTCGTAATCCTGCCCGCAGTGTAAAGATTACAGTCGGGAGGAGGGGGATGGGGAGGGGGCCGGAGTTCGAATTGGTGAGCGTTAGGGTAGAAAGCCGACGGTGAAGACAGATGATCCGGCCCCGGACCGCTATCAAAACTGGGAATCACGCTGGAGTGGATTGGGTAAGGACAAGGCTGCACTGCCCCTTCCCCCTCACGGTCCAACACTCACTCACCAGACTGGCCGGTGAAGAATGGGTGGTTGGGAGAGGCACCAGACAGTCCCCAGAGTCAGTGGGCGGGAATTTCCCAGGAGCTGCTCCTGATCCGGTGCCCAAACTTCTCCCAAAGTGCGGCAGAAGTTCCAGGCCAGGGTTTTCAGGAGAGGTGAGAAGCGAACCGGGGAGGGGAAGGAATAGAAAGAGCCAAATCTTCCGTCACATTAAAAGCAAGCCTTCATGTGGCACGGCGCCTCAGGCATTGGCTATAATGCAAATGAGACTCATGATAAATTTACGGCCACTTCAGAATGCTATTAATAAATTATATGTTCTTCAGAAAGGGGCCCTGTGGCCACTTAAGAAATTATATAAACTATCGGCAATGTTGAGCAAAGAATAATCCACCGAGCTCGGAGTTCATGGGCTGGTTAATATATTCAGGAGACTACAGAAAGTAGTTGAGGAGGGGGATGGGCAGGTGGCTGAGCCCTGGTGATGGGAATCCATTCTGTCACATCATCACCTGGGAGCTGAGCTGAGAGTAACTGGATCCAGTGACAGTGATGAGCAGACTGGCACTGACTGGAAACACAGACAGGTACGATGGTTAAAACATGAGAGTGACACACTTATAAATACTCCAGTACGGACAGTAACTGAGATTAAAAGGCTGCATAACTGGAGAGGGAACAGAAAGAAGCAATCCAGCTACGCAAAGAATGTGGGCGAGAAATTCGTGGCCTCAGCGCCGCTCTGTAGCGCCAGTAAATGGCGCTAAAACGGCGGCCGCCGCTCTTTTGCCAGCTGCTGGTGGGTCCCACGGCAGTGACCATTTTGGTCCCCACCTTTGAGCTGCCGGTAACTTGCAGTGCCATCAACAAGAAAATGGCAGCATGGTGACGTAAATCGCCGTGTGTGCTGTGAGGAGGATGCAGAGAAACTCCAGTATGATTTGGACAGGTTGGGTGAGTGGGCAGAAGCGTGGCAGATGCAGTATAACGTGGATAAATGCGAGGTTATCCACTTTGGTGGCAAGAACAGGAAGACAGATTAGTATCTGAACGGCAATAGATTGGGAGAAGGGGAAGTGCAACGAGACCTGGGAGTCCTTGTGCACCAGTCGCTGAAGGTAAGCATGCAGGTGCAGCAGGCGGTTAAGAAGGCAAATGGTATGTTGGCCTTCATAGCGAGAGGATTCGAGTACAGGAGCAAGGATGTCTTGCTGCAGTTGTACAGGGCCTTGGTGAGACCACACCTTGAGTATTGTGTGCAGTTTTGGTCGCCTTATCTGAGGAAGGATGTTCTTGCCATGGAAGGAGTTCAGCGAAGATTCACCAGACTGATACCTGGGATGGCAGGAATGACGAATGAAGAGAGATTGGGTCGATTAGGCTTATATTCGCTAGAGTTTAGAAGAATGAGAGGGGATCTCATTGAAACTTATAAAATTCGAACAGCACTAGACAGACTAGATGCAGGAAGGATGTTCCCGATGGCAGGGGAGTCCAGAACCAGGGGTCACAGTCTAAGGACAGGGGTAAGCCATTTAGGACTGAGATGAGGAGGAATTTCTTCACCCAGAGAGTGGTGAACCTGTGGAATTCTCTACCACAGAAGGCAGTTGAGGCCAATTCATTAAATATATTCAAGAAAGAGTTAGATATATTTCTTAAGGCTAAAGGGATCAAAGGATATGGAGAGAAAGCAGGGTCAGGGTACTGAGTTTGGATGATCAGCCATGATCTCATTAAATGGTGGAACAGGCTCGAGGGGCCGAATGTCCTACTCCTGCTCCTATCTTCTATATTTCTATGTTTCTCAAGGAACTTTTCCTCTTAGTAGAGAGGTCAATAACCAGGGGGCATAGTTTCAAGGTAAGGGACAGGAGGTTTAGAGGGGATTTGGAACTCACTGCCTGAAAGGGTGGTAGAGCCAGGAACCCCACAACATTCAAGAAGCATTTAGATGAGCACTTGAAATGCCATAGCATACCAGGCTACGGACCAAGTGCTGGAAAATGGGATTAGAACAGATAGGGCTTGATGGCCGACACAGACATGATGGGCCGAAGGGCCTCTTTCTGTGCTGTATAACTCTATGACTCTATGGGGTAAAAATTCAGTTGGTTGCGCATCCCGTTAGCGCCTTAAGAGGGCGCTAATGGGGCGCAAAGCCGCTAGCGCCCGGGCACAGCGATGTTTGCGCCGCTCGGGAACTTAACTAGACATTGTGCGGCGGCACTAAACTTTACCGCTGCGACCACCTGCGCGCGCAGATTGTGACGTCATTCCATGGTGCAACGCCCTTGTGGCGCCCCGGAGCGGAAATTGAGTGGCGCCCCCTGCCTTACCGCCTGGCGCATCCAACGACCGGAAGACTGGAACGCTATCAATCGCTGTGGGGCTGGGGGGGGGCGCTATTTAAAGGGGGCCTCTTCCTGTCTTTTTCTGTGGTTGACATTTTTAGAAACATAGAAACATAGAATCTAGGAGCAGGAGTAGGCCATTCGGCCCGTTGAGTCTGCTCCACCATTCAATACGATCATGGCTGATCATCCAAATCCAGCACCCTGTCCCTGCCCCCTCACACAGAATCCCCATCGAGCCTGCACCGACACATATCCCACCCTATCCCCGTAACCCCACGTATTTAATTCCCCCTAACATATCCCATCCTATCCCCATAACCCCACATATTTAATCCCCCTAGCACCACTCGTTCTGAGAGAGAGAGAGAGATTCGGAGAGAGAGAAAGAGAGACTTCTGCATTGAGTCAACGCTTTGTGAGGTAGTTTTGCCTACTGATCCTAACTTCGCTGGTACTTTGGTTGCAGTCCTTCATAACTTTGCTTGCAAAGAGACTATGGGGGCTGCACTGAATGGGGGCGTCGTCCTGCTCCAGCTGAATCGGAGGACACAGAGACGCAGAGAGAGAGTGGCAATGATGGCCAGACGGAGGAGGGCCAACAGGCGTATGTACAGGAGAGCTTACCCTCCCAGGGTATATCGTGAACAGCTCTCCTACATTCATTTGTCTGAGGAGCTGTGTTTGCGAAGGCTGCGATTCAGCAAGGAGGTGGTCACTGAGCTCTGCCACCTGCTGCAGCCAGATCTGCAGCCTCAACTGAGGTCCAGGACGTCTCTGTCGGTGGCAGTGAAGGTCACAGTGGCTCTCAACTTCTATGCTACTGGCTCATTTCAAGCTGCTGCTGGGGACAACGCCAATATCTCCCAGTTCGCGGTGCATTGCTGCATCCGGCAGGTCACAAATGCCCTCTTTAAAAGGAGACGAGAGTTCATCTCTTTCCCCATGACCCCAGACAAGCAGCGTGACCGCGCTCTGGGCTTTGCGAGGATAGCGGGCTTCCCCATGGTGCAGGGCGCCATTGACTGCACGCATGTGGCTTTGCGTGCTCCACATGAGAATGCCGAGGAATTCCGGAACAGAAAGGGGTTCCATTCCTTGAATGTTCAGTTGGTCTGTGACCACAGACAGCTGATACTCGCTGTCAATGCCCACTATCCTGGCAGCTGCCACGATGCTTTCATCCTGCGCCAGACTACTGTGGCAGAACTTTTCGAGGCACCGCATCAGCCAGTTGGTTGGCTTCTCGGGGACAAGGGGTACGCATTGAGCACCTGGCTGATGACACCGCTCCGTACGCCCAACACCCCTGCTGAGCTGCGGTACAACGAGAGCCATCAAGCTACCAGGAACATCATTGAGCGCACAATCGGCGTGCTGAAGCAACGGTTCCGCTGTCTCGACCATTCTGGAGGAGCCCTGCAGTACTCGCCTGAGCGAGTATCCAACTTCGTAGTTGTGTGCTGCATGTTGCATAACATGGCAATCGTCAGGACCCAGCCAATGCCACCAGGCCTTGGAGCACCACCAGAGGAGGAGGAGGAAGAGGAGGAAGAGGACGAGGAGGATGATCATCAGCAGCACCAAGGCGGGAGGGCGGCCCACAATGGTGAAACTGCAAGGGCCGTCCGTCAACGGCTGATAGCAAGCCGCTTCTAGGGCCCCTGCTGTGGAAATGGCTTCTGCCATTGCTAACAACATCAATGAACCCAGCACGCAACCCCTAAGCCGGCCAAGGCACCAATGATTCCAAACACCAAACATGTATATTTTGAATACAAAAACTTATTTATTTTACAAACTCTGTGTGTGTCATTTCCTCATGACAAACTCATAGAAATAAACACAAAAAAACAGTCATTAACATAACTGGTTCTCACAACCTGGAGATAATGTCCAAAACACTAAACAAAAGTTGGACCACGAACCTCGGCCTTTAATAAAAAAATGACCAGCATTTTGTCACACCTCCTACTTTTTGCCCTTCGAGGGTGATCTCCTTCCCTTGCGCACTTCCCCCCTTCTAACCCTACTGCTCCTCCGTAATGGGACCTCAGTGGCTGCAGCAAGGCTGGTGGAAGGCTGCAGATTGTCAGACCCTGACACTGCAGATGCCCCTGAAGGACGGCCTCGACCAGTTCTGGGCCTGGAGGGCCCGGCTGCAGACTGCACCAACTCTGCATGGGCGGCAGCAGTCTGTCCTACAGGCGGTGGCAAGTGCAGTGGAGAAGTGACAGTGTTGGCAGCAGGAATGCTGTCATCGTGAGAGAGGACAGCAACTCCCTGCTTGCCCGACACACTGGCACTCCCACGGGGCAGCACTTCAGCATCCGGAGCAATCTGCTGGAGCACAGATTGCTGGCCTGCTGCGGCGCGGTGAGAGCCCCGGGGACATGTGAACGAACCATCGAGGTTGGCAGCAGTCAGTGCTCGCGTGGCCTCAATCTGAGTCTGCATGAGAGCAGTCAGAGATGGGATCACGGCAGTCAGTGACTGAATTGCAGCACTAAGCGTTAGTGTGGCATCCGTCTGTGCTACAGCGAAGTGCTCCACACTCCTTGCCAGTGACTCAATGCATTCGGGCACCCTTCCCACTGCACCCATGAGCTCAGTGTGCATGCCCACCGCCTGGGTGTTCATTTCTGCGATCAGCCGCTCCTCCTCTGCGTCCATTGCAGTAGGAGTCGCTGGCATACTCTCCCTCTGGGGAGAAGGCCCCCATTCTTCCCTACCCCCATGGCGTTGCTGCAGCCCGCTGGGTCCTGGAGCTTCACCCTCATCAGACCCTTCCCCCCTGCTCCCCTCCAGGGAAGGCGTGTTCCCAGTGTGGGCATGGGCTTCCTCGGGAGAGGGTGGCACTGATGCTCTGGCTTCCTCTTCCTCCTCAGCTGCAGCATCACTCCCAGTGGCAGCTTCAGGGCCCGTCTCCTCAGCTGGTGAATCACCATCTGAAAGCAGGGAGGTACAAGAGTGGCTTTAGCGTGAGGACAGGGTGGCAGTAAGGGAGGAATAAGTGCAGCGAGTTAGCAAGTTGGATTGAAAGTGTCAAAGGCTGGTGTTGTGAGGGACAAGTGGAAGGACAGAGGACAAAAAGGTGATGACCTTACCATTGCTGTCCAGAACGGGGTCGGCGTCTCCAGTGGCGACGGGACCGATCACCCGGCTTGCCACAATCCTGTGGACGCGCTCAAGATCGCTGAGGGGTTGCAGCTGAGGCCGCCCTCCACCTGTCCGTTGCTGCTGTCTCCTATTATGCGCCAGCTTGGCCTGCAAGTAAAAGGACAGCATCTGAGTAAATATACAGCCATGGTCTTGCCTGATGTGCCTCCCATAGGTGAATAGCCCTTACTGTATGCAGCCATGGTCTTGCCTGATGTGCCTCCCATAGGTGAATAGCCCTTACTGTATGCAAAGTGTGGAATGTGTGTGTGTGTTTCATGAAAGGGCCATAGGTGTTGGATGAGTGTTGTGCATTGGGGTTTTAAGACCCTCTGGCCATAGAGTGAGGTTGAGATGGAGGGATGGAGAGGTATTGAGAAAAAGCCACTCACCCTGACGACCCGAGTGAGGTCGTTGAACTTTTTGCGGCATTGAACATGGGTCCTGGGCACCATGCTCCTGGAGGAGACGCTCTGAGCCACCTCCCTCCACACTCTTCTGCACTCGCGTGGCAAAGGCCTCCTGCCACTCTCAGGGAAGAGTATACATCTTCTGCGCTCCACCGCGCCAACCAGAGCATCCAAGGCCCGCTCGGTGAAGCGCTGAGCTCGTTCTCTCACCCTCTCCATCCTTGGCAGCAAAATGGATTCACAGGTCTCTCCAGGCCGAGATTCAAGGCTGCAATGAGCAGGGTGTGGCTGGGGAGCAAGTTGGCCCCCCCGCTTTAAGAACTGGCCGGCGCCAGTGTGTCTGTGTTCCCTCGCTAACTGGCAGCACCTGCGCTGCGCTCGCGCGCTGAGTTAGCGCCTCACTGCTCGGCCTTTGCGCCTTAAGACAGGTGTGCAGCGCCTGATTTAGCGCTCCACTCACCTCCCGGGGCGGTAAAAGTGAAGTTTCCAGTCAGTGGCGATAATTAGCGCCAGGCGCTAATTTTTGCGTCCAGACGATATTTGCGCCCCAAACGGGGCGCGACCTAATTTTTCCCCCTATGACTCTATGACAGTGAAGAGGGAGGTTTACTCTGTATCTCACCCATGCTGTACCTGCCCTGGGAGTGTTCGATGGGACAGTGTAGAGTGAGATTTACTCTGTACCTAACCCGGGCTGTACCTGGCCTGGGATTGTTTGATGGGACTGTGTAGAGTGAGCTTTACTCTGTACATAACCCGCGCTGTACCTGTCCTGGGAGTGTTTGATGGGACAGTGTAGAGGGAGCATTACTCTGTATCTAACCCATGCTGTACCTGCCCTGGGAGTGTTTGATGGGACAGTGTAGAGGGAGCTTTATTCTGTATCTAACCCCGTGCTGTACCTGCCCTGGGAGTGTTTGATGGGACAGCGTAGAGGGAGCTTTACTCTGTATCTAAACGGCGCTGTACATGCCCTGTATCTGTTAGTTTTGTCTTCAAAGTGAGCTTCACTGTTGACATAGCTCATATGTACAGGGCAGCTAAAAGCGCCAATACAAGTAAAATCCATGTTTAAATATTGCACGATATTCTGCAGCTACACCCACGCACTTTGAACTGCTGGTCTGACACAGAGGAGCAAGCTTGTACCTTGGACAGAGCAGGCCCACCCAGTCCATCACATGGACCTGTGACAGACAGGGCCTGTCCTCAGTGACGTGCTGTCTGCACAGGGCTGCTGCAGACATATGAGGAATTTCGTGATGCCCATTTACAAACTCCTCTCAAATGCACGCAGGATTTAAAATACCGCCCCTCCACCCCTGTATCAAAACTGCACAACTCCCCATTGTTGGGAAATCAGTTCACCCCCTGCCCCTATATACAGTTCACCCCCTGCCCCTATATACAGTTCACCCCTGCCCCTATATACAGTTCACCCCCTGCCCCAATATACAGTTCACCCCCTGCCCCTATATACAGTTCACCCCCTGCCCCTATATACAGTTCACCTCCTGCCCCTATATACAGTTCACTCCCTGCCCCTATATACAGTTCACCCCCTCCCCTATATACAGTTCACCTCCTGCCCCTATATACAGTTCACTCCCTGCCCCTATATACAGTTCACCCCCTCCCCTATATACAGTTCACCTCCTGCCCCAATATACAGTTCAGCCCCTGCCCCTATATACAGTTCACCCCCTGCCCCTATAGACAGTTCACCCCCTGCCCCTATATACAGTTCACCCCCTGCCCCTATAGACAGTTCACCCCCTGCCCCTATATACAGTTCATCCGCTGCCCTATAACAGTTCACCCCCTGCCCCTATATACAGTTCACCCCCTGCCCCAATATACAGTTCACCCCCTGTCCAAATATACAGATCACCCCCTGCCCCTATATACAGTTCACCCCCTGCCCCGATATACAGTTCACCCCCTGTCCAAATATACAGATCACCCCCTGTCCAAATATACAGTTCACCCCCTCCCCTATATACGGTTCACCCCCTCCCCTATATACAGTTCACCCCCTGCCCCAATATACAGTTCACCCCCTGCCCCAATATACAGTTCACCCCCTGCCCCTATATACAGTTCACCTCCTGCCCCTATATACAGTTCACTCCCTGCCCCTATATACAGTTCACCCCCTCCCCTATATACAGTTCACCTCCTGCCCCTATATACAGTTCACTCCCTGCCCCTATATACAGTTCACCCCCTCCCCTATATACAGTTCACCTCCTGCCCCAATATACAGTTCACCCCCTGCCCCTATAGACAGTTCACCCCCTGCCCCTATATACAGTTCATCCGCTGCCCCTATAAACAGTTCACCCCCTGCCCCTATATACAGTTCATCCGCTGCCCCTATAAACAGTTCACCCCCTGCCCCTATATACAGTTCACCCCCTGTCCCAATATACAGATCACCCCCTGCCCCTATATACAGTTCACCCCCTGCCCCGATATACAGTTCACCCCCTGTCCAAATATACAGATCACCCCCTGTCCCAATATACAGTTCACCCCCTCCCCTATATACGGTTCACCCCCTCCACTATATACAGTTCACCCCCTGCCCCAATATACAGTTCACCCCCTCCCTATATACAGTTCGCTCCATGCTCCTATATACAGTTCCACCCCCTGTCCAAATATACAGATCACCCCCTGCCCCTATATACAGTTCACCCCCCTGCCCCAATATACAGTTCACCCCCTGTCCAAATATACAGATCACCTCCTGCCCCTATATACAGTTCACCCCCGGCCCCTATATACAGTTCATTCCTGCCCTTATTTACAGTTCACCTCCTGCCCCTATAGACAGTTCACCCCCAGCCCCTATATACAGTTCACCCCCGGCCCCAATATACAGTTCACCCCCTGCCCCTATATACAGTTCACCCCCGGCCCCTATATACAGTTCATTCCTGCCCTTATTTACAGTTCACCTCCTGCCCCTATAGACAGTTCACCCCCAGCCCCTATATACAGTTCACCCCCGGCCCCAATATACAGTTCACCCCCTGTCCAAATATACAGATCACCCCCTGCCCCAATATACAGTTCACCCCCTGCTCCGATATACAGTTCACCCCCTGTCCAAATATACAGATCACCCCCTGTCCAAATATACAGTTCACCCCCTCCCCTATATACAGTTCACTCCCTGCTCCTATATACAGTTCACCCCCTGCCCCAATATACAGTTCACCCCCTGCCCCAATATACAGTTCACCCCCTCCCCTATATACAGTTCGCTCCATGCTCCTATATACAGTTCACCCCCAGCCCCGATATACAGTTCACCCCCTGTCCAAATATACAGATCACCCCCTGTCCAAATATACAGTTCACCCCCGGCCCCTATATACAGTTCATTCCTGCCCTTATTTACAGTTCACCTCCTGCCCCTATAGACAGTTCACCCCCGGCCCCTATATACAGTTCACCCCCGGCCCCTATATACAGTTCACCCCCGGCCCCTATATACAGTTCACCCCATGCCCCTATATACAGTTCACCCCCGGCCCCTATAAACAGTCCACCCCCTGCCCCAATATACAGTTCACCCCCTCCCCTATATACAGTTCACCCCCTGCCCCTATATACAGTTCACCCCCGGCCCCAATATACAGTTCACCCCCTGCCCCTATATACAGTTCACCCCCTCCCCTATATACAGTTCACCTCCTGCCCCAATATACGGTTCACCTCCTGCCCCTATATACAGTTCACCCCCTGCCCCTATATACAGTTCACCCCCTCCACTATATACAGTTCACCCCCTGCCCCAATATACAGTTCACCTCCTGCCCCTATATACAGTTCAACCCCTGCCCCTATATACAGTTCACCCCCTCCCCTATATACAGTTCACCCCCTGCCCCTATATACAGTTCACCCCCTCCCCTATATACAGTTCACCCCCTGCCCCTATATACAGTTCACCCCCTCCCTATATACAGTTCACCCCCTGCCCCTATATACAGTTCACCCCCTCCCCTATATACAGTTCACCTCCTGCCCCAATATACAGTTCACCTCCTGCCCCAATATACAGTTCACCCCCTGCGCCTATATACAGTTCACCCCCTCCCCTATATACAGTTCACCTCCTGCCCCAATATACAGTTCACCCCCTGCCCCTATATACAGTTCACCCCCTGCCCCTATATACAGTTCACTCCCTGCCCCTATATACAGTTCAACCCTCCCCTATATACAGTTCACCTCCCGCCCTATATACAGTTCACCCCCTGCCCCTAGATACAGTTCACCCCCCGGCCCCTATATACAGTTCACCCCCTGCCCCTATATACAGTTCACCCCCTCCCCTATATACAGTTCACCCCCTGCCCCTATATACAGTTCACCCCCTGCCCCTATATACAGTTAACCCCCTGCCCGTATATACAGTTCACCCCCTGCCCCAATATACAGTTCACCTCCTGCCCCTATATACAGTTCACCCCCTGCCCCTATATACAGTTCACCCCCTGCCCCAATATACAGTTCACCCCCTGCCCCTATATACAGTTCACCCCCTGCCCCAATATACAGTTCACCCCCTGCCCCAATATACAGTTCACCTCCTGCCCCTATATACAGTTCAACCCCTGCCCCAATATACAGTTCACCCCCTGCCCCAATATACAGTTCACCCCCTGCCCCAATATACAGTTCACCCCCTGCCCCTATATACAGTTCACCCACTCCCCTATATACAGTTCACTCCGTGCCCCTATATACAGTTCACCCCCTGCCCCTATATACAGTTCACCTCCTCCCCGATATACAGTTCACCCCCTCCCCTATATACAGTTCACTCCCTGCCCCTATATACAGTTCACCCCCTGCCCCAATATACAGTTCACCCCCTGTCCCAATATTCAGTTCACTCCCTGCCCTTATATACAGTTCACCCCCTGCCCCTATATACAGTTCACCCCCTGCCCCAATATACAGTTCACCCCCTTTCCCAATATTCAGTTCACTCCCTGCCCTTATATACAGTTCACCCCCTGCCCCTATATACAGTTCACCTGCTGACCCGATATACAGTTCACCCCCTGCCCTAATATACAGTTCACCCCCTGTCCCAATATTCAGTTCACTCCCTGCCCTTATATACAGTTCACCCACTGCCCCTATATACAGTTCACCCCCGGCCCCTATATACAGTTCACCTCCTGCCCCTATATACAGTTCACCTCCTGCCCCTATATACAGTTCACCTCCTGCCCCTATATACAGTTCACCCCCTGCCCCTATATACAGTTCACCCCCTGCCCCAATATACAGTTCACCTCCTGCCCCTATATACAGTTCACCTCCTGCCCCTATATACAGTTCACCCCCTGCCCCTATATACAGTTCCCCCCCTGCCCCTATATACAGTTCACCTCCTGCCCCTATATACAGTTCACCTCCTCCCCTATATACAGTTCACCCCCTGCCCCTATATAGAGTTCACCCCTGCCCCTATATACAGTTCACCTCCTCCCCGATATACAGTTCATCCCCTCCCCGATATACAGTTCACCCCCTGCCCCTATATACAGTTCACCTCCTATATACAATTCACTCCCTGCCCCTATATACAGTTCACCCCCTGCCCCTATATACAGTTCACCTCCTCCCCGAGATACAGTTCACCCCCTGCCCCTATATACAGTTCACCCCCTGCCCCTATATACAGTTCACCTCCCTATATACAATTCACTCCCTGCCCCTATATACAGTTCACCCCCTGCCCCTATATACAGTTCACCTCCTATATACAATTCACCTCCAGCCCCTATATACAGTTCACCCCCTCCCCGATATACAGTTCACCCCCTGCCCCTATATACAGTTCACCACCTGCCCCTATATACAGTTCACCCCCTGCCCCTATATACAGTTCACCCCCGGCCCCTATATACAGTTCACCTCCTGCCCCTATATACAGTTCACCTGCTGCCCCTATATACAGTTCACCCCCTGCCCCTATATACAGTTCACCTCCTGCCCCTATATACAGTTCACCTCCTGCCCCTATATACAGTTCACCTCCTCCCCTATATACAGTTCACCCCCTGCCCCTATATACAGTTCACCCCCTGTCCCTATATACAGTTCACCTCCTCCCCTATATACAGTTCACCCCCTGCCCCTATATACAGTTCACCCCCTGCCCCTATATACAGTTCACCTCCTCCCCTATATACAGTTCACCCCCTGCCCCTATATACAGTTCACCCCCTGCCCCTATATAGAGTTCACCTCCTCCCCTATATACAGTTCACCCCCTGCCCCAATATACAGTTCACCCCCTGCCCCGATATACAGTTCACCCCCTGCCCCTATATACAGTTCACCCCCTGCCCCTATATACAGTTCACCCCCTGCCCCTATATACAGTTCACCTCCTCCCCAATATACAGTTCACCCCCTGCCCCTATATACAGTTCACCCCCTGCCCCTATATAGAGTTCACCTCCTCCCCTATATACAGTTCACCCCCTGCCCCAATATACAGTTCACCCCCTGCCCCGATATACAGTTCACCCCCGGCCCCGATATACAGTTCACCCCCTGCCGCATATACATTTCACCCCCTGCCCCTATATACAGTTCACCCCCTGCCCCAATATACATTTCACCCCCTGCCCCTATATACAGTTCACCCCCTGCCCCTATATACAGTTCACCCCCTGCCCCATATACATTTCACCCCCTGCCCCTATATACAGTTCACCCCCTGCCCCTATATACAGTTCACCCCCTCCCCTATATACAGTTCACCTCCTCCCCTATATACAGTTCACCTCCTCCCCTATATACAGTTCACCCCCTGCCCCAATATACAGTTCACCCCCTACCCCTATATACAGTTCACCCCCTGCCCCTATATACAGTTCACCTCCTGCCCCTATATACAATTCACTCCCTGCCCCTATATACAGTTCACCCCCTGCCCCTATATACAGTTCACCTCCTCCCCGATATACAGTTCACCCCCTCCCCGAGATACAGTTCACCCCCTGCCCCTATATACAGTTCACCTCCTCCCAATATACAGTTCACCCCCTCCCCGATATACAGTTCACCCCCTGCCCCTATATACAGTTCACCCCCTGCCCCTATATACAGTTCACCCCCGGCCCCTATATACAGTTCACCTCCTGCCCCTATATACAGTTCACCTGCTGCCCCTATATACAGTTCACCCCCTGCCCCAATATACACAGGAAAGTGAAAGGCAGACAGAAATAAATGGTAAAAGGGTGAGGAACAAAAAACAAAGGGCCAAACTAATTCATAAAAAATGTGAGGATAAAAAAAGCCTGAGGGTTTTATACCTTAATGCGAGAAGCATCAGGAACAAGGTAGATGAATTAGCTGTGTAAATAGAGGTTAATAATTATGATCTAATTGGGATTACGGAAACATGGTTGCAGGGTGAGCAGGGCTGGGAGCTTAACATATTCAGTATTTAGGAAGGATCGACAAAAAAGAAAGGGAGGATGGGTAGCATTGCTGGTAAAAGATGGGATAAATGCAATTGAAAGGAAGGATATTAACTCAGTTAATACAGAATCTATATGGGTGGAGCTAAGAAATAGCGAGGGGCGAAAAACATTAATAGGAGTGGTATATAGGCCTCCAAATAGTAAAATAGAGGTTGGGGAGGGCATCACGAGGGAAATTAGAGAAGCGTGCAATAAGAGCACAGCTGTCATCATAGGTGACTTTAACTTACATATAGATTGGACTAGCCTAATCAGTAAAAATAATGAGGAGGAGGAATTCCTTGAGTGTTTAAGGGATGGTTATCTGGATCAATATGTCGAGGAACCAACTCGGGAACAGGCTATATTGGACTGGGTACTGTGCAATGAGAAGGGACTAATTAGTAATCTTGTTGTACGGGGACCCTTGGGTCAGAGCGATCATAACATGATCGATTTCTCACTCGAAATGGAGAGCGAAGAAATTGACTCAGAGACTAAGGTCCTGAATTTAAACAAGGGGAATTATGATGCCATTAGACGGGAACTGAGTAGGTCTGATTGGACAACGTTCCTGGGAGGACTGGAGGTAGATAAACAATGGCAAGCATTTAAAGATAGAATGACAAAATTGCAAAAATTGTTTATACCAATCTGGCATAAAAGGAAATCTAAAAAGGTGACTCAACCGTGGATAACAGGGGAAATTAGAGACAGCATAAAATCCAAAGATAGGGCGTATAAAATAGCAAAAAAAAGCGCCAGAGCGGAAGATTGGGAACAGTTTAAGATAGAGCAAAGGAGGACAAAGGGCTTAATCAAGAGGGGCAAAATAGCTTACGAAAGCAAGCTGGCGGAAAATATAAAAACTAACTCCAAAAGCTTTTATAAGTATATCAAGAGGAAAAGACTGGTGAAAACCAAAGTTGGTCCATTGCAGTCAGATACGGGGGAATATATAACGGGAAATAAGGAAATGGCAGACCAACTAAATGCATACTTTGGGTCAGTCTTTACGAAGGAAGACACGAAAAACCTCCCTGGGATATCGGGAAAAATAGGGACATTGGCAAAGGAAGAACTGACGCAAATCAATATCTCTAAGGATATGGTGTTAAGGAAGCTAAAGGGATTGAAGGCGGACAAATCCCCAGGGCCTGATAACATGCATCCTAGGGTACTGAAGGAGGTGGCCCTAGAGATAGCGGATGCACTAAGTATGATTTTTCAGAATTCATTAGACTCGGGAACAGTGCCCATGGATTGGAGGGTAGCTAACGTTACCCCACTATTCAAAAAGGGGGGTAGGGAAAAAGCAGGTAATTACAGACCTGTAAGCCTTACATCAGTTGTGGGCAAAATGCTGGAGTCCATCATTAAGGATGAAATAGCGGAGCACTTAGCAAATGGGGACAGGATAGAACAGAGTCAACATGGTTTTACAAAGGGTAAATCGTGCTTGACTAATCTATTGGAATTTTTTGAGGGAGTAACTGGTAAAATAGATGGGGGAGAGCCAGTAGATGTGGTGTACCTGGACTTCCAAAAGGCCTTCGACAAGGTCCCACATAAAAGATTAGCATGTAAAATTGAAACTCATGGGATAAAGGGGAAAGTATTGAAGTGGATAGAGAACTGGCTGTCAGATAGAAAACAGAGAGTTGGAATAAACGGCTCATTTTCTGAATGGCAGGCAGTAACAAGTGGGGTACCACAGGGATCTGTCCTGGGTCCCCAGCTGTTCACAATTTACATTAATGACCTGGATCAGGGAGTCGGATGCAGCATTTCCAAATTTGCAGACGACACTAAACTAGGAGGGGGGGTGGGCTCAGAGGAGGAGACCAGGAAGCTCCAGAGCGATTTGGACAGACTGGGTGATTGGGCGGATAAATGGCAGATGCACTATAATGTGGACAAGTGCGAAGTTATCCACCTTGGGTGCAGGAACGGGAGGGCAAATTATTATTTAAATGGCAATAAATTGGGAGAAGGGGAAGTACAGAGAGACCTGGGTGTTCTTGTACACCAGTCACTGAAGGCGAGCATGCAGGTGCAACAGGCGGTCAAGAAGGCAAACGGTATGCTGGCCTTCATAGCAAAAGGGTTGGAATACAGGAACAGGGATACCTTGCTGCAGCTGGACAGGGCACTGGTGAGACCACACCTCGAGTACTGTGTACAGTTTTGGTCGCCTCATCTGAGGAAAGATGTTCTTGCCATGGAGGGGGTGCAGCGGCGATTCACCAGGCTGATACCAGGAATGGCGGGATTGACCTATGAGGAGAGACTATGTAGTTTAGGGATGTACACACTGGAGTTTAGAAGATTGAGAGGGGACCTCATAGAAGTGTATAAAATTCTGACAGGTCTAGACAGACTAGATGCAGAAGGAATGTTTCCCTTGGCGGGTGAGAACAGAACTAGAGGACATAATTTAAGGATAAGGGCTAAACCATTTAGGACAGAAATGAGGGGGAATTTCTTCACTCAGAGGGTGGTGAACCTGTGGAACTCATTGCCACAGAGGGCAGTGTACGCCAGCTCATTAAATATATTTAAGAGGGAATTAGATATATTTCTACAGGCAAAAGGGGTTAAGGGTTACGGAGAGAAGGCGGGGACGGGATACTGAATTGGAGGACCATCCATGATCTCATTAAATGTCGGAGCAGGCTCGAATGGCCGGATGGCCTACTCCTGCTCCTATCTTCTATGTATCTATGTATCTATATACAGTTCACCCCTCTCCCCTGTATACAATTCACTCCCTGCCCCTATATACAGTTCACCCCCTGCCCCTATATACAGTTCACCTCCTCCCCGATATACAGTTCACCCCCTCCCCTATATACAGTTCACCCCCTCCCCTGTATACAGTTCACCTCCTCCCAATATACAGTTCACCCCCTCCCCGATATACAGTTCACCCCCTGCCCCTATATACAGTTCACCCCCTGCCCCTACATACAGTTCACCCCCTGCCCCTATATACAGTTCACCCCCTGCCCCTATATACAGTTCACTCCCTGCCACTATATACAGTTCACCCCCGGACCCTATATACAGTTCACCCCCTGCCCCAATATACAGTTCACCCCCTGCCCCAATATACAGTTCACCCCCTGCCGCTATATACAGTACACCCCCTGCCGCTATATACAGTTCACCCCCTGTCCAAATATACAGTTCACCCCCTGCCCCAATATACAGTTCATTCCTGCCCTTATTTACAGTTCACCTCCTGCCCCTATATACAGTTCACCCCCTGCCCCAATATACAGTTCACCCCCTGCCCCTATATACAGTTCACCCCCTGCCCCAATATACAGTTCACCCCCTGCCCCTATATACAGTTCACCCCCTGCCCCTATATACAGTTCACCCCCTGCTCCTATATACAGTTCACCTCCTGCCCCAATATACAGTTCACCTCCTGCCCCTATATACAGTTCACCCCCTGCACCTATATACAGTTCACCCCCTGCCCCTATATACAGTTCACCCCCTGCCCCGATATACAGTTCACCCCCTGCCCCTATAAACAGTTCACCTCCTGCCCCAATATACAGTTCACCTCCTGCCCCGATATACAGTTCACCCCGACCCTAGAACAGTTCACCCCCTCCCCCTATATACAGTTCACCTCCCGCCCCAATATACAGTTCACCTCCTGCCCCTATATACAGTTCACCCCCTGCCCCTATATACAGTTCACCCCCTGCCCCAAGATACAGTTCACCCCCTGCCCCAATATACAGTTCACCCCCTCCCCTATATACAGTTCACCCCCTGCCCCTATATACAGTTCACCCCCTGCCCCTATATACAGTTCACCCCATCCCCCTATATACAGTCCACCCCCTGCCCCTATATACAGTTAACCCCCTGCCCCTATATACAGTTCACCCCCTGCCCCAATATACAGTTCACTCCCTCCCCCTATATACAGTTCACCCCCTGCCCCTATATACAGTTCACCCCCTCCCCTATCTACAGTTCACCCCCTCCCCTATATACAGTTCACCCCCTGTCCCTATATACAGTTCACCCCCTGCCCCTATATACAGTTCACCCCCTGCCCCAATATACAGTTCACCTCCTGCCCCTACATACAGTTCAACCCCTGCCCCAATATACAGTTCACCCCCTGCCCCTATATACAGTTCACTCCCTGCCCCTGTATACAGTTCACCCCCTGCCCCTATATACAGCTCACCTCCTGCCTCTATATACAGTTCACCCCCTGCCCCAATATACAGTTCACCCCCTCCCCCTATATACAGTTCACCCCCTGCCCCTACATACAGTTAACCCCCTCCCCTATATACAGTTCACCCCCTGCCCCAATATACAGTTCACCCCCTGCCCCGATATACAGTTCACCCCCTGCCCCTATATACAGTTCACCCCCTGCCCCTATATACAGTTCACCTCCTGCCCCTATATACAGTTCACCTCCTCCCCTATATACAGTTCACCCCTCCCCTATATACAGTTCACTCCCTGCCCCGATATACAGTTCACCCCATGCCCCTATATAAAGTTCACACCCTGCCCCTATATACAGTTCACCCCCTGCCCCTATATACAGTTCACCACCTGCCCCTATATACAGTTCACCCCCTGCCCCTATATAAAGTTCACCCCCTGCCCCAATATACAGTTCACCCCCTGTCCCAATATTCAGTTCACTCCCTGCCCTTATATACAGTTCACCCTCTGCACCTATATACAGTTCAACCCCTGTCCCAATATTCAGTTCACTCCCTGCCCCTATATACAGTTCACCCACTGCCCCTATATACAGTTCACCTCCTGCCCCTATATACAGTTCACCTCCTGCCCCTATATACAGTTCACCTCCTGCCCCTATATACAGTTCACCCCCTGCCCCTATATACAGTTCACCCCCTGCCCCAATATACAGTTCACCTCCTGCCCCTATATACAGTTCACCTCCTGCCACTATATACAGTTCACCCCCTGCCCCTATACACAGTTCAACCCCTGCCCCTATATACAGTTCACCTCCTGCCCCTATATACAGTTCACCTCCTCCACTATATACAGTTCACCCCCTGCCCCTATATACAGTTCAACCCCTGCCGCTGTATACAGTTCACCACCTGCCGCATATATATTTCACCCCCTGCCCCTATATACAGTTCACCCCCTGCCCCAATATACATTTCACCCCCTGCCCCTATATACAGTTCACCCCCTCCCCTATATACAGTTCACCCCCTGCCCCAATATACAGTTCACCCCCTGCCCCTATAAGCAGTTCACCTCCTGCCCCAATATACAGTTTACTTCCTGCCCCGATATACAGTTCACCCCCTGACCCTAGAACAGTTCACCCCCTCCCCCTATATACAGTTCACCTCCCGCCCCAATATACAGTTCACCCACTGCCCCTATATACAGTTCACCCCCTCCCCCTATATACAGTTCACCTCCCGCCCCTATATACAGTTCACCCACTGCCCCTATATACAGTTCACCCCCTCCCCCTATATACAGTTCACCCCCTCCCCCTATATACAGTTCACCCCCTGCCCCTATATACAGTTCACCCCCTGCCCCTATATACAGTTCACCCCCTGCCCCTATATACAGTTCACCCCCTGCACCTATATACAGTTCACCTCCTGCCCCTATATACAGTTCACCCCCTGCCCCTATATACAGTTCACCCCCTGTCCCTATATACAGTTCACCCCCTGCCCCAATATACCGTTCAATCCTGCCCTATATACAGTTCACCCCCTGCCCCAATATACAGTTCACCCCCTGCCCCTATATACAGTTCAACCCCTGCCCCAATATACAGTTCACCCCCTGCCCCTATATACAGTTCACCCCCTGCCCCTATATACAGTTCACTCCCTGCCCCTATATACAGTTCACCCCCTGCACCTATATACAGTTCACCCCCTGTCCCAATATTCAGTTCACTCCCTGCCCCTATATACAGTTCACCCACTGCCCCTATATACAGTTCACCCCGGCCCCTATATACAGTTCACCTCCTGCCCCTATATACAGTTCACCTCCTGCCCCTATATACAGTTCACCCCCTGCCCCTATATACAGTTCACCCCCTGCCCCAATATACAGTTCACCTCCTGCCCCTATATACAGTTCACCCCCTGCCCCTATATACAGTTCACCCCCTGCCCCTATATACAGTTCACCCCCTGCCCCTATATACAGTTCACCTCCTGCCCCTATATACAGTTCACCTCCTGCCCCTATATACAGTTCACACCCTGCCCTATATACAGTTCAACCCCTGCCCCTATATACAGTTCACCCCCTGCCCCAATATACAGTTCACCCCCTGCACCTATATACAGTTCACCCCCTCCCCTATATACAGTTCACCCCCTGCCCCAATATACAGTTCACCCCCTGCCCCTATATACAGTTCACCCCTGCCCCAATATACAGTTCACCCCCTGCCCCTATATACAGTTCACCCCCTGCCCCTATATACAGTTCACCCCCTGCCCCTATATACAGTTCACTCCCTGCCCCAATATACAGTTCACCCCCTGCCCCTATATACAGTTCACCCCCTGGCCCCTATATACAGTTCACCCCTCCCCTATATACAGTTCACCCCCTGCCCCTATATACAGTTCACCCCCTGCCCCTATATACAGTTCACCCCCTGCCCCTATATACAGTCACCCCCTGCCCCTATATACAGTTCACCCTCAGCCCCTATATACAGTTCACCCCTGCCCCTATATACAGTTCACTCCCTGCCCCTATATACAGTTCACCCCCTGCCCCTATATACAGTTCACCCCCTGCCCCTATATACAGTTCACCCCTGCCCCTATATACAGTTCACCCCCTGCCCCTATATACAGTTCACCCCCTCCCCTATATACAGTTCACCCCCTGCCCCTATATACAGTTCACCCCCTGCCCCAATATACAGTTCAACCCCTGCCCTATATACAGTTCACCCCCTGCCCCTATATACAGTTCACCCCCTGCCCCAATATACAGTTCACTCCCTGCCCCTATATACAGTTCACCCCCTGCCCCTATATACAGTTCACCCCTGCCCCTATATACAGTTCACCCCCTGCCCCAATATACAGTTCACCCCTGCCCCTATATACAGTTCACCCCCTGCCCCTATATACAGTTCACCCCCTGCCCCTATATACAGTTCACCCCCTGCCCCTATATACAGTTCACCCCTGCCCCTATATACAGTTCACCCCCTGCCCCTATATACAGTTCACCTCCTGCCCCTATATACAGTTCACCCCCTGCCCCTATATACAGTTCACCCCCTGCCCCTATATACAGTTCACCCCCTGCCCCTATATACAGTTCACCCCCTGCCCCTATATACAGTTCACCCCCTGCCCCAATATACAGTTCACCCCCTGCCCCAATATACAGTTCACCCCCTGCCCCAATATACAGTTCACCCCCTGCCCCAATATACAGTTCACCCCCTGCCCCTATATACAGTTCACCCCCTGCCCCTATATACAGTTCACCCCCTGCCCCTATATACAGTTCACCCCCTGCCCCTATATACAGTTCACCCCCTGCCCCTATATACAGTTCACCCCCTGCCCCTATATACAGTTCACCCCCTCCCCTATAAACAGTTCACCTCCAGCCCCTATATACAGTTCACCCCCTGCCCCTATATACAGTTCACCCCCTCCCCTATATACAGTTCACCCCCTGCCCCTATATACAGTTCACCCCCTCCCCTATATACAGTTCACCACCTCCCCTATATACAGTTCACCCCCTGCCCCTATATACAGTTCACCCCTGCCCCTATATACAGTTCACCCCCAGCCCCTATATACAGTTCACCCCCTGCCCCTATATACAGTTCACCACCTCCCCTATAAACAGTTCACCTCCAGCCCCTATATACAGTTCACCCCCTGCCCCTATATACAGTTCACCCCTGCCCCTATATACAGTTCACCCCCTGCCCCTATATACAGTTCACCTCCTGCCCCTATATACAGTTCACCTCCTGCCCCTATATACAGTTCACCCCTCCCCTATATACAGTTCACTCCCTGCCCCGATATACAGTTCACCCCCTGCCCCTATATACAGTTCACACCCTGCCCCTATATACAGTTCACCCCCTGCCCCTATATACAGTTCACCACCTGCCCCTATATACAGTTCACCCCCTGCCCCTATATACAGTTCACCCCCTGCCCCAATATACAGTTCACTCCCTGTCCCAATATACAGTTCACTCCCTGCCCCTATATACAGTTCACCCCCTGCCCCTATATACAGTTCACCCCCTGCCCCAATATACAGTTCACTCCCTGCCCCTATATACAGTTCACCCCCTGCCCCTATATACAGTTCACCTCCTGCCCCTATATACAGTTCACCTCCTGCCCCTATATACAGTTCACCTCCTGCCCCTATATACAGTTCACCCCCTGCCCCTATATACAGTTCACCCCCTGCCCCTATATACAGTTCACCTCCTGCCCCTATATACAGTTCACCCCTGCCCCTATATACAGTTCACCCCCTGCCCCTATATACAGTTCACCCCCTGCCCCTATATACAGTTCACCCCTGCCCCTATATACAGTTCACCCCTCCCCTATATACAGTTCACCCCTGCCCCTATATACAGTTCACCCCCTGCCCCTATATACAGTTCACCCCCTGCCCGCTATACAGTTCACCCCCTGCCCCAATATACAGTTCACCCCCTGCCCCAATATACAGTTCACCCCTGCCCCTATATACAGTTCACCCCCTCCCCTATATACAGTTCACCCCTGCCCCAATATACAGTTCACCCCCTGCCCCTATATGCAGTTCACCCCTGCCCCAATATACAGTTCACCCCCTGCCCAATATACAGTTCACCCCCCTGCCCCTATATACAGTTCACCCCCTGCCCCTATATACAGTTCACCCCCTGCCCCAATATACAGTTCACCCCTGCCCCTATATACAGTTCACCCCCTCCCCAATATACAGTTCACCCCCTGCCCCAATATACAGTTCACCCCTGCCCCTATATACAGTTCACCCCCTCCCCTATATACAGTTCACCCCCTCCCCTATATACAGTTCACCCCCTGCCCCTATATACAGTTCACCCCCTGCCCCTATATACAGTTCACCCCTGCCCCTATATACAGTTCACCCCCTGCCCCTATATACAGTTCACCTCCTGCCCCTATATACAGTTCACCCCCTGCCCCTATATACAGTTCACCCCCTGCCCCTATATACAGTTCACCCCCTGCCCCAATATACAGTTCACCCCTGCCCTATATACAGTTCACCCCCTGCCCCTATATACAGTTCACCCCCTGCCCCTATATACAGTTCACCCCCTGCCCCTATATACAGTTCACCCCCTGCCCCTATATACAGTTCACCCCCTGCCCCTATATACAGTTCACCCCTGCCCCTATATACAGTTCACCCCCTGCCCCTATATACAGTTCACCCCTGCCCCAATATTCAGTTCACTCCCTGCCCCTATATACAGTTCACCCACTGCCCCTATATACAGTTCACCCCCTGCCCCTATATACAGTTCACCTCCTGCCCCTATATACAGTTCACCTCCTGCCCCTATATACAGTTCACCCCCTGCCCCTATATACAGTTCACCCCCTGCCCCAATATACAGTTCACCTCCTGCCCCTATATACAGTTCACCCCCTGCCCCTATATACAGTTCACCCCCTGCCCCTATATACAGTTCACCCCTGCCCCTATATACAGTTCACCCCCTGCCCCTATATACAGTTCACCTCCTGCCACTATATACAGTTCACCCCCTGCCCCTATATACAGTTCACCCCCTGCCCCTGTATACAGTTCACCCCCTGCCCCAATATACAGTTCACCCCCTGCTCCTATATACAGTTCACCCCCTGCCCCTATATACAGTTCACCCCCTGCCCCAATATACAGTTCACCCCCTGCCCCTATAAGCAGTTCACCTCCTGCCCCAATAAACAGTTCACCTCCTGCCCCGATATACAGTTCACCCCCTGCCCCTAGAACAGTTCACCCCCTCCCCTATATACAGTTCACCCCCTGCCCCAATATACAGTTCACCCCCTGCCCCTATATACAGTTCACCCCCTGCCCCTATATACAGTTCACCCCCTGCCCCTATATACAGTTCACCCCCTGCCCCTATATACAGTTCACCCCCTGCCCCTATATACAGTTCACCCCCTGCCCCTATATACAGTTCACCCCCTGCCCCTATATACAGTTCACCCCCTGCCCCTATATACAGTTCACCCCCTGCCCCTATATACAGTTCACCCCTGCCCCTATATACAGTTCACCCCCTGCCCCTATATACAGTTCACCCCCTGCCCCTATATACAGTTCACCCCCTGCCCCTATATACAGTTCACCCCCTGCCCCAATATACAGTTCACCCCCTGCCCCTATATACAGTTCACCCCCTGCCCCTATATACAGTTCACCCCTGCCCCAATATACAGTTCACCCCTGCCCCTATATACAGTTCACCCCCTGCCCCTATATACAGTTCACCCCCTGCCCCAATATACAGTTCACCCCTGCCCCTATATACAGTTCACCCCCTGCCCCTATATACAGTTCACCCCCTGCCCCTATATACAGTTCACCCCCTGCCCCAATATACAGTTCACCCCCTGCCCCTATATACAGTTCACCCCCTGCCCCTATATACAGTTCACCCCCTGCCCCTATATACAGTTCACCCCCTGCCCCTATATACAGTTCACCCCTGCCCCTATATACAGTTCACCCCTGCCCCAATATACAGTTCACCCCCTGCCCCAATATACAGTTCACCCCCTGCCCCTATATACAGTTCACCCCCTGCCCCTATATACAGTTCACCCCCTGCCCCTATATACAGTTCACCCCCTGCCCCTATATACAGTTCACCCCCTGCCCCAATATACAGTTCACCCCCTGCCCCTATATACAGTTCACCTCCTGCCCCTATATACAGTTCACCCCCTGCCCCTATATACAGTTCACCCCTGCCCCTATATACAGTTCACCCCCTGCCCCTATATACAGTTCACCCCCTGCCCCTATATACAGTTCACCCCCTGCCCCTATATACAGTTCACCCCCTGCCCCTATATACAGTTCACCTCCTGCCCCTATATACAGTTCACCCCCTGCCCCTATATACAGTTCACCCCCTGCCCCTATATACAGTTCACCCCCTGCCCCTATATACAGTTCACCCCCTCCCCTATATACAGTTCACCCCCTCCCCTATATACAGTTCACCCCCTGCCCCTATATACAGTTCACCCCCTCCCCTATATACAGTTCACCCCTGCCCCTATATACAGTTCACCCCCTGCCCCTATATACAGTTCACCCCCTGCCCCTATATACAGTTCACCCCCTGCCCCTATATACAGTTCACCCCCTGCCCCTATATACAGTTCACCCCCTGCCCCTATATACAGTTCACCCCCTGCCCCTATATACAGTTCACCCCCTGCCCCTATATACAGTTCACCCCCTGCCCCTATATACAGTTCACCCCCTGCCCCTATATACAGTTCACCCCCTCCCCTATATACAGTTCACCCCTCCCCTATATACAGTTCACCCGCTCCCCTATATACAGTTCACCCCACCCCTATATACAGTTCACCCCTGCCCCAATATACATTTCACCCCCGCCCCTATATACAGTTCACCCCCAGCCCCTATATACAGTTCACCCCAGCCCCAATATACAGTTCACCCCCTGCCCCTATATACAGTTCACCCCCTGCCCCTATATACAGTTCACCCCCTGCCCCTATATACAGTTCACACCCTCCCCTATATACAGTTCACCCCCTGCCCCTATATACAGTTCACCTCCTGCCCCTATATACAGTTCACCCCCTGCCCCTATATACAGTTCACCCCTGCCCCTATATACAGTTCACCCCCTGCCCCTATATACAGTTCACCCCCTGCCCCTATATACAGTTCACCCCCTGCCCCTATATACAGTTCACCCCCTCCCCTATATACAGTTCACCCCCTGCCCCTATATACAGTTCACCCCCTGCCCCTATATACAGTTCACCCCCTCCCCAATATACAGTTCACTCCCTGCCCCTATATACAGTTCACCCCCTCCCCTATATACAGTTCACCCCTGCCCCTATATACAGTTCACCCCTGCCCCTATATACAGTTCACCCCCTCCCCTATATACAGTTCACCCACTTCCCTATATACAGTTCACCACCTCCCCTATATACAGTTCACCTCCAGCCCCTATATACAGTTCACCCCCTGCCCCTATATACAGTTCACCACCTCCCCTATAAACAGTTCACCTCCAGCCCCTATATACAGTTCACCCCCTGCCCCTATATACAGTTCACCACCTCCCCTATATACAGTTCACCTCCAGCCCCTATATACAGTTCACCTCCTCCCCTATAAACTGTTCACCTCCTCCACTATATACAGTTCACCACCTCCCCTATATACAGTTCACCCCCTCCCCTATATACAGTTCACCCCCTGCCCCTATATACAGTTCACCCCCTGCCCCTATATACAGTTCACCCCCTGCCCCTGTATACAGTTCACCCCCTGCCCCTATATACAGTTCACCCCCTCCCCTATATACAGTTCACCCCCTCCCCTATATACAGTTCACCCCCTCCCCTATATACAGTTTACCCCCTCCCCTATATACAGTTCACCACCTCCCCTATATACAGTTCACCCCAGCCCCTATATACAGTTCACCCCCTCCCCTATATACAGTTCACCCCTGCCCCAATATACATTTCACCCCCAGCCCCTAAATACAGTTCACCCCCAGCCCCTATATACAGTTCACCCCCTCCCCTATATACAGTTCACCCCCAGCCCCTATATACATTTCACCCCTGCCCCTATATACAGTTCACACCCTCCCCTATATGCAGTTCACCCCCTGCCCCTATATACGGTTCACCTCCTGCCCCTATATACAGTTCACCCCCTGCCCCTATATACAGTTCACCCCCTCCCCTATATGCAGTTCACCCCCTGCCCCTTTATACAGTTCACCTCCTGTCCCTATATACACTTCACCCCCTGCCCCTATATGCAGTTCACCTCCTGCCCCTATATACAGTTCACCCCCTCCCCTATATACAGTTCACCCCCTGCCCTATATACAGTTCACCCCCTGCCCCTATATACAGTTCACCCCCTGCCCCTATATACAGTTCACCTCCTGCCCCTATATACAGTTCACCCCTGCCCCTATATACAGTTCACCCCCTGCCCTATATACAGTTCACCCCCTGCCCTATATACAGTTCACCTCCTGCCCCTATATACAGTTCACCCCCTGCCCCTATATACAGTTCACCCCCTCCCCTATATACAGTTCACCCCCTGCCCCTATATACAGTTCACCCCCTGCCCCTATATACAGTTCACCCCCTGCCCCTATATACAGTTCACCTCCTGCCCCTATATACAGTTCACCCCCTGCCCCTATATACAGTTCACCGCCTGCCCCTATATACAGTTCACCCCTGCCCCTATATACAGTTCACCCCCTGCCCCTATATACAGTTCACCCCCTGCCCCAATATACAGTTCACCTCCTGCCCCTATATACAGTTCACCTCCTGCCCCAATATACAGTTCACCCCCTCCCCTATATACAGTTCACCCCCTGCCCCTATATACAGTTCACCCCAGCCCCTATATACAGTTCACCCCCTGCCCCAATATACAGTTCACCTCCCTGCCCCAATATACAGTTCACCCCTGCCCCTATATACAGTTTCACCCCTGCCCCAATATACAGTTCACCCCTGCCCCTATATACAGTTCACCCCCTGCCCCTATATACAGTTCACCCCCTGCCCCTATATACAGTTCACCCCCTGCCCCAATATACAGTTCACCCCCTGCCCCTATATACAGTTCACCCCCTGCCCCAATATACAGTTCACCCCTGCCCTATATACAGTTCACCCCCTGCCCCTATATACAAGTTCACCCCCTGCCCAATATACAGTTCACCCCCTGCCCCCTATATACAGTTCACCCCCTGCCCCAATATACAGTTCACCCCCTGCCCCTATATACAGTTCACCCCCTGCCCCTATATACAGTTCACCCCTGCCCCTATATACAGTTCACCCCCTGCCCCTATATACAGTTCACCCCCTGCCCCTATATACAGTTCACCCCCTGCCCCTATATACAGTTCACCCCTGCCCCTATATACAGTTCACCTCCTGCCCCTATATACAGTTCACCCCCTGCCCCCTATATACAGTTCACCCCCTGCCCCTATATACAGTTCACCCCCTGCCCCTATATACAGTTCACCCCCTGCCCCTATATACAGTTCACCCCCTCCCCTATATACAGTTCACCCCCTGCCCCTATATACAGTTCACCCCCTGCCCCTATATACAGTTCACCCCCTGCCCCTATATACAGTTCACCCCCTGCCCCTATATACAGTTCACCCCCTGCCCCTATATACAGTTCACCCCCTGCCCCTATATACAGTTCACCCCCTGCCCCTATATACAGTTCACCCCCTCCCCTATATACAGTTCACTCCCTGCCCCTATATACAGTTCACCCCCTGCCCCTATATACAGTTCACCCCCTGCCCCAATATACAGTTCACCCCCTGCCCCTATATACAGTTCACCTCCTGCCCCTATAACAGTTCACCCCCTGCCCCTATATACAGTTCACCCCCTGCCCCTATATACAGTTCACCCCCTGCCCCTATATACAGTTCACCCCCTCCCCTATATACAGTTCACCCCCTCCCCTATATACAGTTCACCCCTCTCCCCTATATACAGTTCACCCCCTGCCCCTATATACAGTTCACCCCCTGCCCCTATATACAGTTCACCCACTGCACCTGTATACAGTTCACCCCCTGCCCCTATATACAGTTCACCCCCTCCCCTATATACAGTTCACCCCCTCCCCTATATACAGTTCACCCCCTCCCCTATATACAGTTCACCCCAGCCCCTATATACAGTTCACCCCCTCCCCTATATACAGTTCACCCCTGCCCCAATATACATTTCACCCCCACCCCTAAATACAGTTCACCCCACCCCTATATACAGTTCACCCCCTCCCCTATATACAGTTCACCCCTGCCCCTATATACAGTTCACCCCCTGCCCCAATATACAGTTCACCCCCTGCCCCTATATACAGTTCACCCCCTGCCCCTATATACAGTTCACCCCCTGCCCCTATATACAGTTCACCCCCTCCCCTATATACAGTTCACCCCCTGCCCCTATATACAGTTCACCCCCTGCCCCTATATACAGTTCACCCCCTGCCCCTATATACAGTTCACCCCCTGCCCCTATATACAGTTCACCCCCTGCCCCTATATACAGTTCACCCCCTGCCCCTATATACAGTTCACCCCCTGCCCCTATATACAGTTCACCCCCTGCCCCTATATACAGTTCACCCCCTGCCCCTATATACAGTTCACCCCTGCCCCTATATACAGTTCACCCCCTGCCCCTATATACAGTTCACCCCTGCCCCTATATACAGTTCACCCCCTGCCCCTATATACAGTTCACCCCCTGCCCCTATATACAGTTCACCCCCTGCCCCTATATACAGTTCACCCCCTGCCCCTATATGCAGTTCACCTCCTGCCCCTATATACAGTTCACCCCCTCACCGATATACAGTTCACTCGCTGCCCCTATATACAGTTCACATCCTGCCCCTATGTACAGTTCACCCCCGCCCCTATATACGGTTCACCCCTGCCCGTACATACAGTTCACCTCCTCCCCCAATATACAGTTCACCCCCTGCCCCGGCCCTATATACAGTTCACCCCTGCCCCTATATAACTGTTCACCTCCTGCCCCTATTTACAGTTCACCCCTGCCCCTATATACAGTTCACCTCCTGCCCCATATCAGTTCACCCCTGCCCCTATATACAGTTCACGCCCTATATACAGTTCAACCATGCCTATACAGTTACCCCAGCCTATATACAGTTCACCCCAGCACAGTTCACCCCCTGCCCTATATACAGTTCACCCCCTGCCCCTATATACAGTTCACCCCTGCCCCTATATACAGTTCACCCCCTGCCCCTATATACAGTTCATCCCCTGCCCCTATATACAGTTCACCCCTGCCCCTATATACAGTTCACCCCCTGCCCCTATATACAGTTCACCCCCTGCCCCTATATACAGTTCAGCCCCTGCCCCAATATACAGTTCACCCCCTGCCCCAATATACAGTTCACCCCCTGCCCCTATATACAGTTCACCCCCTGCCCCTATATACAGTTCACCCCCTCCCCTATATACAGTTCATTCCTGCCCCTATGTACAGTTCACCCCCTGCCCCTATATACAGTTCACCCCCTGCCCCTATATACAGTTCACCCCCTGCCCCTATATACAGTTCACCCCTGCCCCTATATACAGTTCACCCCCTGCCCCTATATACAGTTCACCCCCTGCCCCTATATACAGTTCACCCCCTGCCCCTATATACAGTTCACCCCCTGCCCCTATATACAGTTCACCCCCTGCCCCTATATACAGTTCACCCCCTGCCCCTATATACAGTTCACCCCCTGCCCCTATATACAGTTCACCCCTGCCCCTATATACAGTTCACCCCCTGCCCCTATATACAGTTCACCCCCTGCCCCAATATACAGTTCACCCCCTGCCCCTATATACAGTTCACCCCTGCCCCTATATACAGTTCACCCCCTGCCCCTATATACAGTTCACCCCCTGCCCCTATATACAGTTCACCCCCTGCCCCTATATACAGTTCACCCCCTGCCCCTATATACAGTTCACCCCTGCCCCTATATACAGTTCACCCCCTGCCCCAATATACAGTTCACCCCCTGCCCCTATATACAGTTCACCCCCTGCCCCTATATACAGTTCACCCCCTGCCCCTATATACAGTTCACCCCCTGCCCCTATATACAGTTCACCCCCTGCCCCTATATACAGTTCACCCCCTGCCCCTATATACAGTTCACCCCCTGCCCCTATATACAGTTCACCCCCTGCCCCTATATACAGTTCACCCCCTGCCCCTATATACAGTTCACCCCCTGCCCCTATATACAGTTCACCCCCTGCCCTATATACAGTTCACCCCCTGCCCCTATATACAGTTCACCCCCTGCCCCTATATACAGTTCACCCCCTGCCCCTATATACAGTTCACCCCCTGCCCCTATATACAGTTCACCCCTGCCCCTATATACAGTTCACCCCCTGCCCCAATATACAGTTCACCCCCTGCCCCAATATACAGTTCACCCCCTGCCCCTATATACAGTTCACCCCCTGCCCCTATATACAGTTCACCCCCTGCCCCTATATACAGTTCACCCCCTGCCCCTATATACAGTTCACCCCTGCCCCTATATACAGTTCACCCCCTCCCCTATATACAGTTCACCCCCTGCCCCTATATACAGTTCACCCCTGCCCCTATATACAGTTCACTCCCTGCCCAATATACAGTTCACCCCCTGCCTCGATATACAGTTCACCCCCTGCCCCGATATACAGTTCACCCTCTGCCCCAATATACAGTTAACCCCCTGCCCCTATATACTGTTAACACCGTGCCCCTAAATACAGTTCAACCCCTGCCCCAATATACAGTTCAACCCCTGCCCCAATATACAGTTCACCCCCTGCCCCAATATACAGTTCACCCCCTGCCCCTATATACAGTGCACCCCCTGCCCCGATATACAGTTCACCCCATGCCCCTATATACAGTTAACCTCTGCCCCAATATACAGTTCACCCCCTGCCCCGATATACAGTTCACCCCCTGCCCCAATATACAGTTAACCCCCTGCCCCTATATACAGTTAACACCGTGCCCCTAAATACAGTTCACCCCCTGCCCCAATATACAGTTCACCCCTGCCCCAATATACAGTTCACCCCCTGCCCCAATATACATTTCACCCCCTGCCCCTATATACAGTGCACCCCCTGCCCCAATATACAGTTCACCCCCTGCCCCTATATACAGTTCACCCCCTGCCCCTATATACAGTTCACCCCCTGCCCCTATATACAGTTCACCCCTGCCCCTATATACAGTTCACCCCCTGCCCGATATACAGTTCATTCCTGCCCCTATATACAGTTCACCCCCTGCCCCTATATACAGTTCACCCCCTGCCCCTATATACAGTTCACCCCCTGCCCCTATATACAGTTCACCCCCTGCCCCTATATACAGTTCACCCCCTGCCCCTATATACAGTTCACCCCTGCCCCAATATACAGTTCACCCCCTGCCCCTATATACAGTTCACCCCCTGCCCCTATATGCAGTTCACCTCCTGCCCCAATATACAGTTCACCCCCTGCCCCAATATACAGTTCACCCCCTGCCCCAATATACAGTTCACCCCCTGCCCCAATATACAGTTCACCCCCTGCCCCAATATACAGTTCACCCCCTGCCCCATATACAGTTCACCCCCTGCCCCTATATACAGTTCACCCCCTGCCCCAATATACAGTTCACCCCCTGCCCCAATATACAGTTCACCCCCTGCCCCTATATACAGTTCACCCCCTGCCCCTATATACAGTTCACCCCCTGCCCCTATATACAGTTCACCCCTGCCCCAATATACAGTTCACCCCCTGCCCCTATATACAGTTCACCCCCTGCCCCAATATACAGTTCACCCCCTGCCCCAATATACAGTTCACCCCCTGCCCCTATATACAGTTCACCTCCCTGCCCCAATATACAGTTCACCCCCTGCCCCTATATACAGTTCACCCCCTGCCCCAATATACAGTTCACCCCTGCCCCTATATACAGTTCACCCCTGCCCCTATATACAGTTCACCCCCTGCCCCAATATACAGTTCACCTCCTGCCCCTATATACAGTTCACCCCTGCCCCTATATACAGTTCACCCCCTGCCCCTATATACAGTTCACCCCCTGCCCCAATATACAGTTCACCCCCTGCCCCTATATACAGTTCACCCCCTGCCCCTATATACAGTTCACCCCCTGCCCCTATATACAATTCACCCACTGCCCCTATATACAGTTCACCCCTGTCCCTATATACAGTTCACCCCCTGCCCCATTATACAGTTCACCCCCTGCCCCTATATACAGTTCACCCCTGCCCCAATATGCAGTTCACCCCCTCCCCTATATACAGTTCACCCCCTGCCCCTATATACAGTTCACCCCCTGCCCCTATATACAGTTCACCCCCTGCCCCTATATACAGTTCACCCCTGCCCCTATATACAGTTCACCCCCTGCCCCTATATACAGTTCACCCCCTGCACCAATATACAGATCACCCCCTGCCCCTATATACAGTTCACCTCCTGCCCCTATATACAGTTCACCCCCTGCCCCTATATACAGTTCACCCGCTGCCCCAATATACAGTTCACCCCCTGCCCCTATATACAGTTCACCTCCTGCCCCTATATACAGTTCACCCCCTGCCCCTATATACAGTTCACCCCCTGCCCCTATATACAGTTCACCTCCTGCCCCTATATACAGTTCACCCCCTGCCCCTATATACAGTTCACCCCCTGCCCCAATATACAGTTCACCCCCTGCCCCTATATACAGTTCACCCCCTGCCCCTATATACAGTTCACCCCTGCCCCTATATACAGTTCACCCCCTGCCCCTATATACAGTTCACCCCCTGCCCCTATATACACACCAGGAGATGGCAGTAGTCCTGAGCGGACCCTCCACCAGCCCATGAATTGTCACACGGCGCAGGTGGAGGTTTCATGATGTCACATGATCATCAATAGTACTGTTTCCCGTGCACATCGTAGAGCCATGAGGGAGGTGTTGAAAGGGAGCCAGCACCTGTGCATCTGATAAGAATGGAACTCATGCAGACACTTGGGAGATACGTGTCCTCGCCAGTCACTGTACATTCACTCTGCGTTCTCTCATTGTAATGGAAATGGGCGCGCACGTAACCAACAACAACAACTTGCATTTATACTGCACCTTTAACGTAGTAAAACGTCCCAAGGCGCTGCACAGGAGCATTTATCAAACATAATTTGACACCGAGCCACATAAGGGGAAATTAGGGCAGGTGACCAAAAGCTTGGTCAAAGAGGTAGGTTTTAAGGAGCGTCTTCAAGGAGGAGAGAGGGATCGAGGCGGAGAGGTTTAGGGAGGGAATTCCAGAGCTTGGGGTCTAGGCAACAGAAGGCACGGCCACCATTGGTTGAGCGATTATAATCAGGGATGCTCAAGAGGCCAGAGTAAGAGGAGCGCAGAGATCTCGGAGAGTTGTAGAGCTTGAGGAGGTGACAGAGGTAGGGATGGCCGAGGCCATGGAGCGATTTGAACACGAGGATGAGAATTTTAAAATCGAGGTGTTGCTTGTAGCTTTCAAAAGTTCTGAATTAATTTGTCCGTGACGACACAAAGCACTCTGGGTCCAGGTATATTGTGTATCAGTAAAACAAGTTTATTCAGCATTAAACATCCAGTTCAAAGAAATAATAATTAAGAAGAAGTTGTCGCAGTTTGTTCATTGAACCCCGGCGTTCCTTCCAAGTGACTATGGCGCAGTCTCTTTATTCTCTTGCTGTGTTCTGTTGACTGAAGCTTCTCATCCTCTGGTTTCGCGCTGCTTTCAGTGTTCAATAGCTGTTCCTTTATACCTTTTATTCCCTTCAAAATACATAGCAACTTGCAGTTGCTTGGGCTTTCTCACCATTCTGACCTTCCAAGTACGGTCGATGATTCCCTCCCCTTTTCTGCTGTGAGCTTTGAGGATGAGAACTTTTACATAGCCAGACTTCCCATGAATTACGACGGAGGTCTTTTGCCTTTCCCACAGCCCATTATCTAGACTGGTGTTGAGGCTGCCGTGAAACACGAATTTAGGCTGAATCCATGTGTGGAAGACAAGAGACTTTTTAATCAACTGCATGGAACAAAATGGCTGAACAGACTGCTCCCAGAATTCTCTGGAAGAATCCTGAGGCCCCACCCACTCCTGCCTTAAAGGTAAGGTGCCTTAACGGGAAGGTGCATCGATATATTGTCCATGGACGGAAAGGTGGATAATGCCCGTTTAGGTGGCGATCTGCCACACAGCTCCCCCCAGAATCCGCTTAGGAGGTGTGGACGAGACGGTGCGGCGGTCTGATGGGCCAGCCGGAGCGGCTCTTGTAGGACGCCGGTGGATGTGGAACGGCCGGGCATGGAGCAGCCGGGTGAACCGGCTTGAGGGCAGATCGGCCGCGTGGAGGTGGATGAGCTACAGGGACCTGCTCATCGGGCTCCGAGTGTGCTGGCTTGAGTCGGTCAACCGACACTTTTTCGGTCCTGTCGCCCACTTGCAGGGTGAAAAATTTGTCCCCAGCCTGTAGCACCTTGTAGGGCCCGTCGTACAGGGGTTGAAGGGGTCCGCGGTGGGCGTCGTACCGGACGAAAACAAACCGTGCCTGGTGCAGGCTTAGTGGGACGTGTGAGGTGGATTTGCCGTGTCGGGCAATGGGCACTGGGGCGAACTGCAGCGCTGGTGAGGCGAAGTCGTGGCGTTGCTGGTTGGCTGACCAGGGTGTCGTGGCAGTGGGCAGGAACTCGCCGGGTACACGCAGCGGCTGACCGTACACGAGCTCTGCTGCCGATGCGTGGAGGTCTTCTTTAACAGCGGTGCGCAGGCCGAGGAGGACCCACGGAAGTCGGTCGGTCCAGGCGCCGTCCTGGAGGCTGGCTCGAAGAGATGCCTTCAAGGATCTGTGGAACCACTCACACAGTCCGTTGGCTTGGGGGTGGTACGCTGTGGTGCGGTGAATGGTCACCCCGAGATTGCGTGCGACGGCGGTCCAGAGTTCAGAGGTAAATTGCGGACCTCTGTCCGACGTCATGTCGGAGGGGACGCCGAACCGTGCGACCCAGGTGCTGACGAAGGCTCTGGCGATGTCGGTGGTCGTGGTAAAGGTCAGTGGAATTGCCTCGGGCCAGCGTGTGGTGCGGTCAATGATGGTCAGCAAGTGCGTGTGGCCTTTCGACGGTTGGCTACCAATTTGATGGATGCGTGGGCGCCGGGGTGGGAGAGGTTGTGGAGAATGTCGAATACCCGGCGGCGCCAGGACGCTGGGACGACGGGCCGAGGTTGACATAGGGATATGTCGCACTTGACCGTGACTGCAGTCGGGCCACAGGCGACGTCGGCCAGGCGTAGCCCTGGTAGGTTGGTGGGTGCGGAGAGCAGATCAGGGTCAGTGATCTGGTCTGCTGCGAGTTGAGCGTAGTCGACTGCCAGGTGTGCGGCGTGGATGGCAGGGCGGGAGAGGCAGTCGGCTACCACATTGTCTCGGCCGGAGACGTGTTGGATGTCCGTGGTGAACTCGGACACTGCCGTGAGCTGGCGCTGCTGCCTGGCGGACCAGGGGTCGGTTGTCTTTGCCATTGCGAATGTCAGGGGCTTGTGGTCGACAAACGCAGTGAAGGGGTGGCCCTCAAGCAAAAACCGGAAATGGTGGACCGCCAGGAACAGCGCGAGGAGCTCGCGGTCGAAGGTGCTGTACTTGACCTCCGGGGGACGTAGTTGGCGGCTGAAGAAGGCAAGTGGTTGCCAGGCGCCGTCGACCCACTGCTCATACATGGCGCCGACCGCGTGGTCGGAGGCGTCCGTGGTGAGCGCTACCCTGGCATTGGGCTGTGGGTGCGCGAGCAGGGTGGCGTTGGCGAGCGCGGTCTTGGTGGAGTCGAAGGCGGCGGATGCGTCTGCCGTCCATTCGACCGCCATCTTGCCGCTCCTGCCCCGGAGGGCTTCATACAGGGGCCTCATGAGGGACGCCGCTTTGGGGATGAAGCGGTTATAGAAATTCACCATCCCGAGGAACTCCTGGAGGCCTTTGATGGTGGTGGGGCGGGGAAATTGTTGGACAGCCTGCACCTTGGTGGGCAGGGGAATGGCCCCGGCATGGGTGATGTGGTGGCCGAGGAAGTCGATCTTGTCCAGGCCGAACTGGCATTTGGCTGGGCTGGGCTGAGGATGAGCCCGTGGTCGCTGAGGCGCCCGAACAGGATGCGAAGGTGTTCGAGGTGTTCCTGCTTGGAGGAACTGGCTACCAGGATGTAGTCCAGGTAGACGAACAGGAACTTCAGGTCCCGAAGGACCGAGTCCATGAGCCGTTGGAATGCCTGGGCCGCGTTTTTGAGGCCGAAGGGCATCCGCAGGAACTCGAACAGGCCGAAGGGGGTGATTACGGCCGTCTTGGGGACGTCCGCGGGGAGGACGGGGACTTGGTGGTAGCCGCGCACCAGGTCGACCTTGGAAAAGACTGAGCGGCCGGCCAGTCTAGCCGAGAAGTCCTGAATGTGCGGCACGGGGTACCGATCAGGGGTGGTGGCGTCGTTGAGGCGGCGGTAATCCCCGCAGGGGCGTCAACCCCCGCCTGGTTTGGGGGCGATGTGGAGTGGGGAGGCCCAGGGACTGTTGGAGCGGCGGATGATGCCGAGCTGTTCCATGGTGGCAAACTCGGTCCGCGCGATCTCCAGTTTGGCCGAGTCCAGCCTGCGGGCGTGGGCGTACACTGGGGGGCCTGTGGTGGGGATGAAGTGTTCCACCCCGTGTTTGGTGGCCTCCGCGGAGAAGGTCGGATTGGTAAGGGCCGGGAATTCGGCCAGGAGTGCCGAGTAGTCATCCGTGGCCTGGGCGTGGCACTGTGACGCCATGTCGGCGGGTTGACGGGGGGCCATGGCGCCCAGGATGGGGGACATGGTGTTCATGTCCATGAGACGGTGATGAGGGATGTCTACCAGTAGGCCGTGGGCACACAGGAAATCTGCGCCGATGAGGGGGGAGAGCACCTTGGCAGTGATGAACTCCCATCGGTAGCGGCGACCAGCGAGGTCGAGGGTGACTGTCCGGGGGCCATACGTCCGGATTTCCGAGCCGTTAGCAGCAGCCAGCGCCGGTCCTCATTCGCCCTTTTGGATGTCGAGGGAGGAGGCCGGGATGATGCTGTGCTGAGCACCAGTGTCGCACAGGAACCGGCGGCCGGTTTTGTCATCCGTGACGAACAGCAGGGAGCCCGCGTGGCCCACGGCCATCGCGGAGGCTGGTACGGGGGCGGACTTGAAAGAGCAGGGAGGTTTGCACCGTTGTGCCCTGGCACCGAACCGTGCGTGGTAGTAACAGTGGCCCGGGTTAGTGGGGCGTGAAGGCCCCGTGGGCCTGGTGGCAGGCCCTTGTGGCCGCGTGCTGGCGGTGAGGGGCGCGCCCAGGCATTGGCTGCCAGGTCCGGAGTGATGTCGCGGCTGGAGTGAGCGGACAGCAGCTTGTCGGCCTCATCGGCCAGGGCTTCCAGGTCCGTGAGGCCGGACGCCACGATCGCAGGGCGGATGCTGAGAGGTAGCTGGCGGATGAACAGCGTGCGGAAGAGGGATCCGGGTGGGCTCTCGTCGGTGAGGGATAGCATGTGGGAGAGGAGGTCTGACGGTGAGGCATCACCGAGGCCTGGAAGGTCGAGGAGGTGGCAGTTTCGCTGATATGCCGAGGCCGTAAATTTTTTAAGGAGCGCTGTCTTGAGATGTGCGTACTTGCCTTCCTCTGGCGGGTTCTGCAGCGTTGTCCAAACCTTCGAAACTGTGGCGCTACCGAGTGATGTGACGAGATAGTCGTACTTCGTCCCATCTGTGGTGATGCGTTGCAGCCGGAAGCGAGATTCCGCTTGGAGAAACCAGACTTCGGGCTGGTTTTCCCAAAACTAGAACATAGAACATAGAACAGTACAGCACAGTACAGGCCCTTCGGCCCTCGATGTTGTGCCGAGCATTGTCCGAAACCAAGATCAAGCTATCCCACTCCCTATCATTCTGGTGTGCTCCATGTGCTTATCCAATAACCGCTTGAAAGTTCCTAAAGTGTCCGACTCCACTATCACAGCAGGCAGTCCATTCCACACCCCAACCACTCTCTGAGTAAAGAATCTACCTCGGACATCCCTTCTATATCTCCCCCCATGCACCTTATAGTTGTGCCCCCTTGTAACAGCTACATCCACCCGAGGAAATAGTCTCTGAACATCCACTCTATCTATCCCCCTCATCATCTTATAAACCTCTATTAAGTCGCCTCTCATCCTCCTCCGCTCTAAAGAGAAAAGCCCTAGCTCCCTCAATCTTCCCTCATAAGACCTCCCCCCCAAACCAGGCAGCATCCTGGTAAATCTCCTTTGCACTCTTTCCAATGCTTCCACGTCCTTCCTATAGTGAGGTGACCAGAACTGCACACAATATTCCAAATGTGGTCTCACCAAGGTCCTGTACAGTTGCAGCATAACCTCACGGTTCTTAAACTCAAACCCCTTGTTAATAAACGCTAACACACTATAGGCCTTCTTTACTGCTCTATCCACTTGAGTGGCAACCTTCAGAGATCTGTGGATATGAACCCCCAGATCCCTCTGTTCCTCCACGTTCCTCAGAACCCTGCCGTTGACCCTGTAATCCTTATTCAAATTTGCCCTACCAAAATGAATCACCTCGCACTTATCAGGGTTAAATTCCATCTGCCATTTTTCGGCCCAGCTCTGCATCCTATCAATGTCTCTTTGCAGCCTACAACAGCCCTCCACCTCATCCACTACTCCACCAATCTTGGTGTCATCAGCAAATTTACTGATCCACCCTTCAGTCCCCTCCTCCAAGTCATTGATAAAAATCACAAACAGCAGAGGACCCAGCACCGACCCCTGTGGCACACCGCTGGTAACTGGTCTCCAGTCCGAAAATTTTCCATCCACCACCACCCTCTGCCTTCTATGAGATAGCCAGTTACTTATCCAATCGGCCAAATTTCCCTCTATCCCACAACTCCTTACTTTCTTCATGAGCCGACCATGGGGAAACTTATCAAACGCCTTACTAAAATCCATGTATACGACATCAACTGCTCTACCTTCATCTACACACTTAGTTACCTCCTCAAAGAATTCAATCAAATTTGTTAGGCAAGACTTACCCTTCACGAATCCGTGTTGACTATCCCGGATTAAGTTGCATCTTTCCAAATGGTCATAAATCCTATCCCTCAGGACCTTCTCCATTATCTTACCAACCACCGAAGTAAGACTAACCGGCCTATAATTACCAGGGTCATTCCTATTTCCTTTCTTGAAGAGAGGAACAACATTCGCCACTCTCCAGTCCTCTGGCACCATCCCCGTGGACAGTGAGGACCCAAAGATCAAAGCCAAAGGCTCTGCAATCTCCTCCCTTGCATCCCAAAGAATCCTAGGATATATCCCATCTGGCCCAGGGGACTTATCGACCCTCAGGTTCTTCAAAATTGCTAAAACATCTTCCCTCAGAACATCTACCACCTCCAGCCTATCCACCTTTATCACACTCTCATCCTCAAAAACATGGCCCCTCCCCTCGGTGAACACTGACGAAAAGTATTCATTCATCACCTCTCCTATCTCTTCTGACTCCATGCACAAGTTCCCACTACTGTCCTTGACCAGCCCTACCCTCACCCTGGTCATTCTTTTATTTCTCACATAAGAGTAAAAAGCCTTGGGGTTTTCCTTGATCCGACCCGCCAAGGATTTCTCATGCCCCCTCCTAGCTCTCCTAAGCTCTTTTTTTTAGCTCATTCCTTGCTACCTTGTACCCCTCAATCGACCCAACTGAACCTTGTTTTCTCATCCTTACATACGCTTCCTTTTTCCTCTTGACTAGACATTCAACCTCTTTTGTGAACCATGGTTCTCTCACTCGGCCATTTCCTCCCTGCCTGACAGGGACATACCTATCAAGGACACGCAGTAATTGCTCCATGAAAAAGCTCCACTTTTCGTTTGTGCCTTTCCCTGATAGTTTCTGTTCCCATCTTATACTCCCTAATTCTTGCCTAATCGCATCATAATTACCCCTCCCCCAATTATAAACCCTGCCCTGCCGTATGGCCCTATCCCTCTCCATTGCAATAGTGAAAGTCACCGAATTGTGGTCACTATCTCCAAAGTGCTCTCCCACATACAAATCAAACACTTGGCCCGGTTCATTACCCAGTACCAAATCCAATGTGGCCCCACCTCTTGTCGGCCTATTCACATATTGTGTCAGGAAACCCTCCTGCACACACTGTGCAAAAACTATCCCATCCGAACTGTTTGACCTATAAAGGTTCCAATCAATATTTGGAAAGTTGAAGTCACCCATGACAACTACTCTGTGACCTCCACACCTATTCATAATCTGCTTTGCAATTTCTTCCTCCACATCTTTATTACTATTTGGGGCCTGTAGAAAACTCCTAACAACGTGACCGCTCCTTTCCTATTTCTAACTTCAGCCCATGTTACCTCAGACGGCAGATCCCCCTCGAACTGCCTTTCTGCTGCTGTTAAACTATCCTTGAGTAACAATGCTACTCCTCCACCTTTCTTACCACCTTCCCTACTCTTACTGAAACATCTATACCCCGGAACTTCCAACAACCATTCCTGTCCCTGTTCTAACCATGTCTCCGTAATGGCCACCACATCGTAGTCCCAAGTACCAATCCACGCTCCAAGTTCTCCTACCTTATTCCGGATGCTCCTTGCATTGAAGTAGACACACTTCAATCCACCTTCCTGTCTGCCGGTACATTCCTGCGACCTTGATACCCTCCTCAGTACCTCCCTACACTCACCACTGGCTCCTGGACTACAGCCCTTTTTCCCATCCCCCTGACAAATTAGTTTAAACCCCCCCGAAGAGCCGTAGCAAATTTCCCTCCCAGGATATTGGTGCCCCTCTGGTTCAGGTGCAAACCGTCCTGTTTGTACAGGTCCCACCTTCCCCAGAATGTGCTCCAATTATCCACATAACTGAAACCCTCCCCCCTACACCATCCCTGCGTTCGTGTCCGCCATTGCAGTGCTCAGAATACGTTCTGAGTGTCGGGGTCACCAATGTTGAGGCTGCCGCGAAACACGAATTAAGGCTGAATCCATGTGTGGAAGACAAGAGACTTTTTAATCAACTGCATGGAACAAAATGGCTGAACAGACTGCTCCCAGAATTCTCTGGAAGAATCCTGAGGCCCCGCCCACTCCTGCCTTAAAGGTAAGGTACCTTAAAGGGAAGGACAAAAATGAGAAGTCGCACAACACCAGGTTATTGTCCAACAGCTTTATTTGAAATCACAAGCTTTCGGAGCTGCTGACGAAGGAGCAGCTGAAGCAGCAGCAGCAGAGTGGTGGTCTCTGTGAGCAGGAAGAGGAGAAGGAGAAGGAGACCAGGCAGCAGACCACCACCAACAACAACCACTACAACCACAACTACTGAGGTGCCTGGAGAGGGAGGACAGGAGAGGAGAAGGAAAAGAAGGAAAGGCCAAGGCCATTAACAACACAGGAGAGGCCTTTCCACACTGCCTCCTCAATTGGCCTCCATTTTAGGAGAGGGAGAGAGGGGAGAAAAACATCAAAACATCCATCATCTGTTTGGAAGGAGGAAGAAGGAAGGAAAGAACAGCTACAGGTGGGTGTTATTTCTGGGGCACTCTCCCAGAGACTTTGTTTTGTAGGTGGGGGGAGGAAAGAAGAAAAGAAGAGGGCCGGAACATCCAAGGGGTGTGAGTGTGTGTGGCTTCTGTAAAAGCTAGGCCGCACACACCATATTAAACACCCCTTTCCCATTGCCTGACCTGGGACAGCTGGAGCTGCCTAGGTGAAGTCCCCAATTAATTTAATCTAATTGGGCATCGTTAAGACCTGGTGCAGGACTGAGCCTGGGCATCTCCAGCTATCCCAGGTGAAGACATCTTCTCCCCCCACCAGAAGACCACCACCAAAGACTTGTATTACATCGGAGAGTGCACCCCCCTGCCAACACCCACCCACCCACCATCCTGAGTGGCGACCCTGCCCTTGCGGCTTCCCTCCTTCCCACCCCCCCCTCTCTCTCTCTCTTTGTCTCTTGTCTCTCTCTGCCTCTCTCTCTCTAAGAGGCACCTCAATCTATTTTTAAGTACCCATTGAGCAGAGGGGAGAAGGCCCCTCTCCCAATTCAATCAACTAAAGGGAGAGGTGTGCCTTCAATTTAAGAGCTCCCTCTGCTCAGGGGAAACCAGAAATAAAAAAACCAAGGCCATTAACACCTTCAGGCCTGTGACTTGGGGTGAGTGTAGCCCTTAAAGAACCC
This sequence comes from Squalus acanthias, assembly GCA_030390025.1. Classification (NCBI taxonomy): domain Eukaryota; kingdom Metazoa; phylum Chordata; class Chondrichthyes; order Squaliformes; family Squalidae; genus Squalus; species Squalus acanthias. The sequence goes on along the minus strand of JASTWF010000113.1, from coordinate 1,026,937 downwards.
TCCATTATGGCGACCACATCTTCGCCGGTGGCGGGGGCAGCGAGGACGTACGCAAGTGTGGCAGCCGCGGCCACGGCCGCAGCCACGAGTCCTCCTGTTACCCCGTCACCTTTTACCCTCCTTACGAGGAAGAATGGGGTCAAGAGCTACACTCACCCCAACATGACTATAGAGGCGTGTGTAAAAGCCATGGCTGGGGTTGTCGGCCCTTCAGCCATCGTCGCCGCCTCTAAAATGTACGGCAAGGCTGTGTTCTTCCTGGGGTCGGAGCGGGCGGTGTCCCTGGCCATCGAGAAGGGGCTCACCGTGGGCGGGACCTTCCTGCCGGTGGACCCCCTTGAGGCCACCGCGCAAAGGATTGTGGTTTCCAACGTCCCGCCCTTTGTTCCGGGTGAGCTCCTCCTCCCCCACCTACGTCAACTGGGGGAGGTGAGGTCGGGGATCACACCCATCCCGCTCGGCTTCCGGGAAGCCAGCCTTCGGCACGTCTTCTCCTTCCGGCGCCAGCTTTTCGTCCGGCTGGCGCGGGAGGAGGACGCGGATGGCGCGTTCACGGTGCTCCACGGGGGGACCGCCCACCGCGTCTTCTGGACCTCGGATGGCGTGCGGTGCTACGCCTGTAAGGAGGTGGGGCACGTCCGCAAAAACTGCCCCGCCTCCAAGGCCGCCACGACACCTGGCGCGGCCGGGGTTGGCGCCGCCGCCCCCCCCTCCCCCTGATACTGTCCGCGCGTCGACGGCGACGGATGCGCGGTCGAAATCGGAGGCCAACTCCACCACGGCCTCCGGCGGGGAGGAGGGAGAGCGTCCGGGGGGAAGGAAGGCGCGTAGGAAAAATAAACACATAAGGGCGGATCCCCTCGCGGAGGAAACATCTGAATTGGCCGAACTCACGCCCGAGTATATTGCGGAGTTGGTCGGGACGCATGAGACTGGGGGGGTCCTCGTGCCCGTGACCGTGACCGCAACTGCTAAGGCAGCTGAATCAAGACCTGCGGCCGGGCTCGGGCCCGAGGGGCCCAAGAAACCCAGTCGTCGGAAAGGGGCAGAGAGGGAGGCCCCAGCAGACATGGAGGCCTCCCCCTCTCCGGGCCCCAATTTGTTAAAAAGAAAGCTCCGCCCCCAGCAGGAGGACTGCGAGGAGGAAGGTCCCTCCGCAAAAGGGGGGCAGTCGCCCGCCGCGGGTGCTGCGCCCCACCCCACCACCGTCATCGTCGCGCGCGATCGGCAGGGGTCGTCTGTCCCTCGGGAGGGTGAGGCAGCCGAGTCTGTCCGACCTGTGCCTCCCGGGGATGGGGAAGAGACCCTGCCCGTGGGGGGGGGCGCGGAACAACCCGCGGAAGAAAATGTAGAAACTGAACCGTTGCTCCTCGCCGGGTCGGGCGTCCTGGGGACTGGGGCGGGCGAGGCCAAAGAGGCTGAAGCCGAGCCCGCCTTTTATAACCCAGACATCTCCCAGGGACTGCTCGACCTGGTGGAGGAGTGTAGCAATCCCCAGCCTGCTGGGTCGGAGGTTGGTGGCGGGGAGACGGAAAGCCCCCTGACTCCGTCTCTGTTGTTGGCGCCGGACGTGCTGGAGGAATTTGGGATTATTTTCTCCCCGGTTTCTCCGGTCGCCCCGGCGCCTGAGGCGGGGGGGGGGCCCCGAACCGCCGCCGCCGCCTCCCGGCCCGGCGCCCCTGAAGGAGCCCAGGGTGGACTCCTCTGCCACCGATCCTGGGGGTGGGATCGTGACGGAGGCGGGGCCGGCCGGTGCGGCCGAGCCGTTCGCTGCACCCTGTGTGACGGACGGGTTGGCCGCCGGTGACGACCTCCCGGAGGAGGACGGGGACTCGGTGGGGGGCATCGAGGACGATTTGGAGTCCATCGGCAGCGAGGCGATGGACGCCCTCGTGCCCTTCACCGACTCTCCCCTCATCCCCGTAGGGGAACTCCGGGATTTTATGGCCATGAGCCAGGGTCGTCACAAGAAGATCCGGCTGGCCCTCGACAAGTGGTCGGAGCTGACGCTGCTCGTCGTGTCCGTCCGCGCCGCCGTTAAAATCATGGGCGCGGACAAGGACGTTGGCCGGCTCGAGCTGCGTCGGCTCAAGACGTTCCACACTGGGCTGCTGAGAGAGTGGCGGTCGTCAGTGACCGCCCTCCCTCCCCTCCGTTAGGTAGAGGTTGCACTATGCTTCTGAGATGAAGATAACCATAGCCAGCCTCAACATCAACGGCAGCAGGGAGGCGCGCCGTAGATTCAATAATTTCTCGGTCCTTCGGGACGGGAAATATGCGGTGTGCTTCCTGCAAGAAACCCACACCGTTCCGGGAGACGAGGCCACGTGGCTCCTGGAGTGGCAAGGAGGGGTCAGCATGAGTCACCTCTCCAACAATTCCTGCGGGGTGGCTGTCTTGCTGGCCCCGCATTTTCAGCCGGAGATCTTGAGGGTCAAGGAGCACGTGCCGGGCCGCTTGCTCCAGGTCACTGTTCGCCTGGGAGGCGTGCCGCTCCATTTAGTGAACGTGTACGCCCCCCGGACCGGTGCGCAGCAAGTGCGCTTCTTCGGAGAAGTGTCCGCTCTTCTGGGCTCCATCGACGTGGGCGAGTGCGTCATCCTCGGGGGGGATTTCAATTGTACCCTCGAGGCGCGGGACCGGTCGGGTCCCCCGCGAAGCCCGGCGGCGATGGAGAAGTTGCGGGACCTGGTCGGGTCCTTCGACTTGGTGGACGTCTGGCGAAATCTCCATCCCGACTCCAGCGCCTTCACGAGCGTGAGGTCTGGAGGAGGAAGGTCCAGAATCGACCGCCTTTACATTTCCCGGGCGTACGTCTCCTGCGTTCCGGCGGCTTCCATGCGGCCGGTGCCGTGCACGGACCACCACCTGGTGTGGGCGGAGCTCGCTCCGCTGCGCGCGCGGGGGGGGTCCGCGTACTGGCATTTTAACAACCTGCTGCTGGAGGACGCGCGGTTCCGGGATTCGTTTCGCCGGTTCTGGGCCGACTGGAGAAGGAAGCGGGGAGGCTTCCCCTCCTTGAGGCTATGGTGGGACGTGGGCAAGGCTCACGTCCGCGTCTTCTGTCAGGAGTACGCGAAGGGGTCGACCAAGAGGCGGGAGGCCCGGGTCGGGCGATTGGAGAAAGAAGTGCTCGACCTGGAGTCCCGTCTCGGTCAGGTCGTCGAGGACCCGGCCCTGCGGAAGGTGTACGAAGAGAAGAAGGGCGCGCTGAAGGACCTGCAGCTGGTCGGGTCCCGAGGCGCGTACGTGAGGTCGCGGATCCAGTTCCTGCGGGACCTGGACCGCGGCTCCCCCTTCTTCTACTCGCTGGAAAAAAGACGGGGGGTCCGTAAGCAGCTCTTGGGGCTGCTGGCCGACGACGGATCTCTGGTCTCGGATCCGGAGGGCATCAGCGCGGAGGCCCGGGCCTATTACGGGGCTCTGTTCTCTTCGGATCCGTCCAGCGAGGATGCGCGCAGAGTTTTGTGGGAGGACCTGCCGAAGGTCGGCCCGGAGGGCGCCGAGAATTTAGAAGCTCCGCTAAGCCTGGCGGAGCTGACCGGCGCCCTGCGCCAGCTCTCGAGGGGCAAGTCCCCGGGGCTGGACGGACTGACCGTGGAGTTCCACAGGGCGTTCTGGGACGTCTTGGGGGACGACTACGCGCGGGTCCTGGGGGAAAGTCTGGCGACCGGGGAGATGCCCCTCTCTTGGCGCAGGGCGGTCATCGTCCTGCTGCCCAAGAAGGGCGATCTCCGCCTACTTAAGAACTGGCGCCCGGTCTCCCTCCTCAGCACGGACTACAAAATTTTCGCCAGGGCTATGTCTGCTCGCCTTGGCACCGTGCTGGCCCGCATGATTCACCCCGACCAGTCCTACACGGTCCCGGGCCGGAGTATCCACGATAACATCCATCTGGTCCGGGACCTGGTCCACCATTCCCAGAGGGCTGGTCTGTCGGTCGCCTTCCTTTCCCTGGATCAGGAGAAGGCGTTCGACAGGGTGGATCACGAGTATCTTTTCGGGACTCTGCGCGCATTCGGGTTCGGGACGCATTTCGTCGCCCGGATCCGACTTCTGTACGCCGCCGCGGAGTGTCTGATTAAAGTTAACGGGTCTTTGACGGCGCCCCTTCGCTTCGGGAGGGGGGTGCGTCAGGGATGCCCCATGTCCGGTCAGTTATACGCCGTTTGCGTGGAGCCTTTCCTGCGCCTCTTGCGGAAGAGGTTGACGGGACTGGCTCTGCAAGGGCCGGGCGTGGAGGTGGTCCTCTCGGCTTACGCCGATGACGTGCTCCTCGCGGTCACGGATCCCGTCGACTTGCGGAGGATGCGAGAATGCCAGCAGATTTACTCGGACGCATCCTCCGCCAAGATCAACTGGGAGAAATGTTCTGGACTCCTGGTGGGCCCATGGCAGGTGGACTCCCTGCCGGAGGAGTTCGGGCCTTTCGCCTGGAGCACCACGCACCTCCTCTACCTGGGAGTCTACCTCAGCCCGGCCGAGGACGCCTGGCCGGCGAACTGGCAAGAGCTGGAGGCCAAAGTCACCGCTCGCCTAGGACGCTGGACAGGACTGCTCCGAGTGTTGTCCTACAGGGGTCGAGCGCTGGTCATAAACCAGCTGGTGGCCGCCATGTTGTGGTACCGGTTGGTCACTTTGATCCCTCCCCCTGCGTTTGTCGCCAAGATGCAGAAGAAGCTCGTCGACTTCTTCTGGGACAAAAGGAAGCACTGGGTCTCTGCCGCGGTTTTGAGTCTCCCGCTTAGGGAGGGCGGTCAGGCGCTGGTGTGCCTTCGCACCCAGGCGGCGACTTTCCGTCTTCAGACGCTGCAGAGATACCTGTACGTGGAGAATCCTCCTAGGTGGCGTGCGCTGGCGACGTATTTTTTTCCGCCAGCTGCACGGCCTCAATTACGACACGCAGCTCCTGTTTGTGAGAGTGGGTGGCACGCGTGCCAGCCTGCGGGAGCTGCCTGTCTTCTACCAGGAACTGCTATGGGTTTGGAACAGCGTCGCCTCCGAGCGCAGTTCTCCCCCGTCAGGAGCGGCGGCCGTCCTTCGGGAGCCGCTGTTCAGGAATCCGCACCTCCACGACCGCGGGTTCGGCTGGCTGGCGGAGGGCAGGGCTGTGCCCGGTAAGGTGACCAGAGTCGGGGACCTGCTCGATGGCGGAGGAGCGGGCTGGATGGCGCCGGAGGAGTTGGCGAGGCGCATGTCTTGGGTCAACGTCCGGCTCGCGGTCAAAGCCATCGAGTCGCTAAAAGTGGCACTGGGCCCCGTCTCCACTAGGTGTGTCGAGGAGGCTCAAGCACGTGGGGCGATCCCGTCCGAACTGACCCCCGTTCGGACGGAATTCCTTATCGGCGCCCGGCCCCGAATCCTCCCTCGGGAGCCGCCGCCTCACCACTTGAGCCTTCTCGGAGAAATGCCCTCCGTGCCCTTTCAATCCGCACGGAGGCGTTTCCTGTACGGGCTGCTCCTGCACACTCTCCACTTTGCCATCTTCGTCTGCCGTCCGGACACGCCTTGGCGTACCATCCTGCCGTCCGGCGGAGGCGAAGGTCCCCATTGGAAGGCTCTCTACGCGGGAGTCTTCCCTTGTTCTATTGGGGACTTGGCCTGGAGGGTGTTGCACGGAGCAGTCCCGTGCAATAGGATTTTAAGTAGGTTTACGGACTCCCAGGCTGCTTGTCATTTCTGCGGCCTGGAGGAGTCCGTTTATCACATTTATGTTGAATGTGAGAGGTTGCAGCCCCTCTTTCATTATTTGAAGGGGCTGCTCCTCAATTTCTGGTTGCACTTCAGCCCCACGCTCCTGATCTACGGTCACCCGGTGCGGAGGGGAGCGGGTAGGTCGGAGGACCTCCTCGTAGGACTGCTCCTGGGCCTGGCCAAGAAAGCCATTAATTGGTCCAGGCAGCGGGCGGTCGAGGGGGTCGTTCGGCCCGATTGCCTGCCTCTCTTCCGCGGCCATGTTCGCGCCCGGGTGGCCCTGGAGATGGAGCACGCGGTGTCCGCCGGCACGCTTGAGTTTTTCCGCGACCGGTGGGCGCCGCGGGGACTGGAGTGCATCGTCACCCCGGACTTTCAAATTTTAATTTGATTTATTAAGTTTCATTTAAAGTTTTAATTTGATTTACAGTAAATTTGGGTTCAACCAAAAAGATCAACACCAGGTTATTGTCCAACAGCTTTATTTGAAATCACAAGCTTTCGGAGCTGCTGACGAAGGAGCAGCTGAAGCAGCAGCAGCAGAGTGGTGGTCTCTGTGAGCAGGAAGAGGAGAAGGAGAAGGAGACCAGGCAGCAGACCACCACCAACAACAACCACTACAACCACAACTACTGAGGTGCCTGGAGAGGGAGGACAGGAGAGGAGAAGGAAAAGAAGGAAAGGCCAAGGCCATTAACAACACAGGAGAGGCCTTTCCACACTGCCTCCTCAATTGGCCTCCATTTTAGGAGAGGGAGAGAGGGGAGAAAAACATCAAAACATCCATCATCTGTTTGGAAGGAGGAAGAAGGAAGGAAAGAACAGCTACAGGTGGGTGTTATTTCTGGGGCACTCTCCCAGAGACTTTGTTTTGTAGGTGGGGGGAGGAAAGAAGAAAAGAAGAGGGCCGGAACATCCAAGGGGTGTGAGTGTGTGTGGCTTCTGTAAAAGCTAGGCCGCACACACCATATTAAACACCCCTTTCCCATTGCCTGACCTGGGACAGCTGGAGCTGCCTAGGTGAAGTCCCCAATTAATTTAATCTAATTGGGCATCGTTAAGACCTGGTGCAGGACTGAGCCTGGGCATCTCCAGCTATCCCAGGTGAAGACATCTTCTCCCCCCACCAGAAGACCACCACCAAAGACTTGTATTACATCGGAGAGTGCACCCCCCTGCCAACACCCACCCACCCACCATCCTGAGTGGCGACCCTGCCCTTGCGGCTTCCCTCCTTCCCACCCCCCCCTCTCTCTCTCTCTTTGTCTCTTGTCTCTCTCTGCCTCTCTCTCTCTAAGAGGCACCTCAATCTATTTTTAAGTACCCATTGAGCAGAGGGGAGAAGGCCCCTCTCCCAATTCAATCAACTAAAGGGAGAGGTGTGCCTTCAATTTAAGAGCTCCCTCTGCTCAGGGGAAACCAGAAATAAAAAAACCAAGGCCATTAACACCTTCAGGCCTGTGACTTGGGGTGAGTGTAGCCCTTAAAGAACCCTCCATTATGGCGACCACATCTTCGCCGGTGGCGGGGGCAGCGAGGACGTACGCAAGTGTGGCAGCCGCGGCCACGGCCGCAGCCACGAGTCCTCCTGTTACCCCGTCACCTTTTACCCTCCTTACGAGGAAGAATGGGGTCAAGAGCTACACTCACCCCAACATGACTATAGAGGCGTGTGTAAAAGCCATGGCTGGGGTTGTCGGCCCTTCAGCCATCGTCGCCGCCTCTAAAATGTACGGCAAGGCTGTGTTCTTCCTGGGGTCGGAGCGGGCGGTGTCCCTGGCCATCGAGAAGGGGCTCACCGTGGGCGGGACCTTCCTGCCGGTGGACCCCCTTGAGGCCACCGCGCAAAGGATTGTGGTTTCCAACGTCCCGCCCTTTGTTCCGGGTGAGCTCCTCCTCCCCCACCTACGTCAACTGGGGGAGGTGAGGTCGGGGATCACACCCATCCCGCTCGGCTTCCGGGAAGCCAGCCTTCGGCACGTCTTCTCCTTCCGGCGCCAGCTTTTCGTCCGGCTGGCGCGGGAGGAGGACGCGGATGGCGCGTTCACGGTGCTCCACGGGGGGACCGCCCACCGCGTCTTCTGGACCTCGGATGGCGTGCGGTGCTACGCCTGTAAGGAGGTGGGGCACGTCCGCAAAAACTGCCCCGCCTCCAAGGCCGCCACGACACCTGGCGCGGCCGGGGTTGGCGCCGCCGCCCCCCCTCCCCCTGATACTGTCCGCGCGTCGACGGCGACGGATGCGCGGTCGAAATCGGAGGCCAACTCCACCACGGCCTCCGGCGGGGAGGAGGGAGAGCGTCCGGGGGGAAGGAAGGCGCGTAGGAAAAATAAACACATAAGGGCGGATCCCCTCGCGGAGGAAACATCTGAATTGGCCGAACTCACGCCCGAGTATATTGCGGAGTTGGTCGGGACGCATGAGACTGGGGGGGTCCTCGTGCCCGTGACCGTGACCGCAACTGCTAAGGCAGCTGAATCAAGACCTGCGGCCGGGCTCGGGCCCGAGGGGCCCAAGAAACCCAGTCGTCGGAAAGGGGCAGAGAGGGAGGCCCCAGCAGACATGGAGGCCTCCCCCTCTCCGGGCCCCAATTTGTTAAAAAGAAAGCTCCGCCCCCAGCAGGAGGACTGCGAGGAGGAAGGTCCCTCCGCAAAAGGGGGGCAGTCGCCCGCCGCGGGTGCTGCGCCCCACCCCACCACCGTCATCGTCGCGCGCGATCGGCAGGGGTCGTCTGTCCCTCGGGAGGGTGAGGCAGCCGAGTCTGTCCGACCTGTGCCTCCCGGGGATGGGGAAGAGACCCTGCCCGTGGGGGGGGGCGCGGAACAACCCGCGGAAGAAAATGTAGAAACTGAACCGTTGCTCCTCGCCGGGTCGGGCGTCCTGGGGACTGGGGCGGGCGAGGCCAAAGAGGCTGAAGCCGAGCCCGCCTTTTATAACCCAGACATCTCCCAGGGACTGCTCGACCTGGTGGAGGAGTGTAGCAATCCCCAGCCTGCTGGGTCGGAGGTTGGTGGCGGGGAGACGGAAAGCCCCCTGACTCCGTCTCTGTTGTTGGCGCCGGACGTGCTGGAGGAATTTGGGATTATTTTCTCCCCGGTTTCTCCGGTCGCCCCGGCGCCTGAGGCGGGGGGGGGGCCCCGAACCGCCGCCGCCGCCTCCCGGCCCGGCGCCCCTGAAGGAGCCCAGGGTGGACTCCTCTGCCACCGATCCTGGGGGTGGGATCGTGACGGAGGCGGGGCCGGCCGGTGCGGCCGAGCCGTTCGCTGCACCCTGTGTGACGGACGGGTTGGCCGCCGGTGACGACCTCCCGGAGGAGGACGGGGACTCGGTGGGGGGCATCGAGGACGATTTGGAGTCCATCGGCAGCGAGGCGATGGACGCCCTCGTGCCCTTCACCGACTCTCCCCTCATCCCCGTAGGGGAACTCCGGGATTTTATGGCCATGAGCCAGGGTCGTCACAAGAAGATCCGGCTGGCCCTCGACAAGTGGTCGGAGCTGACGCTGCTCGTCGTGTCCGTCCGCGCCGCCGTTAAAATCATGGGCGCGGACAAGGACGTTGGCCGGCTCGAGCTGCGTCGGCTCAAGACGTTCCACACTGGGCTGCTGAGAGAGTGGCGGTCGTCAGTGACCGCCCTCCCTCCCCTCCGTTAGGTAGAGGTTGCACTATGCTTCTGAGATGAAGATAACCATAGCCAGCCTCAACATCAACGGCAGCAGGGAGGCGCGCCGTAGATTCAATAATTTCTCGGTCCTTCGGGACGGGAAATATGCGGTGTGCTTCCTGCAAGAAACCCACACCGTTCCGGGAGACGAGGCCACGTGGCTCCTGGAGTGGCAAGGAGGGGTCAGCATGAGTCACCTCTCCAACAATTCCTGCGGGGTGGCTGTCTTGCTGGCCCCGCATTTTCAGCCGGAGATCTTGAGGGTCAAGGAGCACGTGCCGGGCCGCTTGCTCCAGGTCACTGTTCGCCTGGGAGGCGTGCCGCTCCATTTAGTGAACGTGTACGCCCCCCGGACCGGTGCGCAGCAAGTGCGCTTCTTCGGAGAAGTGTCCGCTCTTCTGGGCTCCATCGACGTGGGCGAGTGCGTCATCCTCGGGGGGGATTTCAATTGTACCCTCGAGGCGCGGGACCGGTCGGGTCCCCCGCGAAGCCCGGCGGCGATGGAGAAGTTGCGGGACCTGGTCGGGTCCTTCGACTTGGTGGACGTCTGGCGAAATCTCCATCCCGACTCCAGCGCCTTCACGAGCGTGAGGTCTGGAGGAGGAAGGTCCAGAATCGACCGCCTTTACATTTCCCGGGCGTACGTCTCCTGCGTTCCGGCGGCTTCCATGCGGCCGGTGCCGTGCACGGACCACCACCTGGTGTGGGCGGAGCTCGCTCCGCTGCGCGCGCGGGGGGGGTCCGCGTACTGGCATTTTAACAACCTGCTGCTGGAGGACGCGCGGTTCCGGGATTCGTTTCGCCGGTTCTGGGCCGACTGGAGAAGGAAGCGGGGAGGCTTCCCCTCCTTGAGGCTATGGTGGGACGTGGGCAAGGCTCACGTCCGCGTCTTCTGTCAGGAGTACGCGAAGGGGTCGACCAAGAGGCGGGAGGCCCGGGTCGGGCGATTGGAGAAAGAAGTGCTCGACCTGGAGTCCCGTCTCGGTCAAGTCATCGAGGACCCGGCCCTGCGGAAGGTGTACGAAGAGAAGAAGGGCGCGCTGAAGGACCTGCAGCTGGTCGGGTCCCGAGGCGCGTACGTGAGGTCGCGGATCCAGTTCCTGCGGGACCTGGACCGCGGCTCCCCCTTCTTCTACTCGCTGGAAAAAAGACGGGGGGTCCGTAAGCAGCTCTTGGGGCTGCTGGCCGACGACGGATCTCTGGTCTCGGATCCGGAGGGCATCAGCGCGGAGGCCCGGGCCTATTACGGGGCTCTGTTCTCTTCGGATCCGTCCAGCGAGGATGCGCGCAGAGTTTTGTGGGAGGACCTGCCGAAGGTCGGCCCGGAGGGCGCCGAGAATTTAGAAGCTCCGCTAAGCCTGGCGGAGCTGACCGGCGCCCTGCGCCAGCTCTCGAGGGGCAAGTCCCCGGGGCTGGACGGGCTGACCGTGGAGTTCCACAGGGCGTTCTGGGACGTCTTGGGGGACGACTACGCGCGGGTCCTGGGGGAAAGTCTGGCGACCGGGGAGATGCCCCTCTCTTGGCGCAGGGCGGTCATCGTCCTGCTGCCCAAGAAGGGCGATCTCCGCCTACTTAAGAACTGGCGCCCGGTCTCCCTCCTCAGCACGGACTACAAAATTTTCGCCAGGGCTATGTCTGCTCGCCTTGGCACCGTGCTGGCCCGCATGATCCACCCCGACCAGTCCTACACGGTCCCGGGCCGGAGTATCCACGATAACATCCATCTGGTCCGGGACCTGGTCCACCATTCCCAGAGGGCTGGTCTGTCGGTCGCCTTCCTTTCCCTGGATCAGGAGAAGGCGTTCGACAGGGTGGATCACGAGTATCTTTTCGGGACTCTGCGCGCATTCGGGTTCGGGACGCATTTCGTCGCCCGGATCCGACTTCTGTACGCCGCCGCGGAGTGTCTGATTAAAGTTAACGGGTCTTTGACGGCGCCCCTTCGCTTCGGGAGGGGGGTGCGTCAGGGATGCCCCATGTCCGGTCAGTTATACGCCGTTTGCGTGGAGCCTTTCCTGCGCCTCTTGCGGAAGAGGTTGACGGGACTGGCTCTGCAAGGGCCGGGCGTGGAGGTGGTCCTCTCGGCTTACGCCGATGACGTGCTCCTCGCGGTCACGGATCCCGTCGACTTGCGGAGGATGCGAGAATGCCAGCAGATTTACTCGGACGCATCCTCCGCCAAGATCAACTGGGAGAAATGTTCTGGACTCCTGGTGGGCCCATGGCGGGTGGACTCCCTGCCGGAGGAGTTCGGGCCTTTCGCCTGGAGCACCACGCACCTCCTCTACCTGGGAGTCTACCTCAGCCCGGCCGAGGACGCCTGGCCGGCGAACTGGCAAGAGCTGGAGGCCAAAGTCACCGCTCGCCTAGGACGCTGGACAGGACTGCTCCGAGTGTTGTCCTACAGGGGTCGAGCGCTGGTCATAAACCAGCTGGTGGCCGCCATGTTGTGGTACCGGTTGGTCACTTTGATCCCTCCCCCTGCGTTTGTCGCCAAGATGCAGAAGAAGCTCGTCGACTTCTTCTGGGACAAAAGGAAGCACTGGGTCTCTGCCGCGGTTTTGAGTCTCCCGCTTAGGGAGGGCGGTCAGGCGCTGGTGTGCCTTCGCACCCAGGCGGCGACTTTCCGTCTTCAGACGCTGCAGAGATACCTGTACGTGGAGAATCCTCCTAGGTGGCGTGCGCTGGCGACGTATTTCTTCCGCCAGCTGCACGGCCTCAATTACGACACGCAGCTCCTGTTTGTGAGAGTGGGTGGCACGCGTGCCAGCCTGCGGGAGCTGCCTGTCTTCTACCAGGAACTGCTATGGGTTTGGAACAGCGTCGCCTCCGAGCGCAGTTCTCCCCCGTCAGGAGCGGCGGCCGTCCTTCGGGAGCCGCTGTTCAGGAATCCGCACCTCCACGACCGCGGGTTCGGCTGGCTGGCGGAGGGCAGGGCTGTGCCCGGTAAGGTGACCAGAGTCGGGGACCTGCTCGATGGCGGAGGAGCGGGCTGGATGGCGCCGGAGGAGTTGGCGAGGCGCATGTCTTGGGTCAACGTCCGGCTCGCGGTCAAAGCCATCGAGTCGCTAAAAGTGGCACTGGGCCCCGTCTCCACTAGGTGTGTCGAGGAGGCTCAAGCACGTGGGGCGATCCCGTCCGAACTGACCCCCGTTCGGACGGAATTCCTTATCGGCGCCCGGCCCCGAATCCTCCCTCGGGAGCCGCCGCCTCACCACTTGAGCCTTCTCGGAGAAATGCCCTCCGTGCCCTTTCAATCCGCACGGAGGCGTTTCCTGTACGGGCTGCTCCTGCACACTCTCCACTTTGCCATCTTCGTCTGCCGTCCGGACACGCCTTGGCGTACCATCCTGCCGTCCGGCGGAGGCGAAGGTCCCCATTGGAAGGCTCTCTACGCGGGAGTCTTCCCTTGTTCTATTGGGGACTTGGCCTGGAGGGTGTTGCACGGAGCAGTCCCGTGCAATAGGATTTTAAGTAGGTTTACAGACTCCCAGGCTGCTTGCCATTTCTGCGGCCTGGAGGAGTCCGTTTATCACATTTATGTTGAATGTGAGAGGTTGCAGCCCCTCTTTCATTATTTGAAGGGGCTGCTCCTCAATTTCTGGTTGCACTTCAGCCCCACGCTCCTGATCTACGGTCACCCGGTGCGGAGGGGAGTGGGTAGGTCGGAGGACCTCCTCGTAGGACTGCTCCTGGGCCTGGCCAAGAAAGCCATTAATTGGTCCAGGCAGCGGGCGGTCGAGGGGGTCGTTCGGCCCGATTGCCTGCCTCTCTTCCGCGGCCATGTTCGCGCCCGGGTGGCCCTGGAGATGGAGCACGCGGTGTCCGCCGGCACGCTTGAGTTTTTCCGCGACCGGTGGGCGCCGCGGGGACTGGAGTGCATCGTCACCCCGGACTTTCAAATTTTAATTTGATTTATTAAGTTTCATTTAAAGTTTTAATTTGATTTACAGTAAATTTGGGTTCAACCAAAAAGATCAACACCAGGTTATAGTCCAACAGATTTATTTAATTTTACAAGCTTTCGGAGCAGTTCGCTCCTTCGTCAGGTAAGTTTAGCAGTGAGAGAATCTCCCAGAATTCACAATTTAAACACAGACAAAATATATTCAAATCTTTCCCTACATCAAAGAGCATAGCCAAGACAATGAGATGTGTCCCAGGGGGTCCAACGTGTCAAACCACCTGCTGGCTGCATATCCTGTCAATCTGTGTAGGTTCTTGTGTTAGTCTTTTTTAAAAAAAACACCTGGGAAGACCGGCCATGATGTCAAGTCACGTTCTGTATCGTGACATGAACCCGATATCGCGATTGAGGCCATCCTCATGAGTGCGGAACTTGGCTATCAGTTTCTGCTCTATGATTTTGCGCTGTCGTGTATCTCGAAGGCCGCCTTGGAGAACGCTTACCCGCATATCCGAGGCTGAATGCCCCTGGCTGCTGAAGTGTTCCCCGACTGGGAGGCAACCCTCCTGCCTGGCGATTGTTGCACGGTGTCCGTTCATACGTTGTCTCAGTGTCTGCATGGTCTCGCCGATGTACCATGCTCTGGAGCATCCTTTACTGCAACGTATCAGGTAGACAACGTTGGCCGAGTCACATGAGTATGTACCGTGTACCTGGTGGGTAGTGTCCTCACGTGTGATGATGGTATCTGTGTCCATGATTTGGCATGTCTTGCAGAGGTTGCCGTGGCAGGGTTGTGTGGTGTCTTGGTTGCTGTTCGCCTGAAAGATGGGTAATCTGCTGCGAACGATGGTACTTTTGAGGTTAGGCGGCTGCTTGAAGGCGAGTAGTGGAGGCGTGGGGATGGCCTTAGCAAGGTGTTCGTCGTCATCGATGACATGTTGAAGGCTGCGAAGAACATGGCGTAGTTTTTCCGCTCCGGGGAAGTACTGGACGACGTAGGGTACTCTGTTGGTTGTGTCCCGTGTTCGTCTTCTGAGGAGGTCTATGCGGTTTTTCGCTGTGGCCCGTCGGAACTGTCGATCGACGAGTCGAGCGTCATATCCCGTTCTTACGAGGGCGTCTTTCAGTGTCCGTAGGTGTCCATCGCGTTCCTCCTCGTCTGAGGAGGAACGCGATGGACACCTACGGACACTGAAAGACGCTATATTGTCCACGGACGAAAAGGCAGATAATACCCGTTTAGGTGGCGATCCGCCACACTGGTCTGAAACTTCAGCAATAAGGGATGTTAGGTATTGAAAACCCTCCATCTTACTTTAAAACTTAATTCATGTTTTGTCCTTCACTGGCTTCTTGTTTTTAATATAACAGAAAATCTACACGACCTCAGCACTATTCTCACAGTTAACATAATGTTGGCTTAATTTTACCATCGTGCTTTGCTTCCCAGCCATTCGCCATTTTATATAGGGTTTTTAGGTTTTTAACATACAATTTCACATATTACAGTCATTTAATAATGGTTACAAAATCTTAACAATGTTTACTAAATCCTACAGGTACACTCGATCCTACAGCTGGACCAGGAGACAATGTGGGTCAGCGAGCACAGGGCCAAAGAACTGCAACTAGAAGAAGAACAACAACGTTGACAACTTTGAAGTCTGCAGGAGGAAGAAGCTTTGTGGCTTGTGGGAGAGGTTGTCGGAGATGGGGAAGTGGGAGGTGAGGTGGCAAGGTCAGGTTAGTAATGGCAGAGCAAGGGGCAGCATCGGTCATTGCAGGTACATGTGGATGGTATAGCGATGGCTGTGCTTTTTAAAATTCATTCTGGGGATGTGGGCCTTGCTGGCAAGGCTGACATTTATTGCCCATCCCTAGTTGCCCTTGAGAAGGTGGTGGTGAACTGCCTTCTTCAACGGCTGCAGTCCGTGTGGTGTTGTTAGATCGGGAGTTCCAGGATTTTGATCCAGCGATGATGAAGGAAAGACGATATATGTCCACATTGGGATGGTGTGTGATTTGGAGGGGAACCTGGAGGTTGTGGTGTTCCCATACACCTGCTGCCCTTGTCCTTAAGAACATAAGAAATAGGAGCAGGAGTCGGCCATTCGGCCCTTCGAGCCTGCTCCGCCATTCAATGAGATCATGGCTGATCTTCTGCCTCAACTCCATTCACCGGCCCTATCGCCATATCCCTTGATGCCCTTACTAGTCAGAAATTTATTGACTTCTGTTTTGAATATACCCAATGACTGAGCCTCCAGAGCCCTCTGGGGTAAAGAATTCCAAAGATTCACCACCCTCTGTGTGAAGAAATTTCTTCTCATCTCAGTCCTGAATGGCCTACCCTTTATCCTGAGGCTGTGGCCCCTGGTTCTAGACTCCCCAGCCAAGGGAAACATTCTCCCAGCATCCACCCTATCAAGCCCTGTAATAATTTTGTATGCTTCAATGAGATCCCCTCTCATTCTTCTGAATTCAAGAGAATACAGGCCTAGTTTACTCAATCTCTTCTCATACGACAGTCCCGCCATCCCAGGAATCAATCTCGTGAAACTTCGTTGCACTCCCTCTATGGCAAGTATATCCTTCCTTAGGTAAGGAGACCAAAATTGTACACAGTACTCCAGGTGTGGTCTCACCAAAGCCCTATATAATTGGAGTAAGACTTCTTTACTCCTGTACTCAAATCCTTTTGTAATGAAGGCCAGCTTACCATTTGCCTTCCAAATGGCTTGCTGTACCTGCACATTCACTTTCAGTGACTCATGTACAAGGACACCCAAGCCCCTTTGAGCATCTGCATTCCCCAATCTTTCACCATTTAGGAAATACTCTGCCTTTCTGCTTTTTCTACCAAAGTGGATAACTTCACATTTATCCACATTATATTCCATCTGCCATGTTCTTGCCCACTCACTGAGCCTGTCGAGATTCCCCTGAAGCCTCTTCACATCCTCTTCACAACTGACAGGGGGAGATCATGTCTAACCAATTTGATTGAATTTTTCGAGTGGGTGGGTGACTAGGTGTGTGGATGAGGATAGTGCAGTTGATGTGGTCTACATGGACTTCAGTAAGGCTTTTGACAAAGTCCCGCATGGGAGACTGGTCAAGAAGGTAAGAGCCCATGGGATCCAGGGCAACTTGGCACATTGGATCCAAAATTGGCTTAGTGGCAGGAGGCAGAGGGTGATGGTCGAAGGTTGTTTTTGTGACTGGAAGCCTGTGTCCAGTGGTGTACCACAGGGATCGGTGCTGGGTCCTTTGCTGTTTGTAGTGTACATTAATGATTTAGATATGAATGTAGGAGGTATGATCAGTAAGTTCGCAGATGACACAAAAATTGGTGGGGTGGTGAATAGCGAGGAGGGAAGCCTCAGGCTACAGGACGATATAGACGGGTTGGTCAGATGGGCAGAACAGTGGCAAATGGAATTTAACCCTGAAAAGTGTGAGGTGATGCATTTTGGGAGGACTAACAAGGCAAGGGAATACACAATGACTGGTAGGACCCTAGGAAGGACAGAGGATCAGAGGGACATGTACATAGATCCCTGAAGGCAGCAGGACAGGTAGATAAGGTGGTTAAAAAGGCATATGGGATACTTGTCTTCATTAGCCGAGGCATAGAATATAAGAGCAGGGAGGTTATGATGGAGCTGTACAAAATACTAGTTAGGCCGCAGCTGGACTACTGTGTGCAGTTCTGGTCGCCACACTATAGGAAGGATGTGATTGCATTGGAGAGGGTGCAGAGGAGATTCACCAGGATGTTACCTGGGCTGCAGCGCTTCAGCTATGAAGAGAGACTGGACAGGCTGGGGTTGTTTTCCTTAGAGCAGAGAAGGCTGAGGGGGGACCTGATTGAGGTGTACAAAATTCTGAGGGGCATAGATAGGGTAGATAGAAAGGAACTTTTCCCCTTAGTAGAGGGGTCAATAACCAGGGGGCATAGTTTCAAGGTAAGGGGCAGGAGGTTTAGAGGGGATTTGAGGAAAAACTTTTTCACCCAGAGGGTGGTTGGAATCTGGAACTCACTGCCTGAAAGGGTGGTAGATGCAGGAACCCTCACAACATTCAAGAAGCATTTAGATGAGCACTTGAAATGCCATAGCATACATGGCTACGGACCAAGTGCTGGAAAATGGGATTAGAATAGACAGGGCTTGATGGCCGGCGCAGACACGATGGGCCGAAGGGCCTCTTTCTGTGCTGTATAACTCTTTGACTCTATGACACTGCCACCTAGCTTTGTGTCATCAGCAAATTTGGAAATGTTACATTTAGTCCCCTCATCCAAATCATTGATATAGATTGTGAATAGCTGGGGCCTTGAGGTACCCCACTAGTCACAGCCTGCCATCCTGAAAAAGATTTGTTTATCCCTACTCTTTGTTTTCTGTCTGTTAACCAATTCTCAATCCATGCTAGTATATTACCCCCAATTCCATGTGCCCTAATTTTGTTCACCAACCTCTTGTGTGGGACCTTATCGAAGGCCTTCTGAAAATCCAAATACACCACATCTACCGGTTCCCTTTTGTCTACTCCACTAGTTACATCCTCAAAGAACTCCAATAGGTTTGTTAAACAGGATTTCCCTTTCATAAATCCATGTTGACTCTGCCCAATCTTACTATTAGTTTCTAAGTGCCCAGTTATTGCATCCTTTATAATAGGTTCCAGCATTTTCCCAACTACTGATGTGAGGCTAACAGGTCTGTAGTACCCCGTTTTCTCTCTCCCTCCTTTCTTAAATAGCGGGGTTACATTTGCTATCCTCCAATCTGCAGGAACCATTCCAGAATCTATAGAATTTTGGAAGATGACAACCAATGCGTCCAATATCCCAATGGCCACCTCTTTCAAAACCTTAGGATGTAGGTCATCCGGTCCTTGAGATTTATCGACTTTTAGTCCCATTAATTTTGCTAGTACTGTTTTTTTACTAATAATAATTTCTTTAAGTTCCTCATTCTCGCCACACCCTTGGTTTTCTTGTATTTCTGGGAGGATTTTTGTGTCTTCCTCCGTGAAGACAGAAACAAAGTATTTATTTAATTTCTTGCCATTTCCTCATTCCCCATTATAAATTCTCCCGTCTCTGACTGTAAAGGACCTTCGCCAGTCTTTTCCTTTTCACATAGAAGCTTTTACAATCTGTTTTTATATTTTTCGCTAGTTTGTGCTTATATTCCATTTTCCCTTTCTTTATCAATTTCTTGGTCCCCCTTTGCTGATTTCTAAAAAGATCCCAATCCTCAGGCTGACCGCTTTTTCTGGCAACTTTATAAGCTTCCTCCTTTGACTTAATACTAGCTTTAATTTCTTTTGTTAGCCATGGTTGGATCACTTTTCCTTTCGGATTTTTATGCCCTAGAATATGTTTGTTGCAAATTATGCATTATTTCCTTGAATGTTAGCCATTGTATGTCCACCTTCATACCTTTTAGTGTAGTCTCCCAATCTACCATGGCCAACTTGTCCCTCATACCCTTGTAGTTTCCTCTGTTTAGATTGAAGACCTTAGTTTCAGATTGGACTACATCACTCTCAAACTTTATGTAAAATTCAATCATATTATGGTCACTTGTCCCTAAAGGCCCCTTTACCACAAGATTATTGATTAGCCCTTTCTCATTACACAGTACCCGATCCAGAATAGCCTGTTTCCTGATTGGTTCCTCCACATACTGATCCAGGAAACCATCTCGCATGTAATGCAAGAATTCGTCCTCCACACCATTAGTGGTAATTTGATTTGCCCAGTCAATATGTAGATTAAAGTCCCCCATGATTACCGTATTGCCCTTGTTACATGCACTTCTAATTTCTTGATTGATACTGTGCCCTACATTACCACTACTGTTTGGTGGCCTATACACAACTCCCACCAATGTTTTCCTCCCTTTGCTGTTTCTTAGCTCCACCCAAACTAATTCCAGTTCTACATCACGATCTGCCGAGCCAAGATCTTTTATCTCCAACATATCGATCTCATCCCTTATTAACAGCGCTACGCCACCTCCTTTTCCTTTTTGTCTGTCCTTCCTAAATGTTGAGTACCCTGGAACATTCAGTTCCCAGCTTTGGTTACCCTGCAACCATGTCTCTGTAATGGCAATTACATCATACCCATTTACTTCTATTAGTGCCATTAATCATCCACCTTGTTGCGATAAAGTGCCTTCAACTTTGCCTGTTTAATATTTTTCTGCACTTTGACCCTCTTTACTGTTGGCCTTTGTTTCTGCTCTCTACTAGTTTTGCTGACTACTTTTCTAACTTGCACTTCCAGCTTTGTTTCTCTCCGTCCTGGGCCCACACTTAGGTTCCCAGCCCCCTGAGAAACTAGTTTAAATCCTAGTGGTGGAGGTCTTGTGTTTGGGAGGTGATCTCAGCCGCTATTTCTTCAAGGAGTCCTGTCAGTGTTTACACAGGGGGATGCCTTGGAGAAAAAGGTTGAACAGCCAGGCTCACCAAGATCCACGACTCCTGCGCTGTCCTCACCCGCTCTGTCATGGCATCCTATCCGCCCCAGCTCAGATACACCCATTAAAAGGGTTGTCATTGGGGGAAGCACTGAGCACTCATGAGCATGAGGACCATAGCATAGAAGATAGGAGCAGGAGTAGGCCATTCAGCCCCTCGAGCCTGCTCCGCCATTTAATGAGATCATGGCTGATCATCCAAATTCAGTACCCTGTCCCTGCTTTCTCCCCATATCCCTTGATCCCTTTAGCCTTAAGAAATATATCTATCTCCTTCTTGAATATATTTAATGAATTGGCCTCAACTGCCTTCTGTGGTAGAGAATTTCACAGATTCACCACTCTCTGGGTGAAGAAATTCCTCCTCATCTCAGTCCTAAATGGCTTACCCCTTATCCTTAGACTGTGACCCCTGGTTCTGGACTCCCCCGCCATCGGGAACATCCTTCCTGCATCTAGTCTGTCTAGTCCTGTTAGAATTTTATAAGTTTCAATGAAATCCCCTCTCATTCTTCTAAACTCTAGCGAATATAAGCCTAATCGACCCAATCTCTCTTCATACGTCATTCCTGCCATCCCAGGTATCAGTCTGGTAAATCTTCACTGCACTCCCTCCATGGCAAGAACATCCTTCCTCAGATAAGGCGACCAAAACTGCACACAATACTCAAGGTGTGGTCTCACCAAGGCCTTGTACAACTGCAGCAAGACATCCTTACTCCTGTACTCGAATCCTCTCGCTATGAAGGCCAACATACCATTTGCCTTCTTAACCGTCTGCTGCACCTGCATGCTTACCTTCAGCGACTGGTGCACAAGGACTCCCAGATCTCGTTGCACTTCCCCTTTTCCCAATCTATTGCCATTCAGATAATAATCTGTCTTCCTGTTTTTGCCACCAAAGTGGATAACCTCGCATTTATCCACATTATACTGCATCTGCCATGCATCTGCCCAATCACCCAACCTGTCCAAATCATACTGGAGTTTCTCTGCATCCTCCTCACAGCACACATGCCCACCCAGCTTTGTGTCGTCTGCAAACTTAGAGATATTACATCTAGTTCCCTCGTCTAGATCATTAATATATATTGTGAATAGCTGGGGTCCTAGCACTGATCCCTGTGGTACCCCACTAGTCCCTGCCTGCCACTCGGAAAAAGACCCGTTTATTCCAACTCTTTGCTTCCTGTCTGCCAACCAGTTCTCTATCCAAATCAGTACCTCACCCCCAATCCCATGTGCTTTAACTTTGCACGCTAATCTCTTATGCGGGACCTTATCGAAAGCCTTCTGAAAGTCCAAATACACCACATCCACTGTTTCTCCCTTATCTATTCTACCAGTTACATCCTCAAAAAATTCCAGTAGATTAGTCAAGCATGATTTACCTTTTGTAAATTCATGTTGACTTTGTCCGATCCTGTCACTGTTTTCCAAGTGCTCTGCTATTACATCTTTTATAATGGACTCTAGCATTTTGCCCACTACCGATGT
Organism: Squalus acanthias; assembly: GCA_030390025.1. Lineage (NCBI taxonomy): Eukaryota > Metazoa > Chordata > Chondrichthyes > Squaliformes > Squalidae > Squalus > Squalus acanthias. The sequence goes on along the minus strand of JASTWF010000113.1, from coordinate 1,005,676 downwards.
CAGGCTTACCGGTCTATAATTCCCCGTTTTTTCTCTACCACCTTTTTTAAATAGTGGGGTTACATTAGCTACCCTCCAATCCATGGGAACTGTTCCAGAGTCTATAGAATTTTGAAAGATGACCAGCAATGCATCTACTATTTCTAGGGCCACTTCCTTAAGTACCGTAGGATGTAGATTATCAGACCCTGGGGATTTATCGGCCTTCAATCCCGTCAATTTCCCTAACACCATTTCCCTACAAATACTGATTTCATTCAATTCCTCCCTCTCATTAGACCCTATGTTCCCCGACATCTCTGGGAGTTTATTTGTGAAGACAGAACCAAAGTATGTATTTAATTGGTCTGCCATTTCTTTGTTCCCCATTATAAATTCCCCTGATTCTGACTGCAAGAGACCTACGCTTGACTTCACCAATCTTTTTCTCTTCACATATCTATAGAAGCTTTTACAGTCAGTTTTTATGTTCCCTGCCAGCTTACTCTCATATTCTATTTTCCCCCTCTTAATTAATCTCTTTGTCCTCCTTTGCTGAATCCTAAACTGCTCCCAATCCTCAGGTTTGCTGCTTTTTCTGGCCAATTTACATGTCCTCTCCTTGGATCTTATGCTAGCCCTAATTTCCCTTGTTAGCCACAGTTGAGTCACCTTTTTTGTTTTATTTTTATGCCAAACAGGGATGAACAAATTCTATAGTTCATCCATGCGATGTTTAAATGTTTGCCATTGCCTATCCACCATCAACCCTTTAAGTAACACTCCCCAATCCATCCTAGCCAACTCGCGCCTCATACACTGTAGTTTCCTTTATTTAAATTCAGGACCCTAGTCTCTGAGTCAACTACTTCACTCTCCATCTTAATGAAGAATTCTATTATATTATGATCGCTCCTCCCCAAGGGGCCTTGCACAACAAGATTGCTAATTAATCCTTTCTCATTACATAATACCCAGTCTAAGATGGCCTGTTCTCTAGTTGGTTCCTTGACATATTGTTCCAGAAAACCATCCCGTATACACTCTTGGAATTCCTCCTCCACAGTATTGTTACTAATTTGCTTAGCCCAATTTATATGTAGATTAAAGTCACCCATGATAACTGCTGTGCCCTTATTGCACGTGTCTCTAACTTTCCATTTAATGCCATCCCCAACCTCAGCATAACTGTTTGGGGGTCTGTATACAACTCCCACTAACGTTTTCTGCCCCTTGGTATTTCTCAGCTCTACCCATACAGATTCCACATCATCAGAGCTAATATCCTTCCTTACTATTGTGTTAATCTCCTCTTTAACCAGCAATGCTACCCCACTTCCTTTTCCTTTTTGTCTGTCCTTCCTGAATATTGAATACCCCTGGATGTTGAATTCCCAGCCTTGGTCACCCTGGAGCCATGTCTCCGTAATCCCAATTATATCATATCCGTTTACATCTATTTGCGCAGCTAATTCATCCACCTTATTACGAATACTCCTCGCATTAAGACACAAAGCCTTCAGGCTTGTTTTTTTAACACTCTTAGTCCTTTTAGAATTATTATTTACTGTAGCCCTGTTTGATTTACACCCTTGATTTCTCTGCCTTCCACTTTTGCTTTTCTCCTTCCTGTCTTTTGCTTCTATCCTTGCTTCCCTTTCCTCTGTTTCCCTGCACAGGTTCCCAACCCCCTGCCATTTTAGTTTAAACCCTCCCCAACAGCACTCGCAAACACTCCCCCTAGGACATCAGTCCCGGTCCTGCCCAGGTGCAAACCGTCCAGTTTGTACTGGTCCCACCTCCCCCAGAACCGGTTCCAATGTCCCAGGAATTTGAATCCCTCCCCCTTGCACCATTCCTCTAGCCACGTATTCATTTGAAATATCCTTCTATTTCTACTCTGACCAGCACGTGGCACCGGTAGCAATCCTGAGATTACTACCTTTGAGGTCCTATTTTTTAATTTACCTCCTAACTCCCTATATTCTGCTTTTAGGACCTCATCCCGTTTTTTACCTATATCGTTGGTACCTATATGCACCACGACAACTGGCTGTTCACCCTCCCCCTCCAGAATGCCCTGCAGCCGCTCTGAGACATCCTTGACCCTTGCACCAGGGAGGCAACATACCATCCTGGAGTCTCGTTTATGGCCGCAGAAACGCCTATCTATTCCCCTTACAATAGAATCCCCTATCACTATAGCTCTCCCGCTCTTTTTCCTCCCGTCCTGTGCAGCAGAACCACCCATGGTGCCAGGAAGTTGGCTGCTGCTGCCTTCCCCCGATAAGCCATCTCCCTTAACAATATCCAAAGTGGTATATCTGTTTGAGAGGGGGATGTCCACAGGGGACCCCTGCACTACCTGCCTGCGCCTACTACTGTGCCTGGTGGTCACCCATTCCCTTCCTGCCTGTGCAGCCTTTACCTGCGGTGTGACCAACTCCCTAAACGTGCTATCCACGATGTCCTCAGCATCGCGAATGCTCCAGTATGCATCCATTCGCAGCTCCAGTGCCGCAATGCGGTCTGCCAGTAGCTGCAGCTGGATACACTTCCCGCACACATGGTCAACAGGGACACAGGAAGTGTCCCTGATTTCCCACATAGTGCAGGAGGAGCATGCCACGGGGCTGAGCTGTGCTGCCATGACTTATCCTTTAATTAATTTAAATTAACTCAAATCAATACCACAAATTACACTACAATTAAATGATATACTCAAGCGCCCTTGTATACTAGCACTCCCTGCTACACAACAGAGACCTTAGAAACTATAACCACAAAAATTAGGACCTACTAAACTTTATAAACTATTAACCTTAACTGTCAAACTACAGAGTAGTATAAATACTCACCTGGCCGTACTCACCCAATCAGCTGCTTCCTCTTGTCCGCGTCACTTTTTGAATTGTGACGTGGCTCTGGAACGCCGCCGCCGCCGGTCTGTGAGATTGGTAAACCTCTGAAAAAAGCCCGCGAAAGTGAGTTGAACTACTCACTGTGCTGCTGCTCTCTCCGCTCCTGACACTGGCCTCTACCAGGGAGTGGAAGAGAGGGAGAGTGCCGTTCCTCCACGGAGGAGGGAGAAACGACTGCCCTGGGCTGAAGATCCTGGGGACCCAGATCTCAGGGACTTGCTCTGCCAAAGATCTAAGATTAGGGAGCATCGATCTTGGGAAAGTAGGTTTCATGAATAAGATGGAGAAGCTGGGACTGTTCTCCTTACAGCAATGAAGGTTAAGGGGAGATTTAATGGAGATGTTCAAAATTATGAGGGATTTTGATAGAGTACATAGGGAGAAACTGTTTCCAGTGGCAGGAGGGTCGGTAACCAGAGGACACAGATTTAAGATAAATGACAAAAGAACCAGAGGGAGATAGAACTATAAAATATTACAGTACAGAAGGAGGCCATTCGGCCCATCGAGTCTGTTTTTTTATTCGTTTATGGGAACAGGGCGTCGCTGGCAAGGCCAGCATTTATTTTCCATCCCTAATTGCCCTTGAGAAGGTGGTGGTGAGCCACCTTCTTGAACCGCTGCAGTCCGTGTGGTGAAGGTGCTCCCACAGTGCTGTTGGGGAGGGAGTTCCAGGATTTTGACCCAGCGACGATGAAGGATCGGCGATATACTTCCAAGTCAGGATGGTGTGCTACTGTAGTTTGGAGGGGATGAGGCCAGGCAGAGCAGTGCCACCTGCTGGAGGAGAGAGGGACAGGAGGGCGAGGAGGGCTCCAGATTGGTGGTGATTTGCTGCACAGACGGGGCCATCATGAGAGAGCAGCCGTTACCACCAGCACAGGCTCAAGCTCAGGAACCAGGTGAGGTGGATGGCTTAAGAGAATCTGAAGAGGGCAGTTCAGATGTCCTCCTAGGACACCCTCGAGAGGCTGTGGGCTGTGATGGCCCGGCCTCAGACTGCACCATCTCAGCATGGGCTTCAGCGGTCTGGGCCGCCTGGCTGACACAGGCTACTGCAAGGACAATGGTGGGGTGACTGGGGAGGGAGCAGGAATGCTGCCACTCGAGATGAGGCCAGTAGGTTCCAGCTCCATGATCCCCGCACCACTACCTCGGGGTATCTGCTGGAGGGCAGATCTCTGGGCAGCTGAGACACTCTGCAAGCCCCTTTCAACCCAGGAGCCCAAAGCCACCATGACAGCCGCCTGGGCTTCCATTGCAGCCGTTTGCCGTTCCATGGAAGCTGCAATGACTGCTGTGGAAGCTGAGACCTCAGTCATCAGACGCTGCGTGATGTTGGGCTCCACAGGTCACTGGATGGAATTGGTCAGCCTCTCCCCGCTGGATTCCAGGCTCTGCATCAAGCCACGGCTCAAGCTGGTGGCGGACTCCTCCATTCCTGTAAGCTTTCGGCCAGGCTGTCCATTGCACCAAGTATTTGGTTTGTCAATCCCTTCTTCTGAAGCTTGGCCCTGCGAGGTCCCCACCTGACTCCTCTACAGCAGAGCTAGTATGCAACCTTGCCCCCTGGCAAGGTGGTACCTGTGGTGACCCTTCCACCCAGCGTGGCTGCTGCCCACTAGTGTCCGGTGCGTGACACTACGAGGATCCATGTTCTACCCTAGTCTCTCTAGGCTATGCGTGGTGCCAGTCTCTGAGCTGGTGCCTGCGACAGTGGTAGCGATTGACACAGTGCCTTCTTCCTCACTCTCCTTCTCCTCAGGGAGTGAGGTGGCTCTTCTTCCTCTTCCCGTTCCTCCGGGGGGGAGGGGGGGGGAGGGGTCGTGAGGTGGGTCTTGCTCCTGGGAGCCTGCAGTGATAAAGCTGGAAGGGTCAGGGTGCAGCACGTGTGGCCACTACAGGAGGATGTGTGTGATGAGACCATATGGAGCTTGTGAGTGAGGATAAGTTTGGGGGATTAGAAATCAGGAATAGTTGTGGATATGTAAGGAATCTGGAGTGGCCACATATCTCTGGGCGAGATGCCCCTATGGCCACGGTGTCTGCCACTCCCCTCCTGATCACGCCCAGCACTGCCTGCTCAAGGGGAGTGATCTCATGGAGTTGTCCTTCCCCATCCCTGGTCAGCTCCTGCTGCCGCCTGTTATGTGCTATCTTGCCCTGGAAGAGAGAGAGTGGTGATCGTGAATGAGTGTATTGGCAGGTGTGGTTGTGTGTGTGTGATGCCTCACATGGTTGAAGAGCTGTGAGATGTGTCTGAGGTGTGAGTAGTGCCTGTGAAGGATGCAATAGTGTGGGGTGTGTGAATGTCAGTGTGTAGTTGGATGGTGGATGCAGCCTGTTGATGTTGTGATGCTGGTGGTGGTGGTGCAGTCATTGAGAAGTGTGTTTGTGCGATGGGATCTTACCTTGACCACTCGTGTCAAATCGTTAATTTTTTTGTGGGACTGGAGCCATGTCCTGGGGGCAGGGCTCCTGGCTGTGACCTCCTCGGCAATCTCTTCCCACATCCGCCGCATTATTTGTCTCTGTGGCCTCCTTCCCCCTGCGGGTACAGGACGTCCCTCTTGCTCTGGACTTCCTCCACCAGGACCCTCGGTGCCGCCTCTGAGAACCTGTGAGCCCTCTCCCTCGGTCCCCGAGCCATCCTGAAACGCACTGTTGTCTGTCAGCCAGCCCACTCCACACCTTCGGTGGAAGTGCGTGCGCGGAGGCTGCAGACGCTGCTTCATGAAAATTGCTCCTAATCAGCAGTTGAGTGCTAAACGTGCAGGCTTCCGGTTTAGCACCTCCAGGCACGTTTCAAACATGGTAATCAGCAATTAGCCCCAAAATTGCAGGCTAACTCCAGACTTCTAAACAAGCGTGTCTTATTCGCACAACACCCACTTAGTGCCTGTTTACACCCTTCCCCAAAATAACCCCCAAGAGCTCTCCTTACCAAATAAAACAGCCATGATCGACAATGGAGGTGAGAGATAACATAAAACAACAACACCTTGCCTTTATATAGCACTTTTAACGTAGTAAAACGTCCCAAGGCGCTTCACAGGAGCGATTATCAAACAAAATTTGACACCGAGCCACATAAGGAGATATTAGGGTAGGTGACCAAAAGCTTAGTCAAAGAGGTAGGTTTTAAGGAGCGTCTTAAAGGAGGAGAGAGAGGTAGCGAGGCGGAGAGGTTTAGGGAGTGAATCCCAGAGCTTAGGGCCCAGGCAGCAGAAGGCACGGCCACCAAAGGTTGAGCGATTATAATCGGGGATGCTCAAGAGGGCAGAATTAGAGAATTAGAGGAGCGCAGATATCTCGGGGGTGGGTGGGGGGGGGGGGGTGGTGTCGGGGGCTGAAGAAGATTACAGAGATAGGGAGGGGCGTTTTGAAAACAAGGATGAGAATTTTTGAAATCGAGGCGCTGCTTAACCGGGAGCCAGTGTAGGTCAGCAAGCACAGGGGTGATGGGTGAGCGGGACTTGGTGCGAGTTAGGACACGGGCAGCTGAGTTTTGGATGACCTCAAGTTTACGTAGGGTGGAATGTGGGAGGCCAGCCAGGAGTGTGATGAAATAGTCAGTCTAGAGGTAACAAAGGCATGGATGAGGGTTTCAGCAGCGGATGAGCTGAGGCAAGGGCGAAGACAGGCGATGTTCCGGAGGTGGAAGTAGGCGGTCTCAGTGATGGTGCGGATATGTGGATGGAAGCTCATCTCAGGGTCAAATATGACACCAAGGTTGCAAACAATGTTCCCTCTAAGCTGTGTGACCGGGCAGTAATGTGAAAAATTCCACTCAGGTCGCTCACCGCACATGCGCAGAAATTTAAAGGGACCGCGCATTAAAAGAAACAGGCCGGGCAGAACACCGCGCCGCTCACAGGGAACGCTGGTTGCAAACAGTCTGGTTCAGCCTCGGACAGTTGCCAAGGAGAGGGATGGAGTCGGTGGCTAGTGAACGGAGTATGTGGTGGGAACCGAAGACAATGGTGCAAAGCGTGTAGTGTAGATCCAGGGAACTGGGAGAGATATAAACAACAGCAAAAAAGATAGTAAGAGCAGCAAAAAGGGAATACGAAAAGAAACTTGCGAGGGATATCAAGATTAACACAAAAAGGCAAACGGAATGTTAGCCTGTATAACTAGAGGGTTAGACTATAAAGGGGAGGTAGTTTTTCTACAGCTATACAAAGCCCTGGTTAGACCACATCTGGAGCACTGGGTACAGTTCTGGGCACCGCAGCTTAGAAAGGATATACTGACCTTGGAAGGAGCGCAGCGCAGATTCACCAGAATGTTACCAGGGCTCCAAGGGTTAGATTATGAGGAGAGATTACAGAAACTAGGCTTGTATTCCCTGGAATATAGAATGTTAAGGGGTGATTTGATTAAGGATTTTAGGATTTTGAAAGGAATTGATAGGGTAGATACAGAGAAACTTTTCCACTGCTGGTGGAGTCTAGGACACGGGGACAGAACCTTAAAATCAGAGCCAGACCATTCAGGAGAGAAGTTCAGAAACACTTCTTCACACAAAGGGTGGTAGAAGTGTGGAATTCTCTCTGACAAAAAGCAGTAGATGCTAGCTCAATTAATAATTCTAAATCTGAGATCGATAGATTTTTGCTAGATCAGAGTATAAAGGCATATGGAGCCGAGGCTGGAGGATGGAGTTAGGATACAGATCAGCCATGATCTCACTGAATGGGGGAACAGGCTCGAGGAGCTGAATGGCCTCCTCCTGTTACTATGTGCCTTCCTGTGTGCCGGCTCGAACTTTCACTCCATGCTATCCAGGTCCGTCTGGACACAGCACTTTCACAGGGCTTCCCAGACTGGATTGGGACTCATTGGCCTGGGGTCAGCAGCACAGCCAAGCCTGTGCCCTGTACAAGCAGGCTGGAGAGAGTGGTAAGATATGTGGAGGTCTCTCACGGCCCACTCCAATACCAGCGCCTGAGACAGCTTCCGACCTGAGCTCGGCTCCCCCTTAACAATGTAAACGGCAAACCGGAAACGATCCCTCGGGAGCAGCGGCTTCACGGAGACCAGAGTCACCGCAGCTCTCGAACGGTCCACAGCAATCTTCCCAACCTCGCAGGGAGCTCCCCCTAGAAGCAGCAGCTGGAATGAGGAAGATATCTGGGAAAAAGAGCAGGAGTTTCTGCTCGGGGCGCGATCGGCAAATTGCGCCCAGAATGCGTCGGACACGGCGTCGGTTTTCCCGAGGTGAAGATACGCTCAGATTTCCTCATTAGTATCAGACCGAACGTTCCATCTCCGCTGACTCAGTGCCATCGAGAAGCGTAATCGATCGGTGACTGGATCAAGGGCAATGGGGCCTCAAGGGGCTGGGGTGTGGCTAAAGATAAATGGTAAGGAAATAAAAACTCCCTTTACAGTGATGCTGGTGACCACAAGGTACGCAGAGCTGTTCTTTCTGTTTAAACCCATTGATTTTTCTGCAGCTGCAGGGCCGGCCTGTGGCTTTAATTGACGACAGGTCAAGTGAGTAACACTGGAATCATGTGACCACGGCCGCCTGTGCGCCCGAGAGTCTGGGCGCAATGTGATGATCACCTCGAACGGGGCGGTCGGCGGAAGCTGGTCGTGCCGACCTGGGCGTGTGGCCAGTTCTGTGGGCGGGCACTGCTTCAGGAGAAGCGACTGTTGAACTAGTGTAAAGGATCACCGATACTCCAGTGTAAAGCGGTTCTGGCTGCAACTCAGTTATGCTTGAAATCCCGCGAGCTTTTGTGCTCTTGTATTTGATTCGATCCCGCCCGGATTCAGCTGTTATCAGGGCAGAAACTCCCGCCCAGTGTAAGAAATAGTTACAGTTCGATTGTGGGAAATTATTGGAAGCTGAACTTCGTTTCTGAAATTAAATATTGTTCGAGTACTTAGACCTCAGAGTTCCTGGCTGTGGATGCTCAGAACTACCAGATGTGCATCTGTCGAGAAGCAGCGGTTTAAACTATCACCAGGTGGCAGCAAAACTCTGTTTTAAAAGCAAAATTCAGGTTGTGCATTTAGACAGACAGTTGATCTCAGTGTCCTTGAGCTAGATGGAGAATTCCTGCTCCTGATCACGATCCTCTGGAAGGTGCCTGCCTGTGGAAGTTAGCTGAGGACAGGGTTTGGCTCGGGCATCAACAAGATGGACCTGCCCTGGGGCTGAACACAATGTCCAGATAGTCCTGTCCTGGGGGGGAAGAACACAATGTCCAGATGGATCTGTCCTGGGGCAGAACACAATGTCCAGATGGATCTGTCCTGGGGCAGAACACAATGTCCAGATGGACTTGTCCTGGGAAAGAACACAATGTCCAGATGGACCTGCCCTGGGGAAGAACACAATGTCCAGATGGACCTGTCCTGGGGAAGAACACAATGTCCAGATGGATCTGCCCTGGGGCAGAACACAATGTCCAGATGGACTTGTCTTGGGGAAGAACACAATGTCCAGATGGATCTGTCCTGGGGAAGAACACAATGTCCAGATGGATCTGTCCTGGGGAAGAACACAATGTCCAGATGGATCTTCCCTGGGGCAGAACACAATGTCCAGATGGACCTGTCCTGGGGAAGAACACAATGTCCAGATGGATCTTCCCTGGGGCAGAACACAATGTCCAGATGGACCTGTCCTGGGGAAGAACACAATGTCCAGATGGACCTGCCCTGGGGGCAGTAACACAATGTCCAGATGGACCGTCCTGGGGAAGAACACAATGTCCAGATGGATCTTCCCTGGGGCAGAACACAATGTCCAGATGGACCTGTCCTGGGGAAGAACACAATGTCCAGATGGACCTGCCCTGGGGAAGAACACAATGTCCAGATGGACCTGTCCTGGGGCAGAACACAATGTCCAGATGGATCTGTCCTGGGGAAGAACACAATGTCCAGATGGACCTGTCCTGGGGAAGAACACAATGTCCAGATGGATCTGCCCTGGGGCAGAACACAATGTCCAGATGGACCTGCCCTGGGGAAGAACACAATGTCCAGATGGACCTGTCCTGGGGAAGAACACAATGTCCAGATGGACCTGTCCTGGGGAAGAACACAATGTCCAGATGGATCTGCCCTGGGGCAGAACACAATGTCCAGATGGACCTGTCCTGGGGAAGAACACAATGTCCAGATGGATCTGCCCTGGGGCAGAACACAATGTCCAGATGGACCTGCCCTGGGGAAGAACACAATGTCCAGATGGATCTGCCCTGGGGCAGAACACAATGTCCAGATGGACCTGCCCTGGGGAAGAACACAATGTCCAGATGGACCTGTCCTGGGGAAGAACACAATGTCCAGATGGATCTGCCCTGGGGCAGAACACAATGTCCAGATGGACCTGTCCTGGGGAAGAACACAATGTCCAGATGGATCTGCCCTGGGGCAGAACACAATGTCCAGATGGACCTGCCCTGGGGAAGAACACAATGTCCAGATGGTCATCACTTTCTAAATTAACACTTGTTGAAAACCTCCCTCAGCAAAACAGGGGAAGCAGCCCTGAGACATCACTGTCGATCAGTATTGTGTGGACCAATCAGATCACTCAGGCACACTCACTCAAGGCTCCTTATTTACATGACCTGATGAGATGAAAATTTGAAATGAAAACATCGAACAACAAGTCGCTAAATACACATTATTTAATAGTTACAAGAAACAGATTTTTACAGGGAAGTATTTCTCATGAAATATGAAATGTAACACCTAAAGATGTTTAAGATCCCACATTGTTGGGTTTGTTTATGGAGTGGGATATACAGTGACTGTCTCATATTTTAACATCTATAATAAGACAGTATCTAAAGTGGGGAGAGGGCAGGGCAGGTGATGGGAGGAGGGAGATACCTTGGGTTCAGCCTCCCTTTGACCTCAGTGCCCTACAGGAGCTGCCTGGCTCACATGGCTTCCCTGTCCCCCACTCCCCCTCTCCCCTCCCCTCCCCTTCTCCTCCACTCTCCCCTCCCCTTCCCATCCCCTCCCCTCTCCCCTCCCCCTCCCCTACCCTCTCCCTCCCCTCCCCCTCCCCTCCCCACTCCCTCCCCTCCCATCCCCTCGCCTCTCCCTACCCTCTCCCTCCCCCTCCCCTACCCTCTCCCTCCCCTCCCCCTCCCCTCCCCTCTCCCTCCCCTCCCATCCCCTCGCCTCTCCCTCTCCCTACCCTCTCCCTCCCCATCTCCGTCCCAACCCCTCTCCCTCCCCATCTCCATCCCATCCCCTTCCCTCCCCTCCCCCCATTCCATCCCATCCCCTTCCCCTCCTCTCCCCCTTCTCCCCTCCCCACACCTCCCCTTCCATCCCCTCCCTCTCGCATCCCCTCCTCTTCCGATTTTGACCCAGCGACGATGAAGGATCGGTGATATACTTCTAAGTTAGGATGGTGTGTGACTTGGAGGGCAACTTGCAGGTGATGGTGTTCCCATGCGCCTGCTGCCCTTGTCCTTCTAGGTGGAAGAGGTCGCGGGTTTGGGAGGTGCTGCCGAAGAAGCCTTAGCGAGTTGCTGCAGTGCATCTTGTAGATGGTGTACACTGCAGCCACGGTATTCGGCAATGGTAATGCCGTTGAATGTCAAGGGGCGGTGGTTAGACTCTCGCTTGTTGGAGATAGTCATTGCCTGGCACTTCTGTGGCGTGAATGTTACCTGCCACTTATCAGCCCAAACCTGAACATCATCCAGGTCTTGTTGCATGCGGGCATGGACTGTTTCATTATCTGTGGAGTTGCGAATGGCGCTGAACACTGTGCAGTCATCAGCAAACATCCCCATTTCTAACCTTATGTTGGAGGAAAGGTCATTGATGAAGCAGCTGAAGATGGTTCGGTCTAGGACATTGCCCTGAGGAACTCCTGCAACGATGTCCTGGGGCTGTGATGATTGACCTTCAACCACCACAACCATCTTCCTTTGTGCTAGGTATGACTCCAGCCAGTGGAGAGTTTTCCCCCTGATTCCCATTGACTTCAGTTTTACTAGGGTTCCTTGATGCCACACTCGGTCAAATGCTGCCTTGATGTCAAGGGCAGTCACTCTCACCTCACCTCTGGAATTCAGCTCCTTTGTCCATGTTTGGACCAAGGCTGTAATGAGGTCGGGAGCTGAGTGGTCCTGGCCGAACCCAAACTGGGCATCAGTGAGCAGGTTATTGGTGAGTAAGTGCCACTTGATAGCATTGTCGATGACACCTTCCATCACTTTGCTGATGATGGAGAGTAGACTGATGGGGCGGTAATTGGCCGGATTGGATTTGTCCTGCTTTTTGTGGACAGGACATACCTGGGCAGTTTTCCACATTGTTGATAGATGCCAGTGTTGTAGCTGTACTGGAACAGCTTGGCTGGAGGTGCAGCTAGTTCTGGAGCATAAGTCTTCAGCACGACAGCCAGGATGTTGTCGGGGCCCACATCTTTTGCTGTATCCAGTGCGCTCAGCCGTTTCTTGATATCACGTGGAGTGAATCGAATTGGCTGAAGACTGGCTTCTGTAGTGGTCGGGACCTCAGGAGGAGTCCGATATGGATCATCCACTCGACACTTCTGGCTGAAGATGGTTGCAAACGCTTCAGCTTTGTCTCCCCTCCCCTCCCCTCTCCCCCTCCCCCCACTCCATGTCTCTTTTTAAAAACTTTTTTCTCTCCATCATATGTCACATCTGTCTTTTTTTTTCTCTACTTACCTTTTCCGCTCTAAGACTACTTTTTCAGCCAGAAGTGCTGAGTGGATGATCCATCTCGGCCTCCTCCTGAGGTGAGAGTGACTGCCCTTGACATCAAGGCAGCATTTGACCGAGTGTGGCATCAAGGAGCCCCAGTGAAATTGAAGTCAATGGGAATCGGGGGGGAAACCATCTTCAGCTGCTTCATCAATGACCTTCCCTCCATCATAAGGTCAGAAGTGGGGATGTTCGCTGATGACTGCACAGTGTTCAGTGCCATTCGCAACTCCTCAGATAATGAAGCAGTCCATGCCTGCATGCAACAAGACCTGGACGACGTTCAGGCTTGGGCTGATAAGTGGCAGGTAATATTCGCGCCACACAAGTGCCAGGCAATGACTATCTCCAACAGGCGAGCGTCTAACCACCGCCCTTGACATTCAACAGCATTACTATCGCCGAATCCCCCTCCATCAATATCCTGGGGGTCACCATTGACCAGAAACTTAACTGGACCAGCCACATAAATACTGTGGCAACAAGAGCAGGTCAGAGGCTGGGTATTCTGCAGCGAGTCTCACCTCCTGACTCCCCAAAGCCTTTCCACCATCTACAAGGCACAAGTCAGGAGTGTGATGGAATACTCTCCACTTGCCTGGATGAGTGCAGCTCCAACAACACTCAAGAAGCTCGACACCATCCAAGCCTTGAATATACTCAACGACTGAGCCTCCACAACCCTCTGGAGTGGAGAATTCCAAAGATTCCTTACCAAAGACAACCCTTTGAGTAAAGAAATTTCTCCTCAACTCAGTCCTAAATGGCCAACCCCTTATCCTGAGACTGTGACCCCTAGTTCTGGACTCTCCAGCTAAGGGAAACATCCTCTCAGTGTCTACCCTGTCAATCTCTCTATGAATTTTATACGTTTCAATGAGATCACCTCTCGTTCTTCTAAACTCCAGAGAATATCGGCCCATTCTACACAATCTCTCCTCATGGGACAACACTCATCTTTGCGGTCCTCAACTCCTCTCCTAATTGCTTTCAGTTTTCTATGTCCTTTACTTCTCCTTTTCACTTTTCTTACTTACCGTTTTCTCTCATCTGTTATTTTTCTGTTTGCTATCGTTCTCCTCAGTCCTTTCTCTGTCCACTGCTCACTCTATCCACTCCTCCAGTTAGTTAGCTGCTCTTCTCAATGCCTAAAATTCCTTTCCTCTCTTTCTAATTTCATTCTTCTGCTTTCTCGAATTCCTCCAACTCTGACCTCTTAAACATCCCCAATTTTCTTCCCTCCACCATTGGCGGCCGTGCCTTCTGTTGCCTGGGCCCTGAGCTCTGGAATTCCATCCCTAAACCTCTCCGCTTCTCTCTTTTCCTTTAAGACCCTCCTTAAAACCCACCTCTTTGACCAAGCTTTCAGTCACCTGTCCTAATATCTCTTTATGTGGCTCGGTGTCAAGGATTTGCTGATCATGCTCCTGTGAAGCGCCCTGGGATGTTTTCCGATGTTAAAGATGCTGTATAAAGGCAAGTTGTTGATGTTGGTCGCATCTCTTTTAATTGTATTTTCTTTTTACGCTGATCGCTCCTTTGTAATTCTCTCCTCTCATTACTCTTGTCTTAGAACATAAGAAATAGGAGCAGGAGTAGGCCATTCGGCCCTTCGAGCCTGCTCCACCATTCAATGAGATCATGGCTGATCTTCTGCCTCAACTCCATTCACCGGCCCTATCGCCATATCCCTTGATGCCTTTACTAGTCAGAAATCTATCGACTTCTGTTTTGAATATACCCAATGACTGAACCTCCACAGCCCTCTGGGGTAGAGAATTCCAAAGATTCACCACCCTCTGTGTGAAGAAATTTCTTCTCATCTCAGTCCTGAATAGCCTACCCTTTATCCTGAGGCTGTGGCCCCTGGTTCTAGACTCCCCAGCCAAGGGAAACATTCTCCCAGCATCCACCCTATCAAGCCCTGTAATAATTTTGTATGCTTCAATGAGATCCCCTCCCATTCTTCTGAATTCAAGAGAATACAGGCCTAGTTTACTCAATCTCTTCTCATACGACAGTCCCGCCATCCCAGGAATCAATATCGTGAACCTTCGTTGCACTCCCTCTATAGCAAGTAAATCCTTCCTTAGGTAAGGAGACCAAAATTGTACACAGTACTCCAGGTGTGGTCTCACCAAGGCCCTATATAAATGGAGTAAGACTTCTTTACTCCTGTACTCAAATCCTCTTGTAATGAAGGCCAGCATACCATTTGCCTTCCTAATGGCTTGTTGCACCGGCACATTCACTTTCAGTGACTCATGTACAAGGACACCCAAGCCCCTTTGAGCATCTGCATTCCCCAATCTTTCACCATTTAGGAAATACTCTGCCTTTCTGCTTTTTCTACCAAAGTGGATAACTTCACATTTATCCACATTATATTCCATCTGCCATGTTCTTGCCCACTCACTGAGCCTGTCGAAATCCCTTTGAAGCCTCTTCACATCCTCTTCACAACTGACACAGCCACCTAGCTTTGTATCATCAGCAAATTTGGAAATGTTACATTTAGTCCCCTCATCCAAATCATTGATATAGATTGTGAATAGCTGGGGCCCAAGCACCGATCCTTGAGGTACCCCACTAGTCACAGCCTGCCATCCTGAAAAAGACCCGTTTATCCTTACTCTTTGTTTTCTGTCTGTTAACCAATTCTCAATCCATGCTAGTATATTACCCCCAATTCCATGTGCCCTAATTTTGTTCACCAACCTCTTGTGTGGGACCTTATCAAAGGCCTTCTGAAAATCCAAATATGCCACATCTACCGGTTCCCCTTTGTCTACTCCACTAGTTACATCCTCAAAGAACTCCAATAGGTTTGTCAAACAGGATTTCCCTTTCATAAATCCATGTTGACTCTGCCCAATCTTACTATTAGTTTCCAAGTGCCCAGTTATTGCATCCTTTATAATAGATTCCAGCATTTTCCCAACTACTGATGTGAGGCTAACAGGTCTGTAGTTCCCCGTTTTCTCTCTCCCGCCTTTCTTAAATAGCAGGGTTACATTTGCTATCCTCCAATCTGCAGGAACCGTTCCAGAATCTGTAGAATTTTGGAAGATGACAACCAATGCGTCCGCTATCCCAATGGCCACCTCTTTCAAAACCCTAGAATGTAGGTCATCCGGTCCTTGGGATTTATCGACTTTTAGTCCCATTAATTTTGCTAGTACTGTTTTTTTACTAATAACAATTTCTTTAAGTTCCTCATTCTCGCCACACCCTTGGTTTTCTCGTATTTCTGGGAGGATTTTTGTGTTTTCCTCCGTGAAGACAGAAACAAAGTATTTATTTAATTTCTTGCCATTTCCTCATTCCCCATTATAAATTCTCCCGTCTCTGACTGTAAAGGACCTACATTAACCTTCGCCAGTCTTTTCCTTTTCACATACCTATAGAAGCTTTTACAATCCGTTTTTATATTTTTCGCTAGTTTGTGCTTATATTCCATTTTCCCTTTCTTTATCAATTTCTTGGTCCCCCTTTGCTGATTTCTAAAAAGATCCCAATCCTCAGGCTGACCGCTTTTTCTGGCAACTTTATAAGCTTCCTCCTTTGACTTAATACTTGCTTTAATTTCTTTTGTTAGCCATGGTTGGATCATTTTTCCTTTTGGATTTTTATCCCTAGAGGAATATATGTTTGTTGCAAATTATGCATTATTTCCTTGAATGTTAGCCATTGTATGTCCACCTTCATACCTTTTAGTGTAGTCTCCCAATCTACCATGGCCAACTTGTCCCTCATACCCTTGTAGTTTCCTCTGTTTAGATTGAAGACCTTAGTTTCAGATTGGACTACATCACTCTCAAACTTTATGTAAAATTCAATCATATTATGGTCATTGTCCCTAAAGGCCCCTTTACCACAAGATTATTGATTAGCCCTTTCTCTTCCTGATTTCTTTTTTCTAATTTATGTTTCCTCTCCACATTTACTTTCCTCTGTCCTACATGGGATTTTTTTTCTTTTTCTTCATCTGATTTCTACTTCCTTTTTTCGATTTCCCCTTTCCTGTCCTTCTAACACCGTTTATTTCCAGTCACCTCTTCCTCTTCTCTTGTCCTCTTTTTCCACTTACTTTTTTATTCTCCAAATCTCTCATTTGTACACTCCCCTTTTTGCTCCTTTTCACCCTTCTCATTTTTTATTTAACGTTCCTCTGCAGAACTCATTTTTCTGTTTCAGTTTTCCTTTCCTTGTCTCTCTTACATTTTACTTACCCTTTACTATCCTCAACTCTTTATTTTCAATGTACTCTCCTTTTTCCTCTCTTTCTCTCATTCTCATTGCTCTCATTTTACTATTTTATTTATCTTCTCATCTTAATTCTACTTATCTTTTTACTTGTTGCTTTTTTCTCTCCTTCTCAAACCGTTTTCTGCTTATTATTTCTCATTGTACCTACACCTTTTCTCTCTCCTCAATTCCAATCTTTGCTCTGTAGCTGGTCCTTTCCATATAACCTTTCTTTTACTCGTTTTTCTCTATCTTTTGTTACTTATCCAGTAACAGTTTAGAAAGAAAGACTTGCATTTTCACCACCTCAGGATGTCCCAAAGCGCTTCACAGCCAATGAAATACTTTTTGAAGTGTAATCACTGTTGTAATGTAGGAAACACGGCAGCCAATTTGCGCACAGCAAGATCCCACAAACAGCAATGTGATAATCTGTTTTAGTGATGTTGATTGAGGGATAAATATTGGCCAGGACACCGGGGAGAACTCCCCTGCTCTTCTTCGATCTTTTACGTCCACCTGTGAGAGCAGACGGGGCCTCAGTACTTGGGTTAACACAGTAACATGATAACACAGTCAGTAACTGTATAACTGTCAGAAACTGGATAACACAGTCAGTAACTGTATAACTGTCAGAAACTGGATAACACAGTCAGTAACTGTATAACTGTCAGAAACTGGATAATACAGTCAGTAACAGAATATTACAATCAGTAAGAGAAATACAGTCAGTAACAGGGAAATACAACGTTACAGGCAGCTGTTTACATAGAGGATTTCCATTCTGAATGTTTACATAGGCAGTTTGACTTTGAAGTGTTTACACGAACATGTAACCAAAAATCCTGACAGCAGGAATTTGGACAGTAAGTGCTTGTACAAAGAATATTTTATAATATCGTAGTCAATATTAGTGGAGTTACACACAGGGAGTCAAATCCAAGGTTAGTCTTCAGGTGATCGGGGCCAGAGGGCGTGCAGTTGTCATTCTGTCCCTATTTTGACTCATTCTTCTGGAGTGTCCATGGTTCTTCTGTCGAAGTTACAGCAGATGATCGGGAGACCACACCCCCTCCCACCCTTCCACCCCCGGAAAAACACCCCTTTCATTTTAAATTAGTGTTTATGCTCCAATAGCTAAACTTACAGCAGTTTGAGAAGCAGAGTTTCGGATGAGACGTTAAACCGAGGCCCCGTCTGCTCTCTTAGGTGGACGTAAAAGATCCCATGGCAATATTTTGAAGAGCAGGGGGAGTTCTCCCCGGTGTCCTGGTCAATATTTATCCCTCAACCAACATCACTAAAAAACAGATTATCTGGTCATTATCACATTGCTGTTTGTGGGAGCTTGCTGTGCACAAATTGGCTGCCGTGTTTCCCACATTACAACAGTGACTACACTTAAGTACTTCACTGGCTGTAAAGCGCTTTGAGATGTCCGGTGGTCGTGAAAGGCGCTACAGAAATGCAGGTCTTTCTCTCTTGTCGTACAGGCTGAGGAACTGGGAGATGCCACAGCACCACCACTGGCAGCAGGGTGTAATTACAGCGTGATAAAAAGAAAAACAGAAACTTGCATTTCTATAGCGCCTTTCACGACCACCAGACTTCCCAAAGCGCTTTACAGCCAATTAAGTACTTTTTTTTGAATAGTAGTCACTGTTGTAATGGAAACAAGGCAGCCAATGTACACACAGCAAGATCCCACAAACAGCAATGAGATAATGACCAAATAATCTGTTTTTTAGTGATGTTGATTGAGGGATAAATATTGGCCCCAGGACACCGGGGAGAACTCCCCTGCTCCTCTTCGAAATTGAACAGCACTATAGAAATGCAAGTTCTTTCTTTCTATTGAGATTTACAAAGAGAAAAATTTGACACAGAAGTGTGACAAAAACATGATAACAAGAAGTATTCGTATGGAGCTATAAAATCGTACAGCAAAGAATTGGGCCCATGGTGCCTGTGCTCTTTGAAAGAGCTCTCCAATTAGTCCCACTCCCCTGCTTGCATGTTTGCATGTCCCTTTAAATGCTGGAGTTGGGATTGCATCACGTGGGTCGTCCTCACGCCCGCTGATGCTAAATGGACGGGAAACCCGGAAATCAGATTTTAATGAAGTGGCTGCACTAAAAAGCCACTGACAGACGTGCTTCACATATTTCTGGGTTTGAGCGGTATCGGGCTCCCCCCCACTCCCAGCGCCTCTGTGCATTAAAATCCAGCCCTATATTGTCAGTCATCCAGCGAGCTCTAGCTTTGGATGCCCTTCCTTTCCCCTCTCATGAGTCTGTACCCGAACCAGCTCCTATTTAAAGGCCTCTCCTTGCTCATTTACTGATATTCTTGGCAAACTTTGATTCCAATCCACCTGGGCCAGATCCCTTTTCAATTCATTTGATTGTTCCCTGTCCTTTTCCATGACTATTCTAAACCTAATAATAATAGTGATCACTGTTTCCCAAATGCTCTCCCACTGAAGCATGCTCCACTTCAACGTTCCCTCAGAGCTGCACAGCCGTCTTCTGGTCCCGGCTTTTCCAATGTGAAATTTCGCACATGCACGAAACTTTGAATGGGCTGTGCAACCCCTTAAAGGAGCCGCGCACCCAAAACAAATTCTGGGGAACATTGCTCCCCTTGACCCACCTCATTCCCCAGGACCAGATCCAGCAATGCCTCCTTCCTCGTTGGGCCGGAAACACACTGATCATGAAAGTTCTCCTGAACACACTTCAGGAATTCTTCCCCCCTCTCTGCCCTTTACACTATTACTATCCCAGTCTATATCAGGATAATTCAAGTCCCCCATTATCACTACTCTAAAGTTCTTGTCTCTTTCTGCAATTTGCCAGCAAATTTGCTCCTCTATCTCCTTCCCACTATTTGGTGGCCTATAGAATACACCCAGTAGCGTAATAGCTGCTCCATTGTCCACCCACTCACTGTCCTCCTGGACACTCTGTAACTGCGGGGTGACCACCTCCTGGAACATGCACTCTGGGAAATTCTCAGCCTCCCGTGTGCCCTGCAGTGACTCCAGCCGCTGCTCAAGCTCAGAAACCCCAAGCTCGAGCTCGAGCATCTGGAGGCACTTCCTGCACACATGAAGCGCCCTGGAGTTCCCACATGGCCCAGGAACTACAGGCAACGGGTCTCAGCTCGCTGCTCCTTCAATCACTTGGGTGAGAGCAGAGGGCTGCAGGCAATGGGTCTCAGCTGTCCCATCATTTCGCTTAAAAGTCTATCTCCCTATGTTATATAAATATGTTTTTAGTTTAGTATTGCCTTACTCCTATTTATTAATCAATTATTTATGGATACCAGATTTTTATTTAATGCAATTCAGATCCCTTTAATGTTGGTATCCTCTACTTAGAGTTAATTTTAATTTTATCCCCTTAGCTCTGTGCTTAAAGCTCTGTGCATTAGCAGATATCCCTCTAATATACCCCTTTTGGAAATGCACTAGTTACAACTGGTCAGTCAACAGCCAGCCACAATAATTAACATCTAGTCAGCGACCCACTAACAACTGCAAAGGCAAAATACTGCGGATGCTGGAAATCTGAAATAAAAACAGAAAATGCTGGAAATACTCAGCAGGACAGGCAACATCTGTGGAGAGAGAAACAGAGTTAACGTTTCAGGTCGATGACCCTTCGTCAGATCCCACTGACAGCTGAATGACTGTTAACAGCTACTGACTTGCAGCTTTAAAGTAAGAAAACTAGGTTAAACTTCAGTTTGATAACGACACACGTTCTGTCCTACTCATCCACTCTCACCAAATTCCCGTCGTCACTCTGTTTAGCAGATTCATCCAACTCTCACCCAGCTCTGTGCTGCAAACTTTGAAATTATACCCTGTATACCCAAGTACAGATCATTAATATATATCAACAAAAGCAGTGGTCCCAACACCGACCCCTGGGGAACACCACTGTACACTGCCCTCCAGTCTGAAAAACAACCACTCACCACCACTCTCCCTCACCACTACTCTCGCTCACCACTACTCTCGCTCACCACTACTCTCCCTCACCACTACTCTCGCTCACCACTACTCTCGCTCACCACTACTCTCCTTCACCACTGCTCTCGCTCACCACTACTCTCCTTCACCACTACTCTCGCTCACCACTACTCTCCCTCACCACTACTCTCGCTCACCACTACTCTTGCTCACCACTACTCTCCTTTACCACTACTCTCGCTCACCACTACTCTCCTTCACTACTCTCGCCTCACACTCCTCTCCATCACCACTACTCTCGCTCACCACTACTCTCGCTCACACTACTCTCCCTCACCCTACTCTCCCTCACCACTACTCTCGGCTCACCACTACTCTCCCTCACCACTACTCTCCTCACCACTACTCTCGCTCACCACTACTCTCCTCACCACTACTCTCCTTCACCACTACTCTCGCTCACACTACTCTCGCTCACCACTACTCTCCTCACAACTACTCTCCTTCACCACTACTCTCCTTCACCACTACTCTCGCTCACCACTACTCTCCTTCACACTACTCTCCTTCACCACTACTCTCGCTTCACACTACTCTAGCTCACCCTATCACGCTCACCACTACTCTCCTTCACCAACTACTCTCGCTCACCACTACTCTCCTTCACCACTACTCTCCTTCACCACTACTCTCGTTCACCACTACTCTCGCTCACCACTACTCTCCTTCACCACTACTCTCGCTCACCACTACTCTCGCTCACCACTACTCTCCTTCACCACTACTCTCGCTCACCACTACTCTCGCTCACCACTACTCTCCTTCACCACTACTCTCGCTCACCACTACTCTCCCTCACCACTACTTTCCTTCACCACTACTCTCGCTCACCACTACTCTCGCTCACCACTACTCTCGCTCACCACTACTCTCGCTCACCACTACTCTCTCTCACCACTACTCTCGCTCACTGTACTCTCGCTCACCACTACTCTCGCTCACCACTACTCTCGCTCACTGTACTCTCGCTCTCCACTACTCTCCCTCACCACTACTCTCGCTCACCACTACTCTCGCTCACCACTACTCTCGCTCACCACTACTCTCGCTCACCACTACTCTCCCTCACCACTACTCTCGCTCACTGTACTCTCGCTCTCCACTACTCTCCCTCACCACTACTCTCGCTCACCACTACTCTCGCTCACCACTACTCTCGCTCACCACTACTCTCGCTCACCACTACTCTCGCTCACCACTACTCTCGCTCACCACTACTCTCGCTCACCACTACTCTCCCTCACCACTACTCTCGCTCACCACTACTCTCGCTCACCACTACTCTCCTTTACCACTACTCTCCTTCACCACTACTCTCGCTCACCACTACTCTCGCTCACCACTACTCTCCTTCACCACTGCTCTCGCTCACCACTACTCTCCCTCACCACTACTCTCCTTCACCACTACTCTCGCTCACCACTACTCTCGCTCACCACTACTCTCGCTCACCACTACTCTCGCTCACCACTACTCTCTCTCACCACTACTCTCGCTCACTGTACTCTCGCTCACCACTACTCTCGCTCACCACTACTCTCCCTCACCACTACTCTCGCTCACTGTACTCTCGCTCTCCACTACTCTCCCTCACCACTACTCTCGCTCACCACTACTCTCGCTCACCACTACTCTCGCTCACCACTACTCTCGCTCACCACTACTCTTGCTCACCACTACTCTCGCTCACCACTACTCTCCCTCACCACTACTCTCGCTCACCACTACTCTCGCTCACCACTACTCTCCTTTACCACTACTCTCCTTCACCACTACTCTCGCTCACCACTACTCTCGCTCACCACTACTCTCCTTCACCACTGCTCTCGCTCACCACTACTCTCCCTCACCACTACTCTCCTTCACCACTACTCTCGCTCACCACTACTCTCGCTCACCACTACTCTCGCTCACCACTACTCTCGCTCACCACTACTCTCGCTCACCACTACTCTCCCTCACCACTACTCTCCCTCACCACTACTCTCGCCTCACCACTACTCTCCCTCACCACTACTCTCCCTCACCACTACTCTCGCTCACCACTACTCTCGCTCACCACTACTCTCGTTCACCACTGCTCTCCCTCACCACTACTCTCGCTCACCACTACTCTCGTTCACCACTGCTCTCCCTCACCACTACTCTCCTTCACCACTACTCTCGCTCACCACTACTCTCCCTCACCACTACTCTCCCTCACCACTACTCTCGCTCACCACTACTCTCGCTCACCACTACTCTCGTTCACCACTGCTCTCCCTCACCACTACTCTCGCTCACCACCACTCTCGCTCACCACTACTCTCCTTCACCACTACTCTCTGCTTTCTGTCCCTTTGCTAATTCATATATTATAGATAGATGTGTTAGAAACCAACTTTTACAGTACTTTACATGTCAGGATTTGTAACTGCGACAGAATTATTACCAGTGAATACCTTGAAGGTTTTGAGAGATTTCACTTTATTTAGACCCCTTGGTATCTCTCACCTTTTCATTCTGTTTTTAATGGTTTAATGAGTCTCTCTCCGTCACTCAGTGCATCTGCAGACCTCATGGTTTCCCTGCCTCTTTGAGGCCTGGCAGGATTTGTAGCTTGCTTCCAGATTTAGCAGCAGCAATAATAAATCACTCCAATCAGCAGGAGCAGTCCCAGGGTTCTCTGTGAAGAATATTGTTGGGCAGGAGTGGTCGGTGAGAGAGGAAGCGAGCAGGCGAGCCAGTCAGTAGTTGCCAGATGCACTTTCACCCTGACCAACACACAGTGAGGTTACAAAACGTTAGTGCGGACCTGAAGCTCCTCGTGGCTCGGCCGTTATGTGCATTGCCTGTCACGGTACTGACCCACACTGAGCGGGCAGGCCCCCAGGTTACTGGTGTCAGCAGGGAAATCAGCCAGAACTTTATCACTCAAAGGGTAGTGGAAATCTGCAACTCTCCACCCCACCCCCCCAAAGGCTGTGGATGCTGGGGGTCTGTTGAAATCTTCAAGACTGAGAGTGGCAGATTTCTTGGGTATGGGGATCAAGGGATCTGGAGAAAAGGCGGATAAATGGAGCTGAGGCAGAGCTCAGCCATGTACTCCTTGAATGGTGGCGCAGGCTCGAGAGGCCGGGTGTCTGGAATGCACTGGGTCTGTGCGACTGAAAGGGTTAAACTCCGCTATCAGGACAAATGGTTTTCACATCTGTGAAGTGACCCACAAGCCGGGTGATGTATTGCTGTTTACACAAGATCACCTTTGCCAGAAGATTCCAAACATACCACCAGCTCTGTCAGTGCCAGCCCTGCGAGGGCTCTAAAAGTCGCACTTAAACTTTTCCCACCTCCAAGGCCGGAAATTAACAGCAGCTTTGACAGACGATCGATCGCAGTGACGTTTATGAGGCTTCTTAAAGGATGGCTCGGGCCTGGCTTTGGGGGTCATTCAGCATCTGGTTACTGTCCGCTTGCTTCAACTCACATGACATCAGCGCAGCACCGATGGAATCGCCTCCCTGTCTCACCCAGAGTGAACTGCGAAGGTTTTCGGAAGGTCCCAAGAGGCTTCCTCCCTCAAACGAGTGCATGCTGAACTGTACCGTGCAGACTTACTTGAAGATCCTCCAACAGCAGAAGAGAATGACCGTCCGTTTACATAACTCAGTGACAGGTAAACGGGGGAAGGGCACACAGACACACAGACACACACAGACAGACACACAAGTCTGACTGGGTCAAAGCAAAAACCAAACAGACATGGAACAGACAGGCTGTCGCTGAGTTCTCTGACTTGTCTCACTGAAGTCTTGTCAGTGTATTAAGGAGGAATGATAGGGTGAAGGGTTATGTAGCAAAACTGTTAAGGTCTTTGCTTCTCGCACAGCTTGTGTATAACTAACATTGAACTCCCTCTCACTTCCAGAAAGATGTGTCCAGTTCAGGTCGATGTATTATATAGTGATGGGGGAGGGGGATAACCGTGGGCTTTGGAGGGGCTCAACTGAGCTAACTGCTGAATTAGGAAGGGCCGAGGAAGCTGTTTACACTGGGAGAAGAGGGGGTTCAGGGGAGATGTTATTGAATGTTCTACGGTACAAATAGACTGAATCCTAAGTTTGACATAGACACCAAATCAGTAACCAGGGAGACGGACTCTAACTCAGAACGGAGAAGGGGAGAGAGGCCCCAAAAATCCATTGCAAGTGTGGGAGTGGGCACCAGAGTGCAGCATGTCAAAGGGCGGTGCCAGGAGAAGCCGGTCTTTAGCACCCCCTGCAAATGAGGCACACCATCCCCCCCACCCCACCCCGCAGAAACTAATCAAAGCTGCCTGCCCCCTCCCTCCACCCCCTCCTCCCCCTCCCCCTCCCCCCACTCCGCAGAAACTAATCAAAGCTGCCTCCCCCCTCCCTCCACCCCCTCCTCCCCCTCCCCCTCCTCCCACCCCGCAGAAACTAATCAAAGCTGCCACCCCCCACCCCTCCCCCCACCCCTCCCTCCACCCTCCCCCCCCACCACCCTCCCCCCCCAACCCCCCTCCCCCCACCCCCAGCCCCCTCCCCCCCACCCCCTCCCCCACCCCTCTCCCGACCCTCACCCCCACCCGTGACCAGCGTTTTTTTCTCTTGAGGGGGTCTAGACCTCAACCCTGGCCTGGATCCCCAGGCGGGCCCGATTTCCACTCCGCCCCGCTCGGTCAGCCCTTACACCAGGCATTCCTCCCAATCACATCGAGGGCCCCAACTGAGAGCTGGAGTATGAGAACATCTTTAAGGTGCAGATAGAAGCTCTGCCCCTTGCAAGTCCGAGCGGGAATTCCCTCACAAGGCCAGCACCCAGCATATCCCAGAGTTACCGCATGAATCCCTGGAAAGGCTTGGAATTTTTGGGGCCAAATAGTTTAGATTTACTTGACAGAGGATGGGGACTGCATGGGTCAGACTGCCCTGGGAGACACTGGAGGTGGACAGCCAAGGGGCGCAGGAGACAGGGCCTCCAGAAATCTCAGAGAGTCCAACAGAACCCATCAGAAAACATCAGCGAGCTGGTTAGACCCGGTCTCTGCTGTTTCTGGAACTTTCTGGCCAGCATTGTAGAGGCCAGAACTTCAACCCCCTGAACCCCTTATAACGCAAATGGCACCAAGGGGGCAGGGTCAAGGGGCAAGGCCAAGGCTGAGGACAGGGACAAGGGGGCAGGGTCAAGGGGCAAGGCCAAGGCTGAGGACAGGGACAAGGGGGCAGGGTCAAGGGGCAAGGCCAAGGCTGAGGACAGGGACAAGGGGGCAGGGTCAAGGGGCAAGGCCAAAGCTGAGGACAGGGACAAGGGGGCAGGGTCAAGGGCAGGGACAATGGGGTAGGGACTCTGTTCTGGTAGCTTTTGCTTCCCCAGTGTAGTCAGAACCAGGCCTTGGACTGGAAGCCGGGTTGCAGAGTGAGATGGGTGGGATAGTGTGCCTCAGCACAGGGGGAGGAGGCCCAGTCACTGCAGGGAAGAGGCCTGGCCACTCAAAGAACAGGCCAAGATTGGACCCTTCAGAGACGGGGGGGGGGGGGGGGGGGGGGGGTTGAGCAACCCCCTGCCCGCAACCACGCGTGCCCCTGTGCCCCACCCCCTCCCTCCAACCCCAGCACTTCAAATAGTGCCGTGGGATACTTTACATTCACCTGAGAGAGCAGACGGGGTTTCAGTTTAACAGCTCATCCGAAAGACGGCACCTCCGACAGTGCAGCGCTCCCTCAGTACTGCCCCTCCGACAGTGCTGCGCTCCCTCAGTACTGCACCTCCAACAGTGCAGCGCTCCCTCAGTACTGCCCCTCCGACAGTGCTGCGCTCCCTCAGTACTGCACCTCCGACAGTGCGGCTCTCCCTCAGTACTGTCCCTCCGACAGTGTTGCGCTCCCTCAGTACTGCACCTCCGACAGTGCGGCACTCCCTCAGTACTGTCCCTCCGACAGTGCAGCACTCCCTCAGTACTGTCCCTCCGACAGTGCAGCGCTCCCTCAGTACTGCCCCTCCGACAGTGCAGCACTCCCTCAGTACTGTCCCTCCGACAGTGCAGCACTCCCTCAGTACTGTCCCTCCGACAGTGCAGCGCTCCCTCAGTACCGCCCCTCCGACAGTGCGGCGCTCCCTCAGTACCGCCCCTCCGACAGTGCGGCGCTCCCTCAGTACCGCCCCTCCGACAGTGCTGCGCTCCCTCAGTACCGTCCCTCCGACAGTGCAGCGCTCCCTCAGTACTGCCCCTCCGACAGTGCAGCGCTCCCTCAGTACTGCCCCTCCGACAGTGCTGCGCTCCCTCAGTACTGCCCCTCCGACAGTGCAGCACTCCCTCAGTACTGTCCCTCCGATAGTGCAGCACCCTCTCAGTACTGCCCCTCCGACAGTGCAGCTCTCCCTCAGTACTGTCCCTCCGACAGTGCAGCACTCCCTCAATACTGTCCCTCCGACAGTTCGGCGCTCCCTCAGTACTGCCCCCCGACAGTGTGGCTCTCCCTCAGTACTGCCCCCCGACAGTGCGGCTCTCCCTCAGTACTGCCCCCCGACAGTGCGGCGCTCCCTCAGTACTGCCCCTCCGACAGTGCAGCACTCCCTCAGTACTGTCCCTCCGACAGTGCAGCACTCCCTCAGTACTGGCCCTCCGACACTGCAGCGCTCCCTCAGTACTGCCCCTCCGACAGTGCTGCGCTCCCTCAGTACTGCCCCTCCGACAGTGCGGCGCTCCCTCAGTACTGCCCCTCCGACAGTGCGGCGCTCCCTCAGTACTGCCCCTCCGACAGTGCGGCGCTCCCTCAGTACTGCCCCTCCGACAGTGCGGCACTCCCTCAGTACTGTCCCTCCGACAGTGCGGCACTCCCTCAGTACTGCCCCTCCGACAGTGCGGCGCTCCCTCAGTACTGCCCCTCCGACAGTGCGGCGCTCCCTCAGTACTGCCCCTCCGACAGTGCGGCACTCCCTCAGTACTGCCCCTCCGACAGTGCGGCACTCCCTCAGTACTGCCCCTCCGACAGTGCGGCACTCCCTCAGTACTGTCCCTCCAACAGTGCGGCGCTCCCTCAGTACTGCCCCTCCGACAGTGCGGCGCTCCCTCAGTACTGCCCCTCCGACAGTGCGGCACTCCCTCAGTACTGTCCCTCCAACAGTGCGGCGCTCCCTCAGTACTGCCCCTCCGACAGTGCGGCGCTCCCTCAGTACTGCCCCTCCGACAGTGCGGCTCTCCCTCAGTACTGCCCCTCCGACAGTGCGGCACTCCCTCAGTACTGCCCCTCCGACAGTGCGGCTCTCCCTCAGTACTGCCCCTCCGACAGTGCGGCACTCCCTCAGTACTGCCCCTCCGACAGTGCGGCGCTCCCTCAGTACTGCCGCTCCGACAGTGCGGCGCTCCCTCAGTACTGACCCTCCGACAGTGCGGCGCTCCCTCAGTACTGCCCCTCCGACAGTGCGGCACTCCCTCAGTACTGTCCCTCCAACAGTGCGGCGCTCCCTCAGTACTGCTCCTCCGACAGTGCGGCTCTCCCTCAGTACTGCCCCTCCGACAGTGCGGCACTCCCTCAGTACTGCCCCTCCGACAGTGCGGCGCTCCCTCAGTACTGCCCCTCCGACAGTGTGGCGCTCCCTCAGTACTGCCCCTCCGACAGTGTGGCACTCCCTCAGTACTGCCCCTCCGACAGTGCGGCACTCCCTCAGTACTGCCCCTCCGACAGTGCGGCGCTCCCTCAGTACTGCCCCTCCGACAGTGTGGCGCTCCCTCAGTACTGCAATGGAGGGTCAGCCTGGATTATGTGCATAAGTTTCTGGAGTGAGACTCGAACCCATGACCTTCTGACTCAGAGGCAAGAGAGCTACAAGCAGGAGAAATTACTTCATACAGAGGGCTGTGGGAGCATGGAATATCTTGCCTCAGAACATTGCATCTTTTAAAGAAAACTTGAATAAACATTTTAAGGATACTGGGCTATGGGGAGAGAGCGGGGCAGTGAGATTAGTTTGGATTGAAACAGGGCTATGGGGAGAGAGCGGGGCAGTGGGATTACTTTGGATTGATACAGGGCTAGGGGGAGAGAGCGGGGCAGTGGGATTACTTTGGATTGAAACAGGGCTAGGGGGAGAGAGCGGGGCAGTGGGATTACTTTGGATTGAAACAGGGCTAGGGGGAGAGAGCGGGGCAGTGGGATTACTTTGGATTGATACAGGGCTATGGGGAGAGAGCGGGGCAGTGGGATTAGTTTGTGATTGATGCAGGGCTATGGGGAGAGAGCGGGGCAGTGGGATTACTTTGGATTGATACAGGGCTATGGGGAGAGAGCGGGGCAGTGGGATTACTTTGGATTGATACAGGGCTATAGGGAGAGAGCGGGGCAGTGGGATTACTTTGGATTGATACAGGGCTATGGGGAGAGAGCGGGGCAGTGGGATTAGATTGGGATTGATACAGGGCTATGGGGAGAGAGCGGGGCAGTGGGATTAGTTTGGGATTGATACAGGGCTATGGGGAGAGAGTGGGGCAGTGGGATTAGATTGGGATTGATACAGGGCTATGGGGAGAGAGCGGGGCAGTGGGATTAGTTTGGGATTGATACAGGGGTATGGGGAGAGAGTGGGGCAGTGGGATTAGATTGCGATTGATACAGGGCTATGGGGAGAGAGCGGGGCAGTGGGATTAGTTTGGGATTGATACAGGGCTATGGGGAGAGAGCGGGGCAGTGGGATTAGTTTGGGATTGATACAGGGCTATGGGGAGAGAGCGGGGCAGTGGGATTAGTTTGGGATTGATACAGGGCTATGGGGAGAGAGCGGGGTGATGGGATTAGTTTGGGATTGATCCTGGGTTATGGGGAGAGAGCGGGGCAGTGGGATTAGTTTGGGATTGATACAGGGCTATGGGGAGAGAGTGGGGCAGTGGGATTAGTTTGGGATTGATCCTGGGTTATGGGGAGAGAGCGGGGCAGTGGGATTAGTTTGGGATTGATACAGGGCTATGGGGAGAGAGTGGGGCAGTGGGATTAGTTTGGGATTGATCCTGGTTTATGGTGAGAGAGCGGGGCAGTGGGATTAGTTTGGGATTGATACAGGGCTATGGGGAGAGAGCGGGGCAGTGGGATTAGTTTGGGATTGATACAGGGCTATGGGGAGAGAGCGGGGCAGTGGGATTAGTTTGGGATTGATACAGGGCTATGGGGAGAGAGAGTGGGGCAGTGGGATTAGTTTGGGATTGATGCAGGGCTATGGGGAGAGAGTGGGGCAGTGGGATTAGTTTGGGATTGATACAGGGCTATGGGGAGAGAGCGGGGCGATGGGATTAGTTTGGGATTGATCCTGGGTTATGGGGAGAGAGCGGGGCAGTGGGATTAGTTTGGGATTGATACAGGGCTATGGGGAGAGAGCGGGGCAGTGGGATTAGTTTGGGATTGCTCGAGCAAAGAACCGGCACAGATGCAAAATAGTTAAATAGCTTCCTTCATTAATGTAAAGGGGCGAGAAACAAACCAAGAAAGGCCGAATAACTAACCATGGAATCCAGCTAGTGGAGTGAAAGAGTGTAAATGGAGAGAGGGAGTGTGTAAATGGAGAGAGGGAGTGTGTAAATGGAGAGAGGGAGTGTAAAAGGAGAGAGGGAGTGTGGAAATGGAGAGAGGGAGTGTGAATGGAGAGAGGCACTGTGTAAATGGAGAGAGGGAGTGTGAATGGAGAGAGGGAGTGTGAATGGAGAGAGGGAGTGTGTGAATGGAGAGAGGGAGTGTGTGAATGGAGAGAGGGAGTGTGTGAATGGAGAGAGGGAGTGTGTGAAAGGAGAGAGGGAGTGTAAAAGGAGAGAGGGAGGGAGTAACTGGAGAGAGGGAGTGTGTAAATGGAGAGAGGGAGTGTGAATGGAGAGAGGGAGTGTGTAAATGGAGAGAGGCACTGTGTAAATGGAGAGAGGGAGTGTGAATGGAGAGAGGGAGTGTGGAAATGGAGAGAGGGAGTGTGAATGGAGAGAGGGAGTGTGAATGGAGAGAGGGAGTGTGTAAATGGAGAGAGGCACTGTGTAAATGGAGAGAGGGAGTGTGAATGGAGAGAGGGAGTGTGGAAATGGAGAGAGGGAGTGTGAATGGAGAGAGGCACTGTGTAAATGGAGAGAGGGAGTGTGGAAATGGAGAGAGGGAGTGTGAATGGAGAGAGGCACTGTGTAAATGGAGAGAAGGAGTGTGAATGGAGAGAGGGAGTGTGAATGGAGAGAGGCACTGTGTAAATGGAGAGAGGGAGTGTGGAAATGGAGAGAGGGAGTGTGAATGGAGAGAGGGAGTGTGAATGGAGAGAGGGAGTGTGAATGGAGAGAGGCACTGTGTAAATGGAGAGAAGGAGTGTGAATGGAGAGAGAGAGTGTGAATGGAGAGAGAGTGTGTGAATGGAGAGAGAGTGTGTGTGAATGGAGAGAGGGAGTGTGTGAATGGAGAGAGGGAGTGTGTGAATGGAGAGAGGGAGTGTGAATGGAGAGAGGCACTGTGTAAATGGAGAGAGGGAGTGTGAATGGAGAGAGGGAGTGTGTAAATGGAGAGAGGCACTGTGTAAATGGAGAGAGGGAGTGTGAATGGAGAGAGGGAGTGTATAAATGGAGAGAGGCACTGTGTAAATGGAGAGAGGGAGTGTGTAAATGGAGAGAGGCACTGTGTAAATGGAGAGAGGGAGTGTAAATGGAGAGAGGCACTGTGTAAATGGAGAGAGGGGGTGTGAATGGAGAGAGGGAGTGTGTAAATGGAGAGAGGGAGTGTGAATGGAGAGAGGGAGTGTGGAAATGGAGAGAGGGAGTGTGAATGGAGAGAGGCACTGTGTAAATGGAGAGAGGCACTGTGTAAATGGAGAGAGGGAGTGTGGATGGAGAGAGGGAGTGTGGAAATGGAGAGAGGGAGTGTGAATGGAGAGTAAGAGTACAGAGGTGTGAGGCGTGGCGGAGTGGTAACACTCCCACGTCTGAGTCAGAAGATTATGGTTTCGAGCCCCGCATTCCACAGTCTGTGCAAGTGGAGACTGGAGCTCCGGTCTCTGAATACTGAGACCACCTCCAGCGGGGTGCACACAGAGTGGAGAAATCACCCCCCCCGGATTGCATCGAGTCAGCCCCTCTTAGTCAGGCTAATGACCTGCCTAAATAAAAAGGGGTCTTCGTTACTGAAACAAATCAGAGCACGATCTATTGGATGGAAAAGCAGAGGAAGAAATGGGTTATCTCCTGTGCGGCGAGGAAAAAGAAGAGAGTGAATGAGGAGATGGGGAGATAGGGAAAGGAAGCGTGGAAAAAAGTGTTAATAAAGAGAGGGTTCGGAAATGAAGAGGGGGGAAAGTAAATAGAGAGAGGGAGTGTGGAAATGAAGAGGAGAGTGGTATTAGAGAGGCAGTGTAGATGGAGAGTGGAAATGGAGAGAGGCAGAGTGTAAAAATCTTCAGCCGAAACGGCTGGTTCCTCTCTCGCCCACCCCTGCCCTGGACGGAATGGCCTCGGTGTTGCTTGGACACCATCCCTGGGATTTGGGACAAGGGTGGCCGCTGATAGTCACACCTTGGTGGAGAGGGGATCCAGGAATTGCAGGGTCATCATCTTCAGAGAGATCTGAACCACTGAAATAGGCGACTGGAACTCCCCTGACATTGCTTGCGGTCGACACGTTTCATGACTGCTGAGGTCAATCAGGGGCGGGGAGAGAGTGACAGAGTAACTGCTGGTAAATGTCAGGCTGCGGACCAGTATTGATATCAATTATATTTTTAAAAATCTTAGAAGTTGTATGAACAAGTGCATGCTGGGAGCTGTAGCCTGCAGCAACTCAAGGCTCAGGCTTCTCTCAGGGGCACAGGCCTTTGACATAAAACGAATGTTTCATACAGGGAGAGTGCCATTGTATAGATAGGTTTAGTCATTTTATTTAATATTTTGTAATTTTTTATGTCTTCACTTATGCTACAAGCCTTATTTCCAGTAGTCCTCAGCTTAGGGGAGAAACCAAAAATCCTTCTTGCCCCAATCTTAACTTCCCCACCTGCCACATTCACATGCTGGGGTGCTGGTGAGGCCCAGCCGGTTATTATCCCATTAGCTGCTCGCTGGGACCGCTAGGAGAAGCCTGGGTAGGCCCTGGGGTAGCAGCGGGAAGCCTCCACTGGGTCAGTCTGGGTGGAGAGAGCCTAGTAGCAGCCACCTCAGCCGCAAGCACTTACTTTTGTAGGCCGTGGCCTCGATGGAGGCCTACGTCAACTTTACTCATGACCTCTCCGTCTCTTCTGTTGCTGTAGTGACGGCCCTGCCGGGATTGTCCATGTTGGCAGTGACGGCCCTGCCGGGATTGTCCATGTTGGCAGTGACGGCCCTGCCGGGATTGTCCATGTTGGCAGTGACGGCCCTGCCGGGATTGTCCATGTTGGCAGTGACGGGCTCCCTCTTGGTGGCGGGGAACATACCGGGAGCCCACCATGCATGTTAAGGGATGGGCAGAAGTCCAGCCCTACTGCTGCCCAATGATGTTCGTTGAGGGATATGATTCTTAATGAATACATTGTGTCTGTCTTCACAAAAGAGAGCGACGATGCAGACAGTGTAGTTAAGGAAGGGGAGTGTGAAATATTAGATGAGATAAACATAGTAAGAGAGGAAGTATTAAGGTATTTAGCATCTTTGAAAGTAGATGGATCGGCAGGCGCTAATGATATATATTTAAGGCTGTTAAGAGAAGCAATGGAGGAAATAGCGGAGGTTCTGATCA
Organism: Squalus acanthias; assembly: GCA_030390025.1. NCBI lineage: Eukaryota > Metazoa > Chordata > Chondrichthyes > Squaliformes > Squalidae > Squalus > Squalus acanthias. The sequence continues at coordinate 972,048 of JASTWF010000113.1, read as the reverse complement.
TCATTTTCCAATCCTCTCTGGCTACAGGCATGGTGCTGGAGGACTGCTAACATTGTACCCTTGTTTAAAAAGGAAGAAAGGGATAGAGCGAGTAATTACAGGTCAGTCAGCCTAACCTCGGTGGTGGGCAAATGATTGGAAAAAATTCTGAGGGACAGTTTTAATCATCATTTAGAAAGGCACGGATTAATCAAAGACAGTCAGCATGGATTTGTTAAGGGAGGGTCATGTCTGACTAACTTGATTGAATTTTTTGAGAAGGTAACAAAGAGGGTCGATGAGAGTAGTGCATTTGATGTAGTCTACATGGATTTTAGCAAGGCCTTTGACATGTTTCCACATAGCAGACTGGTCAGAAAAGTAAAAACCCATAGGATCCAAGGGAATTGGCTATTTTAGATCTAGTACTGTGCAATGAGACAGGGTTAATTAATAACCTTGTAGTAAAGGAGCCTCTGGGGAGCAGTGATCATAATATGATAGAATTTTATGTTGAGTTTGAGAGTGACTTAGTTAAGCCTGAAACTAGGGTTCTAAACCTGAACAAAGTAAATTACGTAGGTATGAGAGGCGAGTTGGCTAAGGTAGGTTGGGAAAATAGATTAAAAGATATGACAGTAGAAAAACAATGGCAAACATTTAAATAAATAATTCATAATTCGCAATGAATATACATTCCCTTAAGGAATAAAAACACCACAGGAAAAATGGTACAACTGTGGCTAACAAGAGAAGTTAAAGATAGTATTAGATTAAAGGAAGAGGCTTATAATGTTGCCAAAACGAGTAGTAAGCCTGAGGATTGGGAGGATTTTAGAATTCAGCAAAGGAGGACCAAGAAATTGATAAAGAAAGGGAAAATAGAATGAGAGTGAACTAGCGAGAGACATAAAAACGACTGTAAAAGCTTCTATAGGTATTTAAAAGGAAAAGATTCGCGAAAATAAATGTGGGTCCCTTACAGGCTGACACAGGAGAAATTATAATGTGGAATAAGGAAATGGCAGAGAAATTAAACAAATACTTTGTGTCTGTCTTCACGGAAGAAGACACAGAAAACCTCCTGGAAATAGTGGAGAACCAAGGCTCTAGCGAGAATGAGGAAGTGAAAAAAATTAGTATTAGTAAAAAAATAGTACTGGAGAAATTAGTGGGACTGAAAGCCAATAAATCCCCTGGACCTGATGGCCTACATCCTAGGGTTTTAAAAGAGGTGGCTACAGAGATAGTGGATGCATTGGTTGTCATTTTCCAAAATTCCATAGATTCTGGAATGGTTCCCGCGGATTGGAAGGTAGCAAATGTAACCCCACTATTTAAGAAAGGAGGGAGAGAGAAAATGGGAACTGCAGACCAGTTAGCCTGACATCAGTAGCAGGGAAAATGATGGAATCTATTACTAAGGACATGGTAACAGGGCACTTAGAAAATAATAATAGGATTGGGCAGAGTCATCACGGATTTATGAAAGGGAAATCGTGTTTGACAAATCTGTTAAGAGTTTTTTGAGGTTGTAACTAGCAGAATAGATAAGGGGGAACCAGTGGATGTGGTGTATTTGGATTTTCAGAAGGCATTCGATAAGGTGCCACACAAGAGGTTATTAAACAAAATTAGGGCTCATGGGATTGGGGGTAATATATTAGCATGGACTGAGGATTGATTAATGGACAGAAAACAGAGAGTGGGAATAAATGGTTCATTTTTGGGTTGGCAGGCTGTAACTAATGGGGTACCGCAAAGATCAGTGCTTGGGCCTCAGCTATTCACAATCTACATCAATGATTTGGATGAGGGGACCAAATGTAATATATCCAAGTCTGCTGATGATACAAAGCTGGGTGGGAATGTAAGTTGTGAGGAGGATGCAAGGAGGCTTCAAGGGGATATAGACAGGCTAAGTGAGTGGGCAAGAACATGGCAAATGGAATATAATGTGGAGAAATGTGAAGTTATCCACTATGGTAGGAAAAATAGAAAAGCAGAGTATTTTTTTTAAATGGAGAGAGATTGGGAAATGTTGGTGTTCAGAGGGACCTGGGTGTCCTTGTACACGAATCACTGAAAGTTAACATGCAGGTACAGCAAGCAATTAGGAAAGCAAATGGTATGTTGGCCTTTATTACAAGAGGATTTGAGTATAAGAGTAAAGGCGTCTTACTACAATTATATTGGGCCCTGGTGAGACCACACCTGGAGTATTGTGTACAGTTTTGGTCTCCTTACCTAAGGAAGGATATACTTGCCATAGAGGGAGTGCAACGAAGGTTCGCCAGACTGGTTCCTGGGATGGGAGGATTGTCCTATGAGGAGAGATTGAGTAGACTAGGCTTATATTCTCTAGAGTTTAGAATAATGAGAGGTGATTTCATTGAAACATACAAAATTCTTTCAGGGCTTGACAGGGTAGATGCAGGGAGGATGTTTCTCCTGGCTGGGGAGTCTAGAACCAGAGGTCACAGTCTCAGGATAAGGGGTCGACCATTTAGGACTGAGATGAGGAGAAATTTCTTCACTCAGAGGGTGATGAATCTTTGGAATTCTCTACCCCAGAGGGCTGTGCAGGCTCAGTCGTTGAGTATATTCAAGACAGAGATCGATAGATTTTTGGATATTAATGGAATCAAGAGATATGGGGATAGTGCAGGAAAGTGGAGATGAGGTAGAAGATCAGCCATGATCTTATTGAAGGCTCGAGGGGCCGAATGGCCTATTCGTGCTCCTATTTCTTATGTTCTTATGAAAGTGGTAAGTTGGATCCAAAATTGGTTCAGTGGCAGGAAGCAAAGGATGATGGTCGACAGGTGTTTTTGTGACTGGAAGGCTGTTTCCAATGGGGTTCCGCAGAGCTCAGTACAAGGTCCCTTGCATTTTGTGGTATATATCAATGATTTCGACTTCAATGTAGAGGACATGATTAAGAAGTTTGCAGATGATACAAAAATTGGCCGTGTGGTTGATAGTGAGGAAGAAAGCTGTCGACTGCAGGAAGATATCAATGGACTGGTCAGGTGGGCAGAAAAGTGGCAAATGGAATTCAATCTGGAGAAGTGTGAGGTAATGCAAGGCAAGGGAATACACATTAAATGGTAGGACACTGAGAATTGTAGAGGAACAGAGGGACCTTGGAGTGCATGTCCACAGATCCCTGAAGGTAGCAGGACAGGTAGATAAGGTGGTTAAGAAGGCATACGGGATACTTTTCTTTATTAGCCCAGGCTAGAATACAAGAGCAGGGGGGTTATGCTTAAACTGTATAAAACACTAGTTAGGCCACAGCTAGAATACTGCGTGCAGTTTTGGTTACATTACAGGAAAGATGTGATTGCACTAGAGAGGGTACAGAGGAGATTTACAAGTATGTTACCAGGACTGGATAATTTTAGCTATGAGGAAAGATTGGAGAGGCTGGGGTTGTTTTCTTTGGAACAGGGGAGGATGAGAGGAGATTTAATTGAGGTGTATAAAATTACAAGGGGCCTAGATAGAGTGGATAGGAAGGACCTATTCCCCTTAGCAGAGGGGTCAATAACCAGGGGGCATAGATTTAAAGTAATTGGTCAGAGGTTTAGAGGGGATTTGAGGAGAACTTTTTTCACCCAGAGGGTGGTGGGGGTCTGGAACTCACTGCCTGAAAGGGTGGTAGAGGCAGAAACCCTCATCACATTTAAAAAGTACTTGGATGTGCACATGAAGTGCTGTAACCTACAAGGCTACGGACCAAGAGCTGGATAGTGGGATTCGGCTGGATAGATCTTTTTCGGCCGGCATGGACATGATGGGCCGAATGGCCTCCTTCTGTGCGTAAACCTCTATGAGTCTATGATAAATATTGGCCAGGACACCGGGGACAACACCCCTGCTCTTCTTCGAATAGTGCCATGGGATCTTTTATGTCCACCTGAGAGGGCAGGCAGGGCCTCGGTTTAGCGTCTCATCGAAAAGACAACACCTCCAATTAAAGCTCAAATGAAATCATTATAAAGATCTTCCTTTTCTTCTCTTGTCCCAACAGCCAGTGAGAACGAATACTGTTGGCCTTCTTACCTGCGCTGCCGGACTGGAGAGCAGCTGGACAAAGCCTTCGTGTTTTTAGACACCGACGAGGGAAAAGTGAACTCGTCTGCGAGTTACGGACTGAGCTCAGCGACGGCTATGTCAGCCCAGGGGATCCACATGACCCCACAGGCCACCAGCTCGATCATGAGCGAGCAGTGCGGCATCAAGTTCGACACGACAAACCTTCTCAAAACAACAGCCAGTAATTTCTGCGTGCAGGTCACCTGCCAGGAAACTATTTCCACATCATGTGACTCGCTGAACACCACCCTTAAATGCCCACCGTTCTTGGCGACCATATGGTCCAGGTTCTAGGAGCCTCTGTGGTGAAGGACGCTGGACAATGTGTCCACAGCGAATCAAACATGTACAGTGCTTTTTCTAAAGATATTTGGAAAGGAGACTAAATCGAGACTGTCATTGGACAGAAGAAGCATAGGAATATTTAGAACAGTGATAAAGTAGGGTCCTTGACTCCAAGGAAATATTGGGGACCCCTTGTTTTATAGAGAGACGATGATCTTCTATTTTTTATATGTCCTTGTTCTGTGTACGTCTGTGAATTCAACATGAGCGCCTCACCCAGTTCTCAATGCTGCTGAGTCTCAGTCAAGCAGTCAATGCAAGGTGACATCGAAATTGGGTTGCCCACCCTCCCTGGATTGTCCTGGAGTCTCTGGAATTAAAGATTAATCTCCTGGACATTGCTGCGAGAAGACCCGGGAGAAAAATCATAGAGGTATAAAAGAAATCGGGAGATGGGGAAAGAAGGCTGTTTGGCTGATTGTCAAGATGTATCCAATCAGGCAACACAATCTGCTCAACATTCCATTGGCGGAGGAGTCTGGGCGCCGCGAGGATGGACGTGTCGGGCGACCAATAACAGGAGTGTGGGGGGCGGGGCTGTTATGGGCGGGAGCTCATGTGATGAAACCTCCAAGAATAAATCCATCCAGAGTTGGCAACCCTTCATCGAAAGCCATACTGAAGCAGTTTCGCTGCTGCACAATGGACTTCTTCTCATGAAACTGTTTGGCCCTTGCTCTGCTCGCTGAGCTGGAAAACAGGAGGAGGTCATGTCGAATTTCTGCATATTTGGGAGATCACACCTGACCAATCCGGAAGCATTAATCCTACTTGTATGTTGGCATTATATATATTGTACATAAAGTGAATCTACAAGGTAGGCCTATTATACATCTGGTAACCGTAGCAACCAAGTGCCTGATGGAACAGTGCACACAGGGTTGGTGAGGGTGGGAGAGGAAGGGGGAGGGAGATTCTACTAGCCTTAAATACATGCATAATACTTCATGTAAAAATGTTACGCACTTGCTCTCCCCCTCCCAGTGTATTAACAATTCAGAATAACTTTATAATGTTAAGTGAAGCTGTGTAAGGTTAGAGTCGTTCATAAGCACTATAAACTGCAAAGTGTATGTTCGGATTGTATCTTGTGAATACACTCAAAACACAGAGGAAAATAATGCCTACTGGTATTCGGAACCTAGGAACAGAAGTAGGCCATTCAGCCCCACAGGCCTGTTCTGCCTTTCAGATCATGGCTGACCCCCCAGCCTCAACAGCTTTTTTGGAGAGAGTGCTCCAGGTTTCCACTACTCTGTGTGAAAAAGTGACATCACCCCTGAACGGCCTGGCTCTAATTTTAAGGCTATATCCCCTTGTTCTGGACTCTCCCACCAGAGGAAATAGTTTCTATCTACCCTATCAAACCAATTAATCATCTTAAACACCTTGATTCGATCACCCCTTCTTCTTAACTCAGGGGAATACGAGCCGAGGTATTTTGTCCCTCTTTAGCTTAACTAACTTCTCTATTACTTTCCTTTTATTTATAATAATATCTCTCATCTCAATTTAACCAATTCAGGATTGACCTCCTCCCCCATGATCGTTCTCTTGTGTAAACACTGATGGAAAGTACTTGTTAAGAATCCTTGCCAATTTATGCTTATCCTCTCCTAACTCACAACCTCCCTCAGAGTTATTACTAAATGTTGAAGTTTTACATCTGGCTGCTTTGAACACCTCCATGAGGCATATTTAAAGACTCAGTGGGGTTGTCATTTGCAGTCATTTATGACTCCATCCCTTATTGGAAGAGATACAGTACACAGCAAACCAGGACTGCACACAGCAGGCTGCTGTGATAGGTGGCATTATAAACTGAAAATATGAATATTTCACTTTTACACACTGAACAAACAAATCCTTATTTCCACCATTTTTGCAGGTAGATTCATGAGAACCAGTTCCCCTTTGGCCCTGAATTAAAGGTGCAGTATGGTTCACGTTTGTGACCAGTTCACCCATCACCCCCTGTGCTCGCTGACCTACATTGGCTCCCGGCTAAGCAACGCCCGATTTCAAAATTCTCATCCTTGTTTTCAAATCCCTCCCTATCTCTACAATCTCCTCCGGCCCCACAACCGCCCCCCCCCCCCCCCCCCCCGAGATATCTGCGCTCCTCTAATTCTGACCTTGAGCATCCCTGATTTTAATCGCTCCACCATTGGTGGCCGTGCCTTCAGCTACCACCGCCCTAAGCTCTGGAATTCCCTCCCTAAACCTCTCCGCCTCTCTACCTCTTTCCTCCTTTAAGACGTTCCTTAAAACCTACCTCTTTGACCAAGCTTTTGGTCATCTGTCCGAATTTCCCCTTATGTGGCTTGGTGTCAAATTTTGTTTTATAACACTCCCGTGAAGCACCTTGGGACGTTTTACGACGTTAAAGGTGCTATATAAATACAAGTTGTTGTTGTTAGCAACCCGGCTCATTGTGGTTCCTTCAAGGCCCGGTCTTGCTGCGATAGTGAATCTGTAATCCGATCTACTCTTCACTTGCCCATTGGAGTCCAGGGGGTGAGTTCCTCTTCCTAGAAGGATGGGAGAGTGCTAAAGGTCTGGGAACTAAACCGCACCCTCAGAAATTACACGGTTCAAAGTCACAAGTTTCAGGGGGACAGCCCGTCATTAAATATGGAGGAAATGGTCACATTTCTGTCTTTTGTTAGGAGAAATTTTGTGTCTCCAAAGTGTCTGAGTATCACAATTTGAAATGTCTCATAAAATGCACTGCTATTGTCAATATAAAACCAGCATTTTTCTGAATGTATTTTGCACTAATGTATACCTTCTATATGCTCCTCTTAGGTATATACTATTAGCATATATAGAATCAGTTATACACTTAAGGTTAAAATCGCAAGTCTAGATGCTGCTAACACTGAACAATTTGTACGAAATGCAAACCAACTGAAATAAATGTTAAAGCTCCAATATTTCTGTCTCCCAATTGCTCTACATTTACTTTGTTGAACACAAGAACAGTAGGACAGAATTCATCTCTTTCCATCATTGAATCAACTATCTTCTTCCATCATCCAACTCATTTATCACCAGCACATGCCAACAGTTCATTCCACCACCAGCTCATTCCAGCTCCTCATCCACCTCTTCAACCATACACCTCCTTCCACCATTGATAAACATCCATCATCCAGCTCCTCATCCACCTCTTCAACCATACACCTCCTTCCACCATTGATAAACATCCATCATCCAGCTCATTCCACCACCAGCTCATTCCAGCTCCTCATCCACCTCTTCAACCATACACCTCCTTCCACCATTGATAAACATCCATCATCCAGCTCATTCCACCACCAGCTCAATCCATTCCAGCTAATTCCACTAGTTCTACCTGCAACCAGCTCCTTCAATCCCCAGGTCCATACATCACAAGTGCATCGCACCACCAGTTAATTCCGGCGCTCACTAATTGGATCACCAGCTCACTCCACCACCACCTACTAATTCCACTATCAGCTTAATCCATCAACTTATTTCAATACCAACTAATTCTACCTCCAACTCATTCCACCACCAGGTCCTGCCATCACCAGTTAATTCGATCACCAGAACATTGCACCACCAGCTCATTGTATTCGAGCTCCACCTAATTGCATCAGCAGTTCCTCATCTCTCTCCTTCACCATCCATCTCCTCCCCGTCCATCTCTTCACCACCCATCTCCTTCACCACCCATCTCCTCACCGTCCATCTCCTCACCACCCATCTCCTCACCACCCATCTCCTCACCACCCATCTCCTCACCACCCATCTCCTCACCATCCATTTCCTTCACCACCCATCTCCTCACCATCCATCTCCTCACCACCATCTCCTCACCATCCATCTCCTCACCATCCATCTCCTCACCACCCATCTCTTCACCACCATCTCCTCACCACCCATCTCCTCACCATCCATCTGCTCACCATCCATCTGCTCACCATCCATCTGCTCACCATCCATCTGCTCACCACCCATCTCCTCACCATCCATCTTCTCACCACCCATCTCTTCACCACCCATCTCCTCACCACCCATCTCCTCACCATCCACCTCATTCCATGACCAGCTTAATTCATCACAATCTCATTCAACCAGGAGCTCAACTCCCCAAAGGTCACTGCATCATCAAATCGTTCCATGATCACCAGCTCACTGCATCACCAATTCAAACCACTAGTAGCTCATTGCTTCATCCATTCATTCCAACCCATTAACCACTAATTCACTGCACGACCAACACATTGCACCACCGGCTCGCTCCAGCACCAACTCATTCCAGCGCTAGCTCACCCCTCCGCCAGCTCATTCCAAAACCATTTCATTCCACCACCAACTCATTCCATCAAACTATTCCACCACCAACAGCTCATGCCATTAAATTATTCCATCACCAGCTCATTCCTCCACCAGCTCATTCCATCATCAACTACTTCCAGCGTCAACTCAATCAGCAAATTATTCCACTACCGACTCATTCCATTAAATTATTTCACCACCATCTTATTCCACCACCAGCTCATTTTAAAAGGAGATTTTAAGAGCTTCTACAAGTATGCAAAAAGGAAGAGAGTAGCAAAAGTAAGCATTGGTCCCTTAGTGGCTGAGACAGGTGAAATTATAATGGGGAATAAGGAAATGGCAGAGACTTTAAACAAATATTTTGTATCTGTCTTCACAGTAGAAAACACAAAAAGCATACCAAAAATAGTGAGGAACCAAAGGGGCCAATGAGAGTGAGGAACTTAAAGTAATTAATATCAGTAGAGAAAATGTACTTGAGAAACTAATGGGACTAAAAGCCGACAAATCCCCTGGACCTGATGGCCTACATCCTAGGCTTCTAAAAGAGGTGGCTGCAGAGATAGTGGATGCATTGGTTGTGATCTTACAAAATTCCCTAGATTGAAAACAGTCCCAGCAGATTGGAAGGTAGCAAATGTATCCCGGCTATTCAAGAAAGGAAGGAAAGAGAAAACAGGGAACTACAGGCCAGTTCGCCTGACATGGGTCTTCGGGAAAATGCTGGAATCCATTGTTAAGAGGTAACAGGGCACTTAGAAAATCATAACATGATTAGGCAGAGTCAACATGGTTTTATGAAAGGGAAATCGTGTTTAACAAATTTATTAGTGTTTTTTGAGGATGTAACCAGCAGGGTAGACAAAGGGGAACCAGTGGATGTAGTATATTTGGATTTTCAAAAGGCATTCAAATAAGGCGCCACATAAAAATTTGCTACGCAAGGGCTCATGGGGTTGGGGTAATATATTAGCATGGATAGAGGATTGATTAAAGGACAGAAAACAGAGAGTAGGAATAAATGGGTCATTTTCAGGTTAGCAGGCTGTAACTAGTTGGGTGCAGCAAGGATCAGTGCTTGGGCCTCAGCTATTTACAATCTATACTAATGACTTAGATGAAGGGACCGAGTGCAATGTATCCAAGTTTGCTGATGATAAAAATCTAGGTGGGAAAGTAAGCTGTGAGGAGCCTGCAAAAGGATATAGACAGGTTAAGTGAGTGGGAAATTAGGTGGCAGATGGCATATAATGTAGGGAAATGTGAGGTTATCCACTTTGGTAGGAAGAATAGAAAAACAAAATATTTTTTAAATGGTGACAAACTATTAAATGTTGGTGTTCAGAGAGATTTGGGTGTCCTTGTACAGGAAACACAAAGTTAGCATGCAGGTACAGCAAGCAATTAGGAAGGCAAATGGCATGTTGGCCTTTATTGCAAGGGGGTTGCAGTATAAGAGTAAGGAAGTCTTACTACAATTGTATAGGGCTTTGGTGAGACCACACCTGGAGTACTGTGCACAGTTTTGGTCTCCTTATCTAAGGAAGGATATACTTGCCTTATAGGCGGCTCAACGAAGGTTCACTAGATTGATTCCTGGGATGAGAGGGCTGTCCTATGAGAAGAGATTGAGTAGATTGGGCCTATACTCTCTGGAGTTTAGAAGAATGAGAGGTGATCTCTTTAAACATAAAAGATTCTGAGGGGGATTGACAGGGTAGATGCTGAGAGGTTGTTTCCCCTGGCTGGAGAGTCTAGAACTAGGGGACATAGTCTCAGGATAAGGGGTCGGCCATTTAAGACGGATGAGGAGGAATATCTTCACTCAGAGGGTTGTGAATCTTTGGAATTCTCTGTCCCAGAGGGCTGTGGATGCTGAATCGTTGAGTATATTCAAGGCTGAGATAGATTTTTGGACTGTATGGGGAATCAAGGGATATGGGGCTTGGGTAAGAAAGTGGAGTTGAGGTTGAAGATCAGCCATGATATTATTGAATGGCGGAGCAGGCTCGAAGGGCCGACTCCTGTTCCTAATTCTTGTTATGTTATGTTCCACCACCAGTTCATTCAGTATCCAGCACATTCCTCCAGTTCGTTCTACCACCAACTCATAGAATGGTTACAGTACAGGAGGCTATTCGGCCCATTGAGCCCATGCCGGCTCTCTGCAAGAGCACTTCAGCTAGTCCCACTCCCCCGCCTTTTTCCCCGTAGCCCTGCAAATTTTTTTCCTTCAGGTACTTACCCAATTCCCTTTTGAAAGCCGTGATTGAGTCTGCCTCCACCACCCTCTCAGGCAGTGCATTCCAGATCCTAACCACTCGCTGCGTAAAAAAGTTTTTCCTCATGTCGCCTTTGGCTCTTCTATCAATCACCTTAAATCTGTGTCCTCTGGTTCTCGACCCTTCCGTCAATGAGAACAGTTTCTCTCTACTCTGTCTAGACCCCTCCATGATTTTGAACACCTCTATCAAATCTCCTCTCAACCTTCTCTGCTCCAAGGAGAACAACCTCAGCTTCTCCAGTCTATCCACGTAATTGAAGTCCCTCATCCCTGGAACCATTCTTGTAAATCTCCTCTGCACCCTCTCCAAGGCCTTCACATCCTTCCTAAAGTGCAGTGCCCAGAATTGGACACAATACTCCAGTTGAGGCCGAACCAATGTTTTATAAAGGTTCGTCATAACTTCCTTGCTTTTGTACTCTATGCCTCTACTTATGAAGCCCAGGATCCCGTAAGCTTTTTTAACCGCTTTCCTTCCACCTGCCCTGCCACCTTCAATGATTTGTGCACATATACCCCCAGGTCTCTCGGTTTATAAGAACATAAGACGTAGGAGCAGGAGGAGGTCATTTGGCCCCTCGAACCTGCTCCGCCATTCAATAAGATCATGGCTGATCTGATCTTGGCTTCAACTCCACTTCCCTGCCCGCTCCCCATAACCCTTCACTCCCTTATCGTTCAAAAATCTGTCTATCTCCACCTTGAATATATTCAATGACTCCGCCTCCACAGCTCTCTGGGGAAGAGAATTCCAGAGATTCACGACCCTCTGAGAGAAGAAATTCCTCCTCATTTCCATTTTAAAAGGGTGCCCCCTTATTCTGAAATTATGCCCCCTAGTTCTAGATTGCCCATGAGGGGAAACATCCTCTCTGCATCTACCCTGTCAAGGCCCCTTCAGAATCTTATATGTTTCAATAAGATCCCCTCTCATTCCTCTAAACTCCAATGAGTATAGGCCCAACCCTGCTCAACCTTTCATCTCCGGAATCAACCTCGTGAACCTTCTCTGAACTGCCTCCAATGCAAGTATATCCTTCCTTAAATAAGGAGACCAAAACTGTACGCAGTACTCCAGGTGTGGTCTCACCAATGCCCTGTACAGTTGTAACAGGACTTCCCTACTTTTATACTCCATTCCTTTTGCAATAAAGGCCAACACTCCATTTGCCTTCCTAATTACTTGCTGTACCTGCATGCTAACTTTTTGTGATTCATGTACAAGGACTCCCAGATCTCTGTAGCTCAGCATTTTGTAATCTCTCCCCATTTAAATAATAATTTGCTTTTTTATTTTTTCTACCAAAGTGGATAACCTCACATTTTCCCACATTATACTCCATCTGCCAGATTCCTGCCCACTCACTTAGTCTATCTATATCCCTTGAGATTCTTTGCATCCGCCATACAATTTGCTTTCCCACCTATCTTTGTATCATCAGCAAATTTGGCTACATTACACTCAGTCCCTTCATCCAAGTCATTAATATAGATTGTAAATAGTTGCGGCCCCAGCAGTGATCCCTGCGGTACCCCACTAGTTACAGTTTGCCAACCTGAAAATGACCCATTTATCCCGACTCTCTGTTTTCTGTTAGTTAGCCAATCCTCTGTTCATGCTAATATATTACCCCCAACCCCGTGAGCTCTTATCTTGTGTGGTAACCTTTTATGTGGCACCTTATCGAATGTCTTCTGGAAATCCAAATACACGACATCTACTGGTTCCCCTTTATCCACCCTGCTCGTTACATCCTCAAAGAACTCTGGCAAATTTGTCAAACATGATTTCCCTTTCATAAAACCATGCTGACTCTGCTTGACTATATTATGATTTTCTAAATGTCCTGCTACCACTTCCTTAATGATGGACTCCAGCATTTTCCCAATGACAGATGTTAGGCTAACTGGTCGATAGTTGCCTGGTTTCTGTCTCCTTCCTTTCTTAAATAGGGGCGTTATATTTGCGGTTTTCCAGTCCGCTGGGACCTCTCCAGAATCCAGGGAATTTTGGTAGATTACAACCAAAGCATCCACTATAGAATACATAGAACAGTACAGCACAGTACAGGCCCTTCGGCCCTCGATGTTGTGCCGAGCATTGTCCGAGACCAAGATCAAGCTATCACACTCCCTATCACTCTGGTGTGCTCCATGTGCTTATCCAATAACCGCTTGAAAGTTCCTAAAGTGTCCGACTCCACTGTCACAGCAGGCAGTCCATTCCACACCCCAACCACTCTCTGAGTAAAGAATCTACCTCGGACATCCCTTCTATATCTCCCCCCATGCACCTTATAGTTATGCCCCCTTGTAACAGCTGCCTCTACCCGAGGAAATAGTCTCTGAACATCCACTCTATCTATCCCCCTCATCATCTTATAAACCTCTATTAAGTCGCCTCTCATCCTCCTCCGCTCTAAAGAGAAAAGCCCCAACTCCCTCAATCTTTCCTCATAAGACCTCCCCCACAAACCAGGCAGCATCCTGGTAAATCTCCTTTGCACTCTTTCCAATGCTTCCACGTCCTTCCTATAGTGAGGTGACCACAACTGCACACAATATTCCAAATGTGGTCTCACCAAGGTCCTGTACAGTTGCAGCATAACCTCACGGTTCTTAAACTCAAACCCTCTGTTAATAAACGCCAACACACCATAGGCCTTCTTTACTGCTCTATCCACTTGAGTGGCAACCTTCAGAGATCTGTGGATATGAACCCCCAGATCCCTCTGCTCCTCCACGTTCCTCAGAACCCTGCCGTTGACCCTGTAATCCTTATTCAAATTTGCCCTACCAAAATGAATCACCTCGCACTTATCAGGGTTAAATTCCATCTGCCATTTTTCGGCCCAGCTCTGCATCCTATCAATGTCTCTTTGCAGCCTACAACTGCCCCCCACCTCATCCACTACTATCTCTGCAGCCACCTCTTTTAAGACTCTAGGATGCAGGCCATCTGGTCCAGGGGACTTGTCCACCTTTAGTCCCATTAGTTTGCCTAGTATTTTCTCTCTAGTGATATGCACCCACTTTAGGATTGTACCATTTAGTTTATATTGCCTCTCCTCGCTCTTCCAACCAAAATGTATCACTTCGCACTTTCATCTCCCACGTGTCCACCCATTCCACCAGCCTGTCTATGTCTTCTTGCAGTCTATCATTATCCTCCTCACTGTTCACTATACTTCCAAGTTTTGTGTCATCTGCTAATTTTGAAATTGTGCCCTGTACACCCAAGTCTAAGTCATTAATATATATCAAGAAAAGCAGTGGTCCTAGTACCGACCCCTGGGAAACACCTTCCTCCAGTCCAAAAAACAACCGTTCACCACTACTCTCTTTTTCCTGTCACTTAGCCAATTTCGTATCCATGTTGCCACTGTCCCTTTTATTCCAGGGGCTTCAACTTTGCTGGTGAGCCTATTATGTGGCACTTTATCAAACGCCTTTTGGAAGTCCATGTACACCACATCAACCGCATTGCCCTCATCAACCCTCTCTGTAACCTCATCAAAAAACTCAATCAAGTTAGTTAAACACGATTTGCCTTTAACAAATCCGTGCTGGCTTTCTTTAATTAATCCATACTTGTCCAAGTGACTGTTGATTTTGTCCTGGATTATCATTTCTAAAAGCTTCCCCACTACCGAGGTTAAACTGACTGGCCTGTAGTTGCTGGATTTATCCTTACACCCTTTTTTGAACAAGGGTGTAACATTTGCAATTCACCAGTCCTCTGGCACCACCCCTGTATCTAAGGAGGATTGGAAGATTATGGCCAGTACCTCCGCAATTTCCACCTTTACTTCCCTCAACATCCGAATATGTATCCTATCCGGTCCTGGTGACTTATCTACTTTAAGTATAGCCAACCTTTCTAGTACCTCCTCATCATCAATTTTTATCCCATCCAGTATCTCAACTATCTCCTCTTTCACTCTGACTTTGGCAGCATCTTCTTCCTTGGTGAAGACAGATGCAAAGTACTCATTTAGTACCTCAGCCATGCCCTCTGCCTCCATGCGTAGGCCTCCATTTTGGTCTTTAATCAGCCCCACCCCTCCTCTTACTATTTACAGTATATGCCTATAGAAGACTTTTGGATTCCCTTTTATGTTAACTTGTTCCACCACCACCTCATGCCGCAATCAGAGGCAGGTCACTGGACCGCGATCAGAGCCAGGAATCTCGGCTAATCTTCTCGCACCCCTCCCCAGCCCAGAGGTCCTGAGGCCAAACACAGCACCCCTACCGCGATCAGCCGCTGGGCTGAGACCAGAGGTCGGACCAGGCGTCCTGGGTCTGATGACTCAGCCACTCACTGGATAAATCTGAAGAGCTCCTTCAGGGAAAGTTGGAAAATTATTTAAGGAGGAAAAAAAAAATGTAATTGTGCCTGCATTCTGAAGCTGTTCTACTACAAACGTAAGATCGTCACCAAGAAATCCAAAAGGGAATTCAGGAGAAACTTCTTTACCTAGAGAGTGGTTAGAATGTGGAAAATGCGACCACAAAAACCACTCACATTTATATAGCCAGTTAACGCAGCAAAACGTCCCAAGGCGCTGAACAAGAGCAATATCAACAAAAACATTTCTGACACCGAGCTACAGAAGGCGATGTCGGGACAGGTGACCAAAAGCTTGGTCAAAGCGGTAGGTTTTAAGAAGCCTCTTAAAGAAGGAGAGGCCAAGGCAGCTGAAAGCCGCCAATGGTGGAGCGATTAAAATCGGGGGATGCGCAAGAGGCCAGAATTGGAGGAGCGCAGGCTGGTAGGGCTGGAGGAGGTTAGAGAGATAGGGAGGTTGATGTGAATTAGCATAGATGCATTGAAGGGGAAGCTAGATAAGCACATGAGGAAGAAAGGATATGCTGATAGGGTGAGATGAAGTAGGAGTGGGAGGAGGCTGGTGTGGACCCATAAACGCCGGCATAGACCAGTTGGGCCGAATGGCCTGTTTCTGTGCTGAAAGTTCCATGCAATATAGGAATACAGGGAAAGAATGGCAGAAAACAGCACTAAGTGAGGGCGAGAGTCAAGTGGGTTCTCACTGAACTCGGTGATTGAAATAACTACCTTTTAGCTATGGATATAGTGTACACTTTATTATTCAAAAAATATGAATTCTCCATTGGTCTGTGGGTTTTGAGGGGCAGGGTAAAGGAGCAAGATACAGATCTTGACAGCTGAGGCAGGGAAGGTGTTTGGGCTCACACGACTGGTACTACAGTCACATAGCGGAAGAAACTATACACTATATACATGACATTTTATATATTACAGAAACTATACAATGCTTCTTTCTGTACTGTTCTCATCAAAACAAGCAGTCCAAGTAAACATGGATAGTAAAATCAAAGGGAAAGACCTTTGAGCTATTGCCAGACTCTGGACCGCTCTGTTTTAAAGTTGGAGCTGGGGAGTGAGATGAACCAGGATGGTTGAGTATTATTTTTGCTGCACTGATACAGGAAGCACTATCACCGCCCGTGTTTCACAAATGAAAACCAGCTTTTTCACCAACAATTATTCCACAGTGAAGAATATTTAAAAAAAAAGTAAATTTCCTCCTTACTGCTGGCACCCTCCGAGTGTAGAATCTCACAGCACAGAAGGAGACATTTCAGCCCATCGTGCCTGTGCTGGCTCTTTGAAAGAGCTCTCCAATTAGTCCCACTCCCTTGCCCTTTCCCCACAGCCCTGCAAATTTTTCCTTTGAAAGTATTTATCCAATTGCCTTTTGAAAGCTACTATTGAATCTGCTTCCACTGCCCCTTCAGCAGCGCAGTCCAGATCACAACAACTCGCTGCGTAAAGAAATTCTCCGCATCTCCCCCTCTGGTTTTTTTTGCCAATTACCTTAAATATGTACCCCGCACAAGTGGCCATTCTTTATGTATCAGCCGAGACAGTGAGTATCTACAGGCTATTAGACCACAGAGAGCGTTGCGAATGAACCTGCCCTTCCCAGTCGGGGTGACTGGATGGTGATGGGGAGTGGGAACCCTGGCTGGACTTTCCTTTCCTGAACCCCGTGGTACTGAGGCCCACTATTGCCCCACTGGGTTCTGCTAACAAACATTAGTCTAAGATGACCAGGATCCTTTAAGAATCAATTCTCACTGTTTTCACTTCCTCCTCTGTGTGGTTATTTCTCGAATGAGTCAGAACCGTGACTGGATTTCAAACGTAATTCATTGGATTTGAAACTCTTGGCCACATCCTGCAGAAGGTCAAATAAAAGCAAATTCCTTCTTTATTTCTTAATGCATCACTAAATTGGCAAACTGACTCAGGATGGCTGGTGTAAGAAGTGGAAAAACATCACACACCTACACTGGAAGGAGCACTTCTCAGATTGGGACTGAGCTTATTTTGTTGGGACAGTGTAGAGGGAGCTTTACTCTGTATCCAACCCGTGCTGTACCTGTCCTGGAAGTGTTTGATGGGACAGTGTAGAGGGAGCTTTACTCTGTATCTAACCTCGAGCTGTACCTGCCCTGGGAGTGTTTGATGGGACAGTGTAGAGGGAGCTTTACTCTGTATCTAACCCGTGCTGTACCTGCCCTGGGAGTGTTTGATGGGACAGTGTAGAGGGAGCTTTACTCTGTATCTAACCCGTGCTGTACCTGTCCTGGAAGTGTTTGATGGGACAGTGTAGAGGGAGCTTTACTCTGTATCTAACCCGAGCTGTACCTGCCCTGGGAGTGTTTGATGGGACAGTGGAGAGGGAGCTTTACTCTGTATCTAAGCCGTGCTGTACCTGCCCTGGGAGTGTTTGATTCGACAGTGCAGAGGGAGCTTTACTCTGTATCTAACCCGTGCTGTACCTGCCCTGGGAGTGTTTGATGGGACAGTGTAGAGGGAGCTTTACTCTGTATCTAACCCGTGCTGTACCTGCCCTGGGAGTGTTTGATGGGACAGTGTAGAGGGAGCTTTACTCTGTATCTAAGCCGTGCTGGACCTGCCCTGGGAGTGTTTGATTCGACAGTGCAGAGGAAGCTTTACTCTGGCTCTAACTCGTGCTGTACCTGCCCTGGGAGTGTTTGATGGGACAGTGCAGAGGGAGCTTTACTCTGGATCTAACTCTTGCTGTACCTGCCCTGGGAGTGTTTGATGCTGACACTGGGTGCCTGAAATGGAAAGTGCTCTATTCCCCAGCACTGACATCTCTCTGCTTGATGAGCACAAACTGAAGACAGAAATGTTTTTAAAACGGTAATTCTTTATAAAGTGTTCTGAAGTTGGGGCCATATGTTAATAAATCTTTAACATCTGAACTTAGTGGGTCTCTCCCTCTAAGGGCACTCATGATGGTTTTCCACCTATCAAATCATTTCATTTCATTCCACCTGGCGATGGTTTGCTCAAATTCACCACAAAACGGAAGCTCGCAAAAGTGCTGAGAAAGAAAGATTTCAGAGGCAGTCGTGTGAAACCGGGAATGTTGGGGCTGCCCCCAGGCTCATGGCCATTCCACCAGGTCCTGCTGTCTTGCCATCCCTCTCACAGCCACCAATGTGTCGAGGACAGACACCTCAGTCCAACTCCCGCCGAAGCCCCGATCGCTGCATTGGACTGGGACGACTTCGCAATCCGGGGTATTTGCAGCCAATTGCTTCTCCTTCTTAAACGTTCGGTCTTTTTAAACACATCGACGTCACTCCTGTATCCACCAGTGCCAATCTTGACAAAGCACTGGACCGACTCGCCAGTCCACAGGTAGGTTTCTTTCTGCTGGGATAAGTCCTGCGTCCCTCCCCCCCGACCACCCCTCCTGTGCTACCTCAGGCGCCCATCACCTTTGACTGGTCCCAGTTCAGATTTGGGGTCGTCAGATAGGGAACTCCAGACGGTCTTTTGACAGGGCGGCAGTGCCGGGCACAGTGATGGATGCACCGCGCAGGTGTTAGCAGCTGACCAGAACTTTCCCACGCTCTCATACACCCAGGATTCCAGCTGTTTGCCAACAAGCTGAGAGTTGCGGAGAGCTTCCTTCCCAGCCACATCTGACGGAGGGAGGTTGAGAATTCCACTCAGACGCTGGAAGCTCTGCTCCATATATTCATTGTTCGGTGGGCCGGCGTGCAACCACTGGTCTTGTCCTGGATCACAGAAAGGAGAGAAGAAGAGGTTTGTTTTTATTGATTAACTCTGAGAATGGCAGTTACCAGAATCAACTGAGCAATGTCAGGTTTGCCCCAACCTCCCCTCCCCTGACAGGAGAGACCCTTACTAGGGTAATTGAGCCCATAATCCAGGCCGACACTCCAGTGCAGTGCTGAGGGAGCGCTGCACTGTCGGAGCTGCCGTCTTTCAGATGAGACGCTAAACCGAGGTACCGTCTGCCCCCTCAGGTGGATATAAAAGATCCCGTGGCACTATTCAAAGAAAAGCAGGGGAGTTCTCCCCGGTGACCTGGCCAGTATTTATTCCTCAATCAACATTCTCTGGTCATTTAACACATTGCTGTTTGTGGGATCTTGCTATGCACAGTTTGGCTGCCGCGTTTCCCTACATTACAACAGCGACTACACTTCAAAAGTACTTCATTGGCTGCAAAGCGCTTTGGATGTCCTGAGGTTGCAAACGGCGCTATATAAATAAAAATTCTTTCTTTTTGATGTGGGAATGGAATGGGATCCCGAGGAGTGGCTGCGCCATCACCATTCCACTGTGGGGGACTCGCAGTCTGATCCTACACTGCCAGGCCCAAGCAGTTTGTGCCAGTTACTCACAGTACAGGGATCAGGAGTGGGATTGCTTTGATGATTTCCCATCTCACTAGGTCAGGGTGTAATCCCGCCAACCCTCCTCACAGACCAGGGACTAGCCTGGAGCACTCCTGGTCTGGGTGGCTCAGTACAACACTGGACACACCGAGCCTTCCAGAGTATGGGGGAGGGGGAGGGGGAGGGGGGAGGGGGAGGGAGAGGGAGAGGGGGAGGGGGAGGGAGAGGGAGAGGGGGGAGGGGGAGGGGGAGGGGGAGGGGGAGGGAGAGGGGGAGGGGGAGGGAGAGGGAGAGGGGGAGGGGGAGGGGGAGGGGGAGGGGGAGGGAGAGGGGGAGGGGGAGAGGGAGAGGGGGGAGGGGGAGGGGGAGGGGGAGGGGGAGGGGGAGGGGGAGGGAGAGGGGGAGGGGGAGGGAGAGGGGGAGGGGGAGGGGGGAGGGGGAGGGAGAGGGGGAGGGGGAGGGGGAGGGAGAGGGGGAGGGGGAGGGAGAGGGGGAGGGGGGAGGGGGAGGGAGAGGGGGAGGGAGAGGGGGAGGGGGAGGGGGAGCTCCTGCCTTATTTATGCTGTCAGTCAGTCGGGACCCAGTAATCCACAACCTTCCCGATGTACAGCACGGCCGGGAGAACAGCTCACAGCCTCCACCTATCCCATTCACAGCCTTCTGACAGCCAGGGAGACATCGGGAGTGAGATCACAAATAGTGAGACGCACTACGAACCCATTTAAACACAGAGCCGCGTTTATTGGTGAGTGACTCACACAGCACAGGAGGCGGCCATTCGGTCCATCGTGCCTGTGCTGGCTCTTTGAATTCCCTTTTGAAAGTTACTATTGAATCTGCTTCCACCACCCTTCAGGCAGCACATTCCAGATCACAACAACTCACTGTGTAAAAATACTTCACCTCATCTCCCCTCTGGTACTTTTGCCAATGATCTTAAATCTGTGTCATCTGGTTACCGACCCTTCTGCCAGTGGAAACAGTTTCTCCTTATTTATTCTATCAAAACCCTTCATGATTTTGAACACCTCTATTAAATCTTTCCTTAACCTTCTCTGATCCAAGGAGAACAACCCTAGTTTCTCCAGTCTCTTCACATTTGTGAGATACGTCAAAATATCCAAAGTGAGCGGGCCCGTGCAGCCCAGCCTGTGCTCAGTGCTGCCCCTCAGGGGCGAGTGTGGGACTGGCAGGCAGATTTTGGCTTCAATGTTGTGTAGGATTTAACGTACCTTTTCTGAGCGGCCGCTTCCCACTGAAGGCCAGAGGGACCACCAGGAACTTGGTTTCAGCCAGCGGGACCCACAGGTGCAGCACCCGCACGGTCCAGCTCCCAGGCCGCAGCGGGCGGTTTAACGGGGGCTTGTACTGCGTGTATTCGGCCTCTGAATCCACCGTGATGTCGTAGGACGTTGCAATGATGTAAGCGGGATCGATCCACACCACCGTGGCAGTCATGTTAGCGCCTTTGGTCCATCTCTGCATGGCGATGGGCTCGTCAAAGGGCGAGATCAAACCGCCAAAGTTACGGAACAGCCGCTCCTTGGGATCCCATTCCGTTCCCACCTAAACAACGAAAGGCAGGGATTAGCTCCATTCAGAGACTATAAAAATCAAAGCAAAGCATTGAACAGCTTTACATCAAGCGCCAAGCACTCCAGCTCCCTCTGCTCTACCCCACCAATACGCCTCAGGCCCAAGCACAACCCGCATTTAGATAGCACCTAGAAAGCAGCAAAACGTCCCAAGGTGCTTCACAGGAGCGGAATCAGAGAAAAATTTGACACCGACCCACATAAAGAGATATTAGGACAGGTGATCAAACGCTAGGTCAAAGAGGTGGGTTTTAAGGAGCATCTTAAAGGAAGGGAGAGGCGGAGAGGTTTAGGCAGGGAATTCCAGAGCTCGGGGCCCAGGCAGCTGAAGGCACGGCCGCCAATGGTGGAGCGATTATAATCAGGAATGCTCAAGTGGCCAGAATTGGAGGAGCGCAGATATCTCGGAGGGTTGTGGGGATGGAGGAGGTTACAGAGATAGGGAGGGGCGAGGTCATGAAGGGATGTGAAAACAATGATGAGAATTTGAAAATCGAGGCGTTGCTGGTCTGGGAGCCAATGTAGGTCAGCGAGCACAGGGGTGATGGGTGAACGGGAGTTGGTGCGAGTTAGAATACTGGCAGCAGAGTATTGGATGAGCTGAAGTTTAGAGAGTGGAAGGTGCGAGGCGGACAGGAGTGTGTTGGAATAGTTGATTCGAGAGGTAACAAAGGCATGGATGAGGGTTTCAGTAGTAGATGAGCTCAGGCGGGGCGATGCTACAGATCCACCGTAGAAATTAGACTTTCATCCGCTCAGTCTGGGCCGTAGCTGAGCCCAGCCCCGAGAGGAACAAGGCCGGTGTGTTAATTCACTGTTTTACTAGCATCGAAAAGTCACAGCACAGAAGGAATCCATTCGGCCCAGCGCATCTGTGCCGGCTCCTTGCTGTATCAATCTTAAACTAATCTCACTACCCCGCTCTCTCCCCACAGCCCTGCATCAATCCCAAAATAATCCCAGTGCCCCGCTCTCTCCCCACAGCCCTGCATCAATCCCAAACTAATCCCACTGCCCCGCTCTCTCCACATAGCCCTGTATCAATCCCAAACTAATCCCACTGCCCCGCTCCCTCCCCATAGCCCTGCATCAATCCCAAACGAATCCCACTGCCCCGCTCTCTTCCCATAGCCCTGCATCAATCCCAAACTAATCCCACTGCCCCGCTCTCTCCCCATAGCCCTGTATCAATTCAAAACTAATCCCACTGCCCCGCTCTCTCCACATAGCCCTGTATCAATCCCAAACTAATCCCACTGCCCCGCTCCCTCCCCATAGCCCTGCATCAATCCCAAACGAATCCCACTGCCCCGCTCTCTTCCCATAGCCCTGCATCAATCCCAAACTAATCCCATCGCCCCGCTCTCTCCCTATAGCCCTGTATCAATCCCAAACTAATCCCACTGCCCCACTCTCTCCCCATAGCCCTGCATCAATCCCAAACTAATCCCACTGCCCCGCTCTCTTCCCAAAGCCCTGCATCAATCCCAAACGAATCCATCGCCCCGCTCTCTCCCGATAGCCCTGCATCAATCCCAAACTAATCCCATCGCCCTGCTCTCTCCCTAAAGCCCTGTATCAATCCCAAACTAATCCTACTGTGCCGCTCTCTCCCATAGCCCTGTATCAATCCCAAACTAATCCCACTGCCCCGCTCTCTCCCCATAGCCCTGTATCAACTCAAAACTAATCCTACTGCCCCGCTCTCTCCCCATAGCCCTGTATCAATTCAAAACTAATCCTACGGCCCCACTCTCTCCCCATAGCCCTGTATCGATCCCAATCTAATCCCACTGCCCCGCTCTCTCCCCATAGCCCTGTATCAATCCCAAACTACTCCCACTGCTCCGCTCTCTCCCCATAGCCCTGTATCAATTCAAAACTAATCCCATCGTCCTGCTCTCTCTCCAGAGCCCTGTATGAATCCCAAACTAATCCCACTGCCCCGCTCTCTCCCTGTAGCACTGTATCAATCCCAAACTAATCCCACTGCCCTGCTCTCTCCTCATAGCCCTGTATCAATCCCCAAACTAATCCCACTGCCCCGCTCTCTCCCCATAGCCCTGTATCAATCCAAAACTAATCCCATCGTCCCGCTCTCACCACACAGCCCAGTATCAATCCAAAACTACTCCCACTGCACCGCTCTCTCCCTATAGCACTGTATCAATCCCAAACTAATCCCACTGCCCCGCTCTCTCCCTATAGCCCTGTATCAATCCCAAACTAATCCCACTGCCCCGCTCTCTCCCCATAGCCCTGTATCAATCCAAAACAAATCCCACTGTCCCGCTCTCTCCCCATAGCCCTGTATCAATCCCAAACTAATCCCACTGCCCCGCTCTGTCCCCATTGCCCTGTATCAATCCCAAACTAATCCCCCTGCTCCGCTCTCTCCCCATAGCCCTGTATCAATCCCAAACTACTCCCACTGCTCCGCTCTCTCCCCATAGCCCAGCATCAATCCCAAACTACTCCCACTGCCCCGCTCTCTCCCCATAGCCCTGTATCAATCCCAAACTACTCCCACTGCCCCGCTCTCTCCCCATAGCCCTGTATCAATCCCAAACTAATCACACTGCCCCAATCTCTCCCCATAGCCCTGTATCAATCCCAAACTACTCCCACTGCCCCGCTCTCTCCCCATAGGCCTGTATCAATACCAAACTAATGCCACTGCCCCGCTCTCTCCCCATAGCCCTGCATCAATCCAAAACTAATCTCACTGTCCCGCTCTCCCCATAGCCCTGTATCAATCCCAAACTAATCCCAGTACCCCGCTCTCTCCCCACAGCCCTGCATCAATCCCAAACTAATCCCACTACCCTGCTCTCTCCCCATAGCCCTGCATCAATCCCAAACTGATCCCACTGCCCCGCACTCTCCCCATAGCCCTGCATCAATCCCAAACTAATCCCAGTGCCCCTCTCTCCATAGCCCTGTATCAATCCCAAACAAATCGAACTGCCCCGCTCTCTCCCCATCGCCCTGTATCAATCCCAAACTAATCCCATTGCCCAGCTCTCTCCACATAGCCCTGTATCAATCCCAAACTAATCCCACTGCCCCACTCTCTCCCCATAGCCCTGCATCAATCCCAAACTAATCCCACTGCCCCGCTCTCTTCCCATAGTCCTGCATCAATCACAAACTAATCCCACTGCCCGGATCTCTCCCCATACCCCTGTATCAATCCCAAACTAATGCCACTGCCCCGCTCTCTCCCCATAGCCCTGTATCAATCCCAAACTAATCCCACTGCCCCGCTCTCTCCCCATAGCCCTGTATCAATCTTAAACTAATCCCACTGCCCCGATCTCTCCCCATAGCCCTGCATCAATCCCAAACTAATCGCACTGCCCCGCTCTCTCCCCATACCCCTGTATCAATCCCAAACTAATCCCACTACCCCGCTCTCTCCCCATAGCCCTGTATCAATCTTAAACTAATCCCACTGCCCCGCTCTCTCCCCATAGCCCTGTATCAATCCCAAACTAATCCCACTGCCCCGCTCTCTCCCCATATCCCTGCATCAATCCCAAACTAATCCCACTGCCCCGCTCTCTCCCCATACCCCTGTATCAATCCCAAACTAATCCCACTGCCCCGCTCTCTCCCCATAGCCCTGCATCAATCCCAAACTAATCCCACTGCCCCGCTCTCTCCCCATAGCCCTGTATCAATCCCAAACTAAACCCACTGCCCCGCTCTCTCCCCATAGCCCTGTATCAATCCCAATCTAATCCCACTGCCCCGCTCTCTCCCCATAGCCCTGTATCAATTCAAAACTAATCCTACGGCCCCACTCTCTCCCCATAGCCCTGTATCGATCCCAATCTAATCCCACTGCCCCGCTCTCTCCCCATAGCCCTGTATCAATCCCAAACTAATCCCACTGCCCCGCTCTCTCCCCATAGCCCTGTATCAATCTAAAACTAATCCCACTGCTCCGCTCTCTCCCCATAGCCCTGTATCAATTCAAAACTAATCCCATCGTCCTGCTCTCTCTCCAGAGCCCTGTATGAATCCCAAACTAATCCCACTGCCCCGCTCTCTCCCTGTAGCACTGTATCAATCCCAAACTAATCCCACTGCCCCGCTCTCCCCATAGCCCTGTATCAATCTTAAACTAATCCCACTGCCCCGATCTCTCCCCATAGCCCTGTATCAATCCCAAACTACTCCCACTGCTCCGCTCCCTCCCCATAGCCCTGCATCAGTCCCAAACTACTCCCACTGCACCGCTCTCTCCCTATAGCCCTGTAACATACCAAACTAATCCCACTGCCCCGCTCTCTCCCCATAACCCTGAATCAATCCCAAACTAATCCCACTGCCCCGCTCTCTCCCCAAAGCCCAGTATCAATCCCAAACTAATCCCACGGCCCCGCTCTCTCTCCATACCCCTGTATCAATCCCAAACTAATCCCACTGCCCCGCTCTCTCCCCATAGCCCTGTATCAATCACAAACTAATCCCACTGCCCGGATCTCTCCCCATACCCCTGTATCAATCCCAAACTAATCCCACTGCCCCGCTCTCTCCCCATAGCCCTGTATCAATCCCAAACTAATCCCACTGCCCCGCTCTCTCCCCATAGCCCTGTATCAATCTTAAACTAATCCCACTGCCCCGATCTCTCCCCATAGCCCTGCATCAATCCCAAACTAATCGCACTGCCCCGCTCTCTCCCCATACCCCTGTATCAATCCCAAACTAATCCCACTACCCCGCTCTCTCCCCATAGCCCTGTATCAATC